>OX402580.1:2400000-3000000 GCA_948098905.1 Tiliacea aurago | reverse complement strand
ATTTCAGCAATCTCTAGAAAATAAAGAACAATTTATCAAACGAATGTTTTTTTACCTATTTCCCTTGCGACTAAATTGAGAACTTTGAAGGAACGTCGAATTTTAAAAAAGTCAATTAAATTAAATTTTTAATGGCTATTAACTTACCTACGTCAACCGATTTTTTCTCCATTCAACATTTCCTTGCCATAATTGAAATTTCATTGAATCCATTTAACCTGGAGACGGTCAAAGTTTGAACATAGCGGTATGAATAACTTTGGCATGCATAAATTCTTGTTCATAGTCCTTAGGATGTTATAAGTCAAGAGGAATGGCTCGATACGGCGATCAAAGAGATTGGGTACTAACTTATGTATGGTACTTACTTTTTGATATAGTCGGCCAATGAAAACCTTAACCATACTTAGAGCTTTATCATCCATACTATAATCTTATAAATGCGAAAGAAACTCTGTATATATTACCTTCACGTCTTAACGACTGAAAGGATTACTATAAAATTTGGCACAAAGGTAGATCACGACTTAGGATGTGGTTTTTAGGGTTCCGTACCAAAATGGTAAAAAGGAATCCTTATGGTGAGACTAAGTCTGTCTGTTTGTCTGTCACACCTGGATATCTCAAGAACTTCTAATGCTATCAACTTAAAATTTAGAATAGTTTTAGATGACGTTTGCCCAACTATTTTGCAAGCAACAAAAAAAATAAAAGAAAATATATCATTTTTGCAAAAGGGACTTAAAAATTTGAAGTGGGGCTACTAGGGCGATAAACGTTGTTTGCACATTCTCAAACATATTTTTTTTTTAGGCAGCTAAGTCTCCGACTTGTGATGAAAAATTTAAAAGAAATACCCCCCCCCCCCCTTATCTCCAAAGTTTGCAGAGATAAAAATCTGTAATTATTCTATATGATAGAAACCTAAGTAATGATTACAGGAAAAATAAAATAATGTCTCTAAATAGCACAGTTTTTCAGAAATCATCAACATTATACAGGGTGTTTGGTGCATCGTGTGCCTAATTGAAATGGTCGACTGAAGGAGTCATCCGCTAGCCTTTTAGACCCTTTAACACCCCTCATGCTCTGTGGATTTTTTTTTATCGACTTTTTATTGTTTTCCAAAAAAAAGACCCAAATTTTACATTCAAATACAGATTTAAAAAAAAATATAAGGCGTAGACTCTGAATTTTATTTTTATTTCGATGTGTATTGTTTAAGAATACTTTTAAATACAAAATTAGTGATATTAGTCACCTAGTTCTTTTTTAATTCACTCGCAAAGGTAAAACTTAAATTAAAGCTGTACATGTTACAGCTGTTTATAAGGCTACAAAAAAAAATCAAAAGCGACCGGGATCTTCCAACTCCCTCATTAATTTTCCAGTCTATCCTCTTTCTAATGATGTGCCACATGCCATAAAAGTATTTTAACAACTTTGTGAATTCGTTAGAATTGTGAATCGAGTCACCTAAGGCTAATATTCAAAATTATGATTTAAAAAAAAATCTCTTAAATGATATCTGTCAAACCTATAAATCTGCTATCTCATTCTTATGGTTAGGTAAATTCGTGTCTCATATCTGTATCTTTCGTGGGATTTACTTGAAATAAAAAAAACAAAATTGCATTTTTAACATTTATTTAATCATTATTACAAATCTTGCTCAAATTGTTGGCCTCTGTTGCGAATGCAGGCCCGACACCTGTTTCGTATTTCAACAGTTGTTGTACGAAGTCGTATTTCCTCCTTAATAGTATTGAATGCCGCTTCTATGCGTTGGACTAATACCTCCCTAGTTGGAACCTCCGTGGCATATACCAACTCTTTGGCACGTCCCCAGACATAAAAGTCTAACAGAGTTAGATCTGGGGAACGTGGCGGCCATGGAATAGGGCCATCGCGTCCAATCCATGCATTGGGGAACACATTGTCGAGATATTCCCTCACAGTCAATTGCCAATGCGCGGGACAGCCGTCATTTTGAAATACAATGGGCACACGTTCATTAAATACGGGCACATCGGTCACTAATTCGGGCAGGTCATTTTGTAGGAATTCCAGGTAGTCTTCGGCATTGAGATTATCGGGCAGGTAATGCGTTCCAATTACCTGATTCCCAATCACTCCTGCCCAAACGTTTACACTAAACTTTCTTTGAGAAGATTTCTGTCTTTTAACACGTGGGTTTTGCGTTTTCGTTGTCCAGTGGTGCAAATTGTGTAAATTGAGGATCCCATCTTTGGTAAATTTGGATTCATCCGTCCACAGTATTCTTTTTAAAAAATCAGGATCATCCACATCCGTGTGTAAAAGAAACCGACAAAAAGCCACTCGTCTCTCAAAGTCGCCACCCTCAAGACCTGCAACAAACAAAAAACTCTTTTAAATTTCTCTTGGGCAATAAGTAATTGCACAAGAAAGGACCCGCTGTTCGTGCTAATAGATTCACTACCTGGAAGTGACGCCATACCATACCCATTACCTGCTAAACAAAGGCAAGGTCAAACAAAGCTTGCACGGGTTTAAAGTTAGTTTAAAATTACGTACCTTGCACCGGAGTGTAGTGGAATGGATGCTTTTTGTTTTGACGAAGTACTTTCCACACTTTCCATATTGAAATATCAAGATGTGATGCCACATTTCTAATGCTTCTTGTAGGGTCTTCCTCAAAAAGTGCCAGTATTCTCTCGTCTACTTCAACATTATGTCGCACAATATGGCCCCTTGGTTCATTAAAAGTAACACTGCCAGTCTCGCGTATGCGTCGGTATGTGTCTTGGAAGACTCTGCGGCCAGGTAATCGTCTACCAGGAAAGCGTTCCTGGTAAAGTCGTTGCGCTGCACGAGCGACGCCATTAGCGGCTCCGTAAGCCATCATGATGTCCGCATATTCTTCGTTAGAGAATGTCGCCATTGCAATAACAAAAAACTCAAAGTTTAACAATAACAACAAAAATTAAACAAATGTAACAAGAACCAGCAAAACTTAACGATAACAAAGTAATAAAAGAATCGCGGAGTATGGTGAACTAGCACACACGTTAGGTAGCAGAGGCAGTCATGTCTCGACTAAAAAAATGGCGGGTCGGGCGGCGCGATTTGTTCAAACCGATTTAAGGTATGCAAGAAAGAGATAGAAGATAGATTTTACTGTGAAAGAGTGAGAAAACAAATTTTACCTCTTTCTCAAGTAACAGTTCCGCAATAAATATTTTTTCATTAGAATTTGGAATGTAGTTTTATGTGACTTGATTCACAATTCTAGCGAATTCACAAAGTTGTTAAAATACTTTTATGGCATGTGGCACATCATTAGAAAGAGGATAGACTGGAGAATTAATGAGGGAGTTGGAAGATCCCGGTCGCTTTTGTTTTTTTTTTGTAGCCTTATAAATAGCTGTAACATGTACAGCTTTAATTTAAGTTTTACCTTTGCGAGTGAATTAAAAAAAAAACTAGGTGACTAATATCACTAATTTTGTATTTAAAAGTATTCTTAAACAATACACATCGAAATAAAATTAAAATTTAGAGTCTACGCCTTATATTTTTTTTTAAATCTGTATTTGAATGTAAAATTTGGGTCTTTTTTTTGGAAAACAATAAAAAGTCGATAAAAAAAAATCCACAGTGCATGAGGGGTGTTAAGGGGTCTGAAAGGCTAGCGGATGACCCCTTCAGTCGACCATTTTAATTTGGCACACGATGCACCAAACACCCTGTATATTTGTAGCGGCATCAACATCGCCACATGCGAATTACGCGTCACACTGACGTCACGCAAATCCTGCATCGCGCAAGCAGAGTTTACCACGCAACTAGCATATATACAACGTCCCGACATCAACCGTCGGGCAGTTGCCCACCAGACACAACACCCGTCTGGTCGGAGGATCCTCCCTTTTCTATGGTGGATGAGTGAACTTTACACCCTGTTCCTCATGCCACTAAATATTCGTACGGAACTCTCGGTGCGCGAGTTCGACTCGCTCTTGACCGGTTTTTTTTTTTTGAATTAAGAGACGAGTAATAATGGAGAGAAACAAAGAAGGAATTATATGAAGTCCAAAAGTGATCAGCGGTTTCAAAAGGTACGAAACCACGTTTCCATACTGTTAATAAAAAGTGCTAGTTCAATCCTTCGTGTAATACAGCTCATTAATTTCTTGCAGCCTAAACTTTGCGTGGCTTATTTTATCTTTTTGTTTTCCTTTGGGGATTTAAGATAGATTAAATCGATTAGGCCTTAGTGTCTAATAAATTTTGTGTTTAATGATCTTAAAATTTAAAGTCACACAGAAAATTAAACAGTTTGGTCATGTTAAGTTAAGCCTATCGATATTCTTTGTTTTTTTTTAAGTTTAATTGAGATTTTCATCGGTGCTGCGTTTTCCATACCATTGTTTCACACCACATCTCTGTTTTTATCTCCTTTACATTGTCTATTAGTGTACAGACGCCAGCACATCAAGCTACTACAATCTGTCAAATTTATTTAAAAGATTTTCAACTTTATCGTCAAAACATAAGGTTCTAGGTTGATTGGGAAAAATTTTCAGTTTCGGGTAGCTTGACCTGCTGGCGTCTGTACTTCACTTCCTTCATGAATAAGATTACCAACATATATTATGACAATCATAGACACAATCAATTGCACATTCTTTCTTTTCCGTTAAACCTCTTTTCCATAGCATTTCATGTAAGTACATGTTATGTGTAGGTACGTACACCCGATAGCTACCTCAGCTTATGTGAAAATAGTGTTATACACTGAAACTCATTGGTACAATGCGAGCACCTTAAGAGGCCGGCGTAGCATGCGTAGTTCATACGAACGTAATACCAAAATAATTTGTAAATCAAACATATTTCCAAGGTAGTGTGTATTTATTTAGATTGGATTACAGAATATCTATGTTCCCAAGTATATATTTTAAAAGGACAATGATATAAAGACGAGATATTAGGAATTTAAAATGTCTATAGGAATTTATTTTTCTCATAACTCTTGCCTAAATCAGTGTCCATTCAAAATATATATTTGGGAACCTAGATATTCTGTATTCCAATCGGAATAAAGACACACTACCTTAAGAATATGTTTGATTTACAAATTGTTTTGGTATTACGATTGTATGAACTACGCATCCATCGCCGGCGTCTTAATACTGTAGGAGTAGTTTACAACTAAAATTGCAGCATGCTATGAATTCGGAGTATGCGTTATACAAAGAATGTAAAACAAGTGTGCACAATTTACATCGTTTAACTTTTCTGATTTTTTTCCGTGCCACGTTGCCTTCGCGTAAACGCATTTTCTTTATGAATAAAAAATAAAGGTACTTTTCTAGCGGTGGGCTTAAAAAAATAATTCAGTTGTTTCAATATAAAGTCCATTCTTCGACCCAGTATAAAAACACCTTCCTTTTCTCATAACAGTTACATCTTCTTTTTCCTTAACAAAATTTCTTTCCCACGCTAAATCTAAAATAAAATGCTTATCCTTGCGGTTCCACAGCCGCCAATGATGCAACACATAATACCACTAGGGAACTTTTAAATTACTTCATTTTCTGCGAATTTCGTTGAGGCTAGCTCTCGCAAGTCAGCCGAACGTACAAGTTCGGAACTAGTAGAACAGTAGTCGCAGTTTACGGAACTTTCTCAAACACTTGCATTCCCGCTTGAATTATTGCATAATATACGTTTGGCGATAAAACTAACAGTTCCCATTGTTCTGCATCATTGTTTTTATTGGTGCTTGTAAAATGTTTGATGGTGCTCCTGCTTTATAACTGTTTGTTTCTTTTTGACAAAGTTTATGGAGTTCTAATTCTTGTTATATGCTGCTTTAAATTTTAACTTATATGCGGCTTTGTTATTCTGGCTGTTATTTCAGATTTTATCATTGTATCTTCTACTTCTCATTCTTTTAGGGTTCCGTACCTCACGGAGGAAAGGAAAAAAGGGAACCCTTATAGAATCACTTCGTTGTCCATCTGTCTGTCTGTCTGTCTTTCTGTCAAGACCCTTTTTCTCAAGAACGCGTAGAGGTATCAAATTGAAATTAATATCAAATACGTAAGTCTATAGTCCCTCAAAGCTCTAAATAAATCAAGCTTCCAAGTCAACGCAAAAAAAAAATACGGCGATATAAGCGACATTACTGCGACATATTTCGATACTCGCAAATAAATCAAAACCTATAGGGTACTTCCCGTTGACTTAGAATCATGAATTTTGGCAAGAAGCAAGGTCTCACAACACAAGTAAAGCCAAAAGTCCGAAAATTTTAAATTTTAAGTTTTATCACACAAAAAAAAATTGCGAATATCTCGCACATAAATCAAAACCCATAGGGTACTTCCCGTTGACCTAGAATCATGAAATTTGGCAAGAAGCAATGTCTCACAGTACAAGTATATGAAACAGTCCGAATTTGTAGTTTTATCAAATAAAAAAAAACACATATTTTCAGTTGAAAAATTTACCGTTGTTTTCAGTTGTTGATGTTTGGGAGAACATGTTTTTCAACTACAATGTTAAGTTTGTTTTAGGGATAAATTCATCCCAACTACGGAACCCTTCATTGTGCGTGTTCCGACCCGCACTTGGCCGGTTTTTTTCAATTTCAATCAGTGTTAAAATTAATTGTTAAAAAGAAAATTACGTTTTTTCATGATACAGAAATAGTATTATAGCTCACATAGATCTTCACCCTATTTCCGATTGTCTGTTCTTTGGAATTTATTATGCTTGAGTAATCTTGGTCGAGAAAAATGCATGCCTCGAATTTCTAGACAAAAGAAGCATTGAAAAATATAGGAATTATTAATTGAATTTCAACAATGCATAATTATTCAATGTATTATGAACAGAACACTAATAAAAGAAGATGTAGGTACAAAAGATCATAACTGTTATGCCAAACAATAAAACGGGTGCACAAAAACGAGTAAGTCTGGGAATTAAATATTACAGAATCTATATATAATACTTTGCCATAATTCAAACGACCCACCCACACATCAACTATACCTTTAGACTATGTTTTACGAGACGCCTTCAATCTCCAACGTATCTAAGTCCGCCAGCCATTTCACTTTCCCCACAAATCGTTTCAATCCGAAATAAAATGAAACATTTATTCCCCACTTTATTTCTATCTCACAAATCTGGAAACACTGTTGATCACACCATAAAACACGACGAGAAGAAATCCGAAGCCGTAATCCAATTTACTGCGAACAACAAACATTATAAATAAACACGAGACCCCACAAATAGCGAAAACTATAAATAATACGAGCACATAAACATCGCCATAGTTCAACACCATGATATTGATAATAAAATTCCTTTCCGGGCTGCGAGGGGGATACTAAGCCCGCGCACTGAATGCCGAAGTGTGGTATATCGAGATGTCCCAAAGATGGTTTTTCGAAAACGAATTAATTTCGTATTTTCCTTGAGCTTAACACGTATTTGTGCTGTATTGACGTATGATTCCTAGGAAGGGCGTTGAAGACGGGAATTGGAGAGAGTCTATTGTAAAGCATAGTTCAAAGGTATTATGGAATCAAAGGTATAAAATGTAGCGATTCAGCTGCTTGCAGTCCCATGCATTCGTTGTAGATGTTGTTTATTTGGAGTGATGTCAATAAAAATACTGGGGCGAGCCTATTATCAGCAACTGGAACCAAATCCCCAACCACTAGATGAACGAGGCAGTCATTATAATACATTATTAATACATTGTAGCTATTTCTGTTGTTAATACCAGAAATAGCTACAATACAATCATATTATTTGACATAAAACTGCAGCAACAAAATGCAGAAACATAATTGTTTAGGAGAAAATAGGTAATTTTTTTTTTAATATTCTAAGGGGACGAAGATCTACAAAACGCAGCTTGAAGATCGAATCATCATCTAAGCAAGTTTTTTGAGTAAATATTGCTTGCCTATCTTGCTGTGCTCATTAGCAAACTACAGCGAAATTCACGGTATTCAGAATTATGAGAATAAATCTTTCTTTACATAAAACATTGACCTCATCCAGCCTTAGGCGAACTAGCTTCTTCCAGAGATAAGTTCAAGAAAAAAAATTCAAATCCAAAATTAAGTAGCAATTTGTCTTCCTACGCAGGCAAATCCGAATATTTTACATAAGATCGAATACGTAGACTACGTCGGGTCGAACCCTTACGATTACCTCGAACGGATGGGAGAGAGCGGCCACAGTAAAAATAAATTCTTTCATGGAGCCAGTACGTTTACAAAGGAGTTACTAACAGCACTGGTATTGCATTAACTATATGTTCGAATTTAATTACACTGTGTGTTTTATTGTTTATATCTTTAGGTAAATGGTATTTGGCAGCTGTTATTTTACTTACTAAGAATTTGCTTTCTGTAGTTCTTGCATCCCTCTTTGTTTTTACCAATTATATAAATGCACACAGCCGAGTTACAACGTTATTTGTTTGTTTTCAGTTAGTGTGGGTGTCAACTTGAAGTGATTTTTGGGTACGTACATTATTATCTCATCAGATATCTCTTCTATAAATTCATCTTAGGCCCCAACGAGGGTTTGACAAGTAAACAAAACCATTAACGCTTACAAAGGCACGTTTATTGCTGAAACACATATATCTTTCAAAATTTACATAATATGCATTTTATCAAAAACAATGCATTGATATTTTCAAATCAAACTCAAACTCAAAGCATTTATTTCAAATAACCCAATTAAAGGCACTTTTTAACTATCATGGGTCGGTCAGTCAGAAAGATGAAGCTAGTGGCCCATTACAAAGCATAGTGGGTTCCTATGGAGAAGAATGGGCAAGAAACTTCACAAATACTCTTTTAAATTAAAATATTGTTACAAAATATTGTTTACATCATTCATGTTCAAATTTTACATGTGAAAACAATGTAGAAACACGTGCACTTAAAAGCGTTCGTCATAAAAAGATAAAAACAAAAAAAAAACAATTGAAAATTAAAATAAGTTAAAATAAACCGTAGTAGCTAAGAAATTACTAGTCCCTACTGACGGCGCCCGTTCACAAACATGACGCATGGATCACCACCATTCAGCTCAACCATTTTGAAGAGAACTTAATGGATCCAACACACACGCCACCACCAGCGAGACATTTGAGTGAGCATGACATACTCTCAGTCGCCAGGGTACATTCAAGTCAATGAAAGACGTACCAAGTAAATGGTAGCTCTATAGTAGGCACATAGTGCTCACACATGTGCTATGCAATTATACATACAATACTAAGAGATTGAATTTATACAAATGTAAAGGTTGTTTTTACAATCTTCAGAATAGAATAGAATAGAATAGAATACTCTTTATTATGTACACCATAAAAGTTACAGATATAAATGTTTAAATTTTACATAGGGTGACACAATGGGCGGTCTTATCGCTAAAAGCGATCTTTTACAGACAACCTTTGGATGGATTAAAGGGAGCAGGAGTGACAATACTGCAGGTAGTCAGTGGTGTACCATTAACATATACAATAAATACATACATACACAAAGCATACACTTATCTAATAAATATATACATATATACAATCAGCAGCAGCAACAATATTTTCGAATGCTTATCAATTAGTTTATGCGCCCTTGTGCCAAGCATTTTTGTTAGCAATGCAATCCCCCAATTTATAATAATATTCTTGGCTGCATAGTGTGCGTTTTATACAAGAATTAAATTTTGTTTAATTCAGTTGGATTATGTGGGGATATATTTTATTGTAACATTTTAAACAGCACCCCATGAAGGATGAGTCTACTTTAGCTAGTCTGAACCTGGTTGAACTAATTGGAATATAAACGTTCACGCATCAGACTTTCATCATCCCAAATCCCTATTCTGCAATAAAGTAAACAGTTAACTCGTAAAAGTAGGTACTACATTTGTAATCTTACCACCAAATTAGAAGGAAAAGAAGGTGAATTACATGATTTTACTGTAGCGTTCAGAGGCTGTAACTATTTTACCTGTACTGTAATTGCGCTACTGGTTTTTATTTTCTGAAAGCACATCAACTTTACTATACTGTGTTTTCGATGGATACCATCTTTTTCTCGCTTTTTGTGGGAGTTGAATGGGCTCAATCGGGACTTTAAATAAAAGAATAGTGGACTGTATATAAATAGGTATAATGCCACAACCAACATGTACAACGTATGGAGAAACAAGAACAAAGTAATGCCCGTAGTAAAGCGCGTCTGTGAGCTGAGTGGTGTGGAGGTCGTGCAGCGGCCGTCGCGTACGGGGTCCGTACCCCGACACCCCGCGCCGTCCCCGTGGTCAATCACGCGCATATATGATGCGCCGACAGGAGTGATTGCATGAAAAGGGACGGAAGTGTGTAACAGAAAGTGACAGCTTCAGCATGGAATAAGTAAGTACTTTTTAATAGCATGGAATTAGTAAGTACTATATAGATTGTAAGTAGAGGGGTAATTTTTGTCGCTGCTCAGTTGGTTATTACCAAGGTGAGATGTCAGATGTTGCACATCATATGCGAATACTGTCAGGCTCGCTCATTTTGTTCTTTGCTTCTCCGATTTGGTAAACAACCAACACGGTACGAAAACCAAGCATTCAATGACACATTTTAATTCAGATGTTACAAAATTCTTGATCTTTCAAACACATTAATTTTATCAAAATCACTCCTACCTAGGTACGCTGTAATTATATTTGGACGAAATAAATAAAAAATCACTTCACATCATTAATTGGCGTCCATGTTTAATATCTTCATGATCAAAAGATGTCTAGGGGCCTACAATAACACAGGCTATATTCTCAGGAAAGGAACCCTCTAAATATCTGCTCTTAAAAGTAAATTGAAGAGTTTACTAACTGAAAGAGCATAGGTATTACAGTACCTAATAGCAGAGTTTATGAAAGAGGACAATTTTTATTCGTTTTTGTGATGACGATGTTGTATTTTATTGACATGTTATTGTAATAATATTGTATTTTTGTGAAATAATTGTAATTTGTAATTTTGTATGATAGTAATTCATAAATTTTTATTGACTAATTTATTTAATTACTACTTTGACATTTAATTTTATCTAAAAAATATGCTTGCTGAATTGTAATGATACCTAATCTTTAATTAATAATGGTGATTTAATAAGTACCTTCATAATTTCTATAATTTAATTTTGATGAATATTATCACGGTTTGTGCACCATCTCTTCCTATCAATTTGTACGCCACGATATGCGGCTAAACATGTTAGAACTTTTCTGTATCTTTCTTTTATATTATCTTACATGCAATGTATATATCATGTACACCATGTTTAAATCAATAAAATTTTACTAACTTACTTACTTACTAAAGAAACATAAATAAAGCTCGTATTCTGGTGTTAGAGGAGCCCAAAATGTTTGAGGTCAAGTCTCTTGTGACTAAAATTCACCAGAATTTTGACGTAACCGATATTGTATTTCCACGAACAACTCAATTTAATCAACCAGTCGCGATACAGCTGGTATTTGGATCAAGAATTCATATTGACTGCCTCGTTGATCTAGTGGTCGCAAGCGTGACTGGTGCGTCTATGACCCTGGGTTCAATTTCTACGTAAGGCAAAGTGTGATTGGGATCTTCTCGTTCACGTTCTTCCATGAGAAATTCCGAGTGGCGTCCTCTCGGATGCCACTGGGAATTGGATCTGGAGATTCCTGATGGCAAAACGTGGAAAACCGTGGCATCCTGGAATCTAGATGTAGGTAGAGGGCCTAGACAAATGGCATTCGCTTAGGAGCGATTCTATTTCTACAATCGCTATCGTTATTTCAGTTTTTCACAAGCGTTATCGCTAGTTTTCGACTAGAATTCCGTCATACGAATCAAAAACTAGCGATAACGCTAGTCAAAAAGTGCCACTTGGCTACGCATCTCTAAGGAAGTCATCGTTCGACGCTGTCGATTCGTTTTATAGAATCGAATGATGAAACATTGTCTAGCTAATTTCTATTCGTTGAAATTAGCTAGACAATGTGACCTATTATTACGTGACATTTCGATTGCTTATGTCAACTTCATACATATTGTTGCTTTTCTACTAGCGTTATCGCTAGTTTTTGATTTAAGTCTGTCTTAAGGCTCGCGTGCTCGCGTCGCGACTGTTTGTGGGTTTGTTAGTTGCTTAGAGCAATCAAGACAACCAACAGCTGCGTTCGTTACTGACATAGGACAAGACAAAAATAGTATCTCAAAAATTGCATTACTTTGATGAATTAATCATCAAAGTAATGCAATTTAATTTAAAAAAAAAACACTATCAGAATAACAACCATTACAATCGTACACTGAAGATCCAAACTATCCATTTACTTTGTAACATTAAAAGGACCTATTTTAATAAATTCCTTTGCCTGAAGCAAGCGATTCCACAAAGAATAATATTTTTTGTTACAAATGCAAGGCTTTGCTTTTAATGGAAACTTTCCTTGCAGCGCCAGGCTGTCAGCTTTGTAACTCCTTTAATAGTATTTTATAGTTTAACTTCTGTTTCTGCTGTTGGAACGTAAAAATACGGGTAATATATTGCAAATGTGTTAGGTTGTTCGTTTGTTTGTGCATTCTGTTCTGGGATTGTAAAGCTGCTGATTGCCTGGTTTCGTCAATAAAGTGCATTTGTGATTATTGTATTTGAGCTTTGCGTGGTTTAAGCAAACCGTTTTGTAATTTCCAGGAGTAACTACATATAAATAGTTAACTGTATATATATCTTGAAATTACCCCTATATATGCTTAATAGCTGCGCCCCGTGGTTTCACCCGCGTAAGTCTTGATCCCGTAGGAATATCGGGATAAAAAGTAGCTTTTATATTAATCCAAGATGTCAGCTACCTCCATACAAAATTGGTATAGCCGTTTGAGCGTAAAGAAGTAACAAACACACAATCACAAACTTTCGCCTTTATAATATTAGTGTGATGTAATTGAATCTCATTTCAATTTGATCTCAAGTAAAATTTAATGGCTTTGTTTGAAATCTTTTGGCTTATGAGATCGATGAGATTATTACGCTCTAAATATTTTACAATCATCGTTAAGATTGACATTGAAAAAACCGAGCATAAATATTACTATCTTACGAAAAAATATGATACCAAACTAATTAGATTGCCCTCCGCTCCTGAGCTCATAGCCTGGGGTTACTAGGGTGTCTGCCAGTTGAGGCTTAATTGGGTTGTAAAGGTCAGACGGCAGTCTCCACGAGTAAAATACTGATATTCAGATGCTTCTAGTCAGCTTGGAAACTGACCTTATATTATTGCCTGAATTCGTCAATAAAGTGCATTTGTGATTATTGTATTTGAGCTTTGCGTGGTTTAAGCAAACCGTTTTGTAATTTCCAGGAGTAACTACATATAAATAGTTAACTGTATATATATCTTGAAATTACCCCTATATATGCTTAATAGCTGCGCCCCGTGGTTTCACCCGCGTAAGTCTTGATCCCGTAGGAATATCGGGATAAAAAGTAGCTTTTATATTAATCCAAGATGTCAGCTACCTCCATACAAAATTGGTATAGCCGTTTGAGCGTAAAGAAGTAACAAACACACAATCACAAACTTTCGCCTTTATAATATTAGTGTGATGTAATTGAATCTCATTTCAACTTGATCTCAAGTAAAATTGAATGGCTTTGTTTGAAATCTTTTGGCTTATGAGATCGATGAGATTATTACGCTCTAAATATTTTACAATCATCGTTAAGATTGACATTGAAAAAACTGAGCATAAATATTACTATCTTACGAAAAAATATGATACCAAACTAATTAGATTGCCCTCCGCTCCTGAGCTCATAGCCTGGGGTTACTAGGGTGTCTGCCAGTTGAGGCTTAATTGGGTTGTAAAGGTCAGACGGCAGTCTCCACGAGTAAAATACTGATATTCAGATGCTTCTAGTCAGCTTGGAAACTGACCTTAACGTAATACATTAACAGTTTGTTCAATCCAAAACTGACTGATGAAGAATTATGATTTAATATCGTTCCGATAAAAAATCTAAAATATCCCGCAAAATAATTGATTTTAGCGAGTCTCTTTAGAACAGACTATGCGACACTATGCAGTACCAAAGGGTATATCTGACGTTCCATAGACACAACTAATTGGCCGTTACAACCAGACTATATATACACATTGAATTGGGTAACATAGTTTGACATGCCTGGCTGCATAGCAAACGCACACTTCCTAGGTAATTGGGCTTACTGTGTCTGCTTCGTGTTTATTAGTTGTTCTTATTGCTGGACTACTATTGTTATTATGTTGGTCAATTTTTAAAACATCTGCTTCAAAATCAATACAATCTTTTGTATTGTTTTTGAAGTAAAAAGATCTTTAAGCGCGTTGAGCACTTTTTGGGTGAACAAAAATCATGGAACTCGCGTCATCGTCAACGCACACATCTATACAATTCACAAGTTACTTAGTTTTCACTTCTGACGTGCAGTCCTACGAGTTACAGTTTTTTTTTTTTATATTTCTTTAGCATAAAGAGAAACTGACTAATATACAGATCAAAATAATTTTCATAAAGTCTTGTATCATCAGCTTCACCAAAAACTTCATTTATAGTACTTTCAACGATATTTTTAACATTTACTCCAGTGTCTTCAAATATTTTACTGTCAGCATAATCAACTCAGCCTATAGCATAGATATAGCCAACAGTCCAGGTATGTCACATACAACCTGGACATTGGCCTCTCCCAGGCTGCGCCATGCCCATAACACCCAGTCCTGCGCCTTCCGCATCCAGTGTTAACATTAATTACTATAGTGTTAAATTTTCTAAACCCGCAAATATCTACAATTTCCTATGGAAAGCTGCACAATTGTATAAATCAATTGCCCCTATCCCCGAGTATGGAATTAGCGAAATCGTTTCTATCCCGCAGTAGTGCGGCTCTACAAAGTTTTCTTTGTTCCCAGAGCTGTTCTATCCTCTTTGCGTCGCCGCGTCGGCTTCCACTTTGTTCCCTTTATTATATTTCAATACATTTAACTATTAAGTCGGTGAATTACCATCGAGTTGCGGATGTTTGGTTAGAATGTTTCTGGTACAGTTGGTGCAATTAAAAAGGTAATTTTTTTGGATTTGTTCTCTTTATCAGCATGACAATAATGTTACAGTCATACACCAGATAGAAGAACATTTCAATTTCTTACGTAACTGAAAATTTTATTAAGACTTTGAAAACTAGAGAGGAATGTAATTAAAAATAACGATATTTTTTGTCCCATTTCTTCCCGTGGGTGTCGTAAAAGGCGACTAAGAGATTTACTAGAGAATGGGCTGTATCGTTTTCTATGCATTTTAACACCTTACTGCGATCGCCAACCCACCTGCCAAGCGTGGCGATTATGGCAATCACCCCTCTTGGGGGAGGTCTATGTCCAGCAGTGGACGTCTTTCGGCTGAAATGATGATGTTGATATTTTTTGTGGTTTAACCTGGCAAGTCCACCCATACAATTATGATAACCGACTGGACATGAATCATTAACATTAATATAAAGTATTGGTTATGTTTAGCTCATGGTTTTTGAATAGGCGTTCATTTCATGACGATAATACAAATGGTTTATTTTGTCATCTTCTGTAGTCCATTCTTTACATTTTACAAAAGGTTTCTGATCTCTCAGTTATTTGCTGAGTTTCAAGCCAGATGTAGGAGTAATACTATTGTTTAAAGGATTGTAACAATATGTCACAGTCGCCGTCGTGGCCAGTTTCTCTAGTATTACTTGCGCAGTAAAAGAACAGTGGTGTTTTCTGTTTAGACCTAGATACACGTTTGCTATTTACTATTATATTCTTGTAGTTTTATTATGCAATAAATAATGTATATGATGTAAAATATATCTTTTTAACAGACTTCTAAAAAAGGAGGTTTCTCAATTCGACCGTATATAATTATGCTCAATAAACTGTTCCACCGAACCGCACTGATCAAAATTGTGTTTCAGTGCGGTTAGTGAAAGTGCTCAGGTGCCGTTCAGTCAAGTGCTGTTGAAATCAGTGCTCTGAGTGGAATACCTCTTTTTTATGTTTGTTCGCGCTTAACTTCGTCGTTTATGAACAGATTTTAATAATTCTTTTTTTGTTGGAAAGGGTATACTCCCGAGGTAGTCCCATTGTCAATAAATCAGAATCTGATGAAGGGATCCCATGGAAATCGAAGGGAACCCTCAAATTTTATAGGCAAACCTATAGCGATTTGGATATTTTTTATAGAAACTCGTGCATTTGCTCTCGGAAAGCACCATTTGGTGAAGTGGAACTGATGATAGAGACCACAGATGGCCACCGGAATAATATAATAATAAGTATTTAACGGGTTGCGATTCGATTAGGTACGTTAATGTGGTTGCTAAGCAATTTATATCACTATGCATATGGTGAGTGGCAGTTTTCCCAGCATCGGGAAAAGCCATATTTTGTAAAAGGTGATGAGTAGTTAAAATTAGGCTATTGTAACTTAGATAAATTAAAAACTGACCCACTAAAAAGTGAAAAATAAAAAACTTTTTACAAAAAAAAATAACCGACTCCCATGAAAAATAACTTTAATTTCGGAAGTCGGTGGCAATAAACTAAAATACAGATCCAAAGACACCGACTTCCGAAATTAAATTTATTTTTCACTTTGTACTGTTATTTTTGGGAGTCGGTTATTTTTTTTTTTGTAAAAAGTTTTTTTGATTCCTAACTTCTACATTTATATCGGTAATTTGTATGATACACATACATAATAAAGAGTATTCTTCTATCATTAGGAACTAAGAGGAGTGAACGATTTAGGTTAGGTATATAAAAATACTTAGCATGATCTGAATCTTCCGTTTTCTACTATTTTATTTTTATTCAAACGGAACAACAAACAGCTAAAATATAAAACATAGAAACAAGAAATACACAAAACGAGTAGACAATATTGCAGCCCACAACGCTGTTCACAGATTAACTATAGGATACAATACAGTGAAAATAATTAAAATAATCGCTAGGGTTACAAATATAGATACAATTTTATTCTAACATAATTATATTAACTATCGTGTTTAAGTTAAAGAGGTATTATGTATATAATAAACAAAAAATGGTACAAAAAAGAAAAATATATAAAGATATTCAAGTAAGCTCCTTCAGTATAAGACTTTTGAACCTACAGGGAGCACATGCAAAAATGTCTATATGCTCAAAAGTCGCATTGTAGGAATCGACCATTCTGCGAACAGGCGAACGCAAGCCAGAGTTGGACTTGCAAGTGCCCACTGAAAATGATTTACCAGCGCGCACCTTTCGCTTATGAACTGTCCTAGGAACCGCATAGCATATCATGTTGGACAGTTCAATGCAGTCAAATTTATTTTTAACAATATTATATAAGTTCATGGCTTCTAAGTACTCACGTTTATTTTCAAGTGTTGTGAGCTTATACTTTGCAAGCAATTATCGGTATGGCAAATAATATCCATAGCATCTATAATGTATGGTACGCAGGAATTTTATTATTTATTTATTATTAACTGCGTTTACAAAAAACTTAACATAAGGACTTTGCCCCGCAAAACCGTTTTCACGGTTTGTCTGTGGGAACAGAACACAATTATACAATTTTTATTTATAGTGCGGACACTTTAATTTCTCTAACTGAACCTATTAAGTAACTATCAATTATCTAATCTTTTGAATTAATTATTTTAAAATATCCCTAATCACTTATCCGCTCTTCCCCAACAATCTGCAAACCATTTTCCTTAGAACATCGTTTACAAATTCCTGAAAAAGAACTGCTTAAGTAACTTGGCAAATTTACCTTTTATTTCCTGACTTCTTACATCAGTAGGCAATTGATTGAGAAGGTATGGTATGGTTGGTTATATTGATATGTTTGTTGTCTTATTATTAAGCTCCAATTTACCATGCTTCATCAAATTGACATACATTAAACATAAAAGCAGCCCGCTTAGAGAAGTATGACGCATGTCCTACAATTATTTTCACCACAAAGACACAACGTCACAACGATAAATAAAATTTTAAGAATAATAAAACAATCAAAGTGTGATTTTATTTCCCGCACAGATATTATTGTTTTTGGGGCAAGAAGTAAGGGGCTGATGTTTAATTTAATGGGAATCCCATATAAAAACATGAGGGAAATGTTTAGGGGACATTTTGTCGATTTCTTCTCTCAAGTTATTGAAGGGAACTCTAGAAGGGCAGCACATATCATTCAATTTTCAACTCTAGGTTCTGGAGGATCAGGTACGAAATTCCTTGCGTGTTATGAGTGCTTATTTTTAGTATCACCTATTAAATTATCAAAGTAATCTAGGCTTTCTTGCGTTGGGGTGAGTAGGCAGTAAGCTTTACTGTGACGAAACTCATTTTTGCAATCCCTTGTGATAACATCTTTTGAATATAATTGGGGGGGGGGGGGGGGTGGAAATGGTGCAAGTGCAAAGATAAAGATAACAACGAAACATGAAGTAAAAGTATTTTTAACGGCTTGAGTGATAATGATCATTTTTGCGTATGATTTGTGTGGGTTAGATAACAAACTTGTGGCTAAACTTGGAGTCGTTTACTATTACCTATGATAGACCATACATTCAGTTACCTACTGATTAGTTGAGTCATGTTCATTAGAGTAAGTAATTAATACTATACCTAACGTTCATGTGATGACTTTCCACCAAAGTCAATGCTATCGTTCGGAGTCAATTACGGGTCAGTAAACATTTAACTTTGCTTGGAAAAGCATGAGTCCCAAAAACACACTAAAAACTATAGTCATTATTTTGATCCTATTATATTAACATACACCGAATACTACTAACATATGGGGCAAAACAAACAATATATCAATTGGACTCGGAATAGTCCCCGCGGTATACTCGTATTGTAATTAAACTTTTTATATGTTAGCTATGCCTCAGTTTCCTGGCCGATACATTAGTAGCCTGACACTATATTTTTTCTCTTTTACTCTCTCTTTATAAACACGTTATGTAATTCAATGACTCAATAAGTATGTTTGCTTCTATTAATTGAAGAATAAAACAAAAAAATACAGAAGTTTATGACATTAACTTCAATAGTTTTCTCCGGAAGTTGAAACACTTTTGAGTAATCTAAGTAGACACTAACAGAATATCCATAACACATTTTTTTTTTACATATTTTTAGTGACTGATTTTGAACTGCAATTAAATTATGTAAAGCTTCTTTCTACTCGATTTCATAGCTGGTCACATAGTAAAAGTTATTCAGTTCGATAGTCTAAAAAGCACTCCTTAAAGTTTGTCGGGTTAATTTTTAAACACATTATACAAGTTGTAACAAATAACGCACAACCTCTTAAGGGGTCATTGTACTCATCATTATGAAAACTTTTGCTATAAAATCAGCTGTTCCCTACATTTTGACGAGATAAGAGAACATAAATGTATGAAACAGCAGATTTTTTTTTCGTGATTTCTGATTTGGTCCCATAGTAAAAGTTGTTCATAATGATGAGTATAATGACCTCTTAAGAGGTTGTGCGTTATTTATGTCACACCTTGTATAGTAGTAATAAGTAGGTATAGTCAACCTCGTAATTGAATTACCACTTTTAAAAACAACCCCCAGTAAATTGAGACGTCACTAAGATTGAAATTACCTAACTGTCACATATAGGCATCACAATTAGTGACATTCAACCTTAGGGTGGTAAACTAATTACGAGGGTGAGTGTAGATAATATCGTCCTGGGTCCTGCCAACCAACATGTCTAACTGGCATAAGTTGTTCTAAAAATGTCTGGTGTCAATCGGGTAGATCTCTGAAACTACACACTGGATTTTCTTTGTTACGGGTTTCACTATAATTTAGAGCATTATTTCTGGAAGGTATTTGTACGCGTCATGTTCGTGAACGGGCGCCGTCAGTTGAATAGAATAGAATAGAAACTTTATTATCAGACAAATAGTCCATATGTTACAAAAAATTACAATAAAAACACAATACACATCAAATAAAATAACATGCACGTTAAATAAAATAAACACAAATATTATAAAGTTATTTAAGGCATTGGAATGACGCTCTGTGAGTCGTCATCCAATGCCACATTATGGGGCTGTCCAAGTGTCCATCCAGCTGGCCATAGTAGCCAAAAAAAATTACCCAGTATTTTGTTACTCTTTGACAATTCAAACGTGCCTGTAATATTTATTTTATTTACAATTGAACATTATAATTGAAACTTTAATTAAAATATACATGGTAACACTAAAATATATATAGTATGTACAAATTTAAAATAAAACAAAATAAAAAATAAAGGAGGGGAAAGCTCATTGGTCATCAAAAAATTCGTCCGCGGCGCTGTCAATGGGAAAAGTGCCCAAAAGGCTGGCAGCATTGCCACGTTGGATGGCAATGCTGATTCTTTAGGCTAAAAATAGGCCAGCCCTCTGGTCGCATGAAGAGTCGACCAACCGCTTGGCGATGTCCTGAAATACTCGATGAGCACTCGGACCCCAAGGCCCTAGCGTTTCAACCCCAAACGGCTCAAACATATAACTCCCAATAAGGTTGTTATATTTGCGCCGTTTGAGGTTGTCTGCTCCTGCAGCTGCCGCCCCGGCACAGCCCGCCGTGCTAGGAAGATGGGATGGCGCGAGGGTGTCAACACAGGTTGCGTCCCACACCAAAAGCCTACCCAACTTCCACGGCATTATGGGCATTCCGTCTGGCCTCTTCCCATCGTCGCGTGCCAAGCCATTGGCTTCTAAAACAGCTGGCACCCGGTGACAAGAGCCCGACGGTTGATGTCGTTAATGCTAGCATGACGTGCCATCCGACCAGCGCTCTTGCTACAAGATAGGCCGTGGTGTCCTAGGCAGCCAACTTCTTTACCACATTGACAGCGATGTGGAGCCCCGCAAGGAGCGCCCAGACGCAAACACGTAGCGAGCCGGAATGTGATGTCACCCAGCCTGTAATTGGTTTAATTGAAATGAATTCTTTGAGTTTTAGTTTATAATATATCAATATTTAACTTAGCTATGGCTATACTATGGATAGTGTGAGGTCCGTCTCCGGACTTAAGCATCCTAATCCTAACTTCCTAACTAATATTATAAATGCGAAAGTAAGTTTGTTTGTTTGTTACCTTTTCACGCCTAAACTACTGAACCGATCATCCTGAAATTTTGTATATATGTTGGCAGGTGTACAGAAACGGACATAGGATACATTTTCTCCCGAAAGAAAGTACTGATCCCGAGGAAAACAACAATAACATTCTTATGATATTAGATGGCGCCATGTGTCTTTCGAATCATGGTTGATTTTTTTTTTTTTTTTTTAAAACGTTGCCCCACACTAGGAATTTCTCCTGTATCGTGGGTGCGTTTACAAACATTTAAATTCACATACACAAACAGCCAGACCCGAAACAACTACTTGTAGGTCATACAAATATTTGTTCCGTGCGGGAATAGAACCCGCGACACGCAGCGCAGCAGTCAATCGCTTAACTAACTGCGCCAACCGTGCCGTCATAAATAATAATTATAATAGGTATTATAGAAACTTTAGTAGTGTGTTAAGCATTTTTTGCCGCTAAACGCCAAGCAACAAGCAGAGTACAACCCAAATTGATTGTCAAATTCTAAATTAACGCGAGCGAAGCCGCGGGCAAAAGCTAGTAGGATATATTTTAGGTTTTCTTTACTAACACTGTATGGATCTTTGTGGTCTGATAATAAAGATTTAATAATAATGATAGCACAGACATCTTGATATTTTGTGATTCTGCTAGTTACAGAAATAAGACGAAGCCAATTCGTATATAAATTTTCTTCGTTTTCACAAATATAATGGTGAACCAAGCGTAACCATTACTAATTGCATCGTCCTCAAAGACATTTCGTAGAGAAGAAATTTTCGGAGAATTTTCGAAAGTAGGTAGCATCTTGCTAATTAAAGCTGCCCGCTGTTCTTGAAGTAGTTTTTGGTTTTTATAATTACTTTGCGCTTTGTAATATTAACATGGTCTGTTTTTTGTTTTTGTAAGGAAAAGCTTGTTAATTTGTATAAAGTATAATTTCATCTTGATATTGAAGTACCTACCTACATTGCTACAATAATTATAAGTGAACTATATACCTACTATACAACATTAGCTTTTGTTTACACTAAACCCGAAAAGGGGTCATTGTACTCATCATTTTGAACAATATTTTCTATGGGACCAAACTTGAAATCGCGAAAAAAAAAATCAGCTGTTCCATACATTTGTGTTCATACGATTATTATTATTATATATATATATTTGTATAATGGTGTGTGCTAGCTACTATAAGGCAAATAATTTAATTTAACGTTTTGTGTTGCGTAATGCAAATTATTTTATATTGTGTTGTATAGCTTCAAGTTTTTTATGCGAACAGACAGCTGTGCTGCTGGGGAGTTTGTTGCGCCACTTCTTCTTCCCAGCGAAAGCACTAGGAAGTGGTGAAGGGTGGGCGTTTTTGGGGGACTATCTCATGTAATTTTTGACGTTCGAAAAGCCTAGTTTGAATAAATGACTTTTGATTTTGATTTTGATATAAATCGACAAAATGTACGGAACAGCTGATTTTTTTTTCGTGATTTCAAGGTTGGTCCCATAGAAAAAGTTGTTCAAAATGATGAGTACAATGAGCCCTTTTCGGGTTTAATGTAAACAAAACCTAATGTTGATATTTTTTTTTCGTGGACATTTTATGTTTTTTTTTTTATTTTCTCGTGAAATAACGATGCCAACTTTGAGGAAAGACCCATTCCATAAAGGCTCAGGCAGACTGACGTGAATATACGGGCGCAACAGGCAGCGCGATGCGTGTCGCACCCGCAATGTCGCGCCAGTCTGCATGAGACTTAATAGTATGGTTTTGAAAATACTATGTTATAAAACTATCAATTTAATTTTGCGTAGGTGTAACGTATATAACCTCGTGATTACATGAGAAATTTATTTTATTTTATTTTATTTTACAGAAAGCTTACAGACTAATAACACGATTAAAAAACATTCGTAGGTAATTAATTTGCTAATTACAAGCTTCCACATGTATACATCCAATTACAAGTACTTGCGTTGACTAATGTACGTTAACAGCGATTTGCAATCCAAGTGAAATAAAAAAAAAAAACATTTGTATTTGGTAATAAAAGAGAAACGTAAATGAAGAGAAAAACACAAATAAAAAACAAAAAAAAAAAAGTAAGCAGTAAAAATGTTACAAACAAAGGCATTTTTACGTTACAATCATATCGATTCTATAAAATGTAATCAAGGTTTAGTTGTTGAACACTTCAATAGGTAATAATAATTTTCCTTTTGCTAGTAAAATTTTATTAATCTTTGAAATACATTGCAAGCCTATAGTTTTGTATAATTTAGAAGCATTTTTTCAATTTTGTAAATGTGAGTACCATGGAGCCGTTTATTATGATAAGATGTATGTTGACTTAAAAAAGCGTGGCAGTTGAGAGTATGTCATGCTCACATAAATGTCCCACCGATGGTGACGCGTGTGTTGGATCATTCGGTTCCCTACAAAATGAGCTGGATGGTGCTGATCCACGCGTCATGTTCGTGAACGGGCGCCGTCAGTTGAGACTGGTCTTCTCTTAACTGCCAGGGCTTATTTGTAATCTTTTAATCTTATATTTTGTATTGTTTTTTAAATAAGTAATTTATTTTTTTACATTGTTTTCGCTTACACATAGAAGCGACAAGAATAATGTACCCAGGATTTTGTTATATCTTGATTTAAAAGAGTGTCCTTGGAGTTTCTTGCCTGTCCTTCTCCATAGAGATCTACGTTTTGGAATGGGCAAATAGCTTCAACTTTCTGACTAACTGACCGACTCTTTGACAATTCAAAAGTGCCTGTAATATGAGTATCTAATAAAATTGGAATAAATGTTTTGAGTTTGAGTTCATTAAGGCGGTAACCAGACCATAATTATTGTGAAAAATAAAAATATGAAAGTCGACGAGCTATGTCAAGTGGGGTATCATAGAATAGGTATTTGAGAATCATCTTTACCCATTTACCATTTAGGATCTACAACGATTTCAAATTGGATAGCAACCATTCTAACTAAACTTATATTATACTAATTATAAAGCTGTGATAAAGTTCTTTTATAATCGTATAACAGATCTTATTAATGTGAAAAATATTGATTATAATATATTTCTTAAAATCGACTGAAAAACCCAGAGTTTTACTGCTTTAAAAGATAATTTTAAGGACCGTTACATAAACTGTTGCTTAATATGGTGAGAGAAAAATAACCTAAATATGAATACATTAATAATAATAACTAAAAAGTGTAAAAATAAAAAGAAATGTGAACTTAATAATAGATGGAAACAAGATTACCTGTCTCCAATCCCACACCCCGTACTTTTATACCCTAAGCCGGCTTTTTTAAATTTACTTTTATGGTTCCGTACCGTAAAAGGAGAAAACGACTCGTGTGTCTATCTGTCTGTTTGCCCGTCTTAGATACTCCGAATCTACTGGACCGATTAAGTTGAAATTTGGTTCAAATACGAATTTCTGTGAATCAAACAGGAACATGTAACGTAAATTAATTAATTAATTTTGAAAAAAATATAAAAGTAATATAAAAAGTTGCAATGTGTCGGGTAACATGTTTTTCAACTACAATGTTAAGTTTGTTCTTGGGATAAATTCATCCCAACCACGGAATCCTTTATTGTGCGTGGTCCGACACGCACTTAGCCGGTTTTTTCATTCAGCAGTCGTTCCCTATCTCAAGTTTTTCATGATTTGGGTTTATTTTTCATTTAAATCTTCGAATTAAATTGGTTTTAAACTTCCAAATGCTTATCACCGGAGCCGCGGAGGGGCAATTCCCGTATTTTTAACAACGTTCGCATTCTCTCAATCTGTCAATAATAACTCAAATTTTCCTACATTTTCGATAAGTTCTTGACATTGATTGTCGCTGAGATGAGATTGCGATCGTTTTTAATTACAGAAATTGGTCTTCTGATACAGCCAGCTCCTTAATTACAGAAATTGGTCTTCTGATACAGCCAGCTCCATAATTACAGACATTGGTCTTCCGATACAGCCAGCTCCTTAATTACAGAAATTGGTCTCCTGAAACAGCCAGCTCCTGAATTACAGAAATTGGTCTTCTGATACAGGCAGCTCCTTAATTACAGAAATTGGTCTTCTGATACATCCATCTCCTTAATTCCAATCAGAAGAACACAGAAATAAGATCGCATACTTCAGGAAACAAACCTTCTTCCGGATTGGTCGTCATAAAATATTTTGCACGTAAACCCTGCACAACTTTGAAGAACATTTTGGTTTATATTTTTCTGATAACATCGTAAACATCTTCTTGGGTGGAGCGGAAATAATGAATCCGTTTTATAACTTTTTTTCTTATTTTGTTTTTGTTGTGTTTTTATACTGATAGAATGTACTGGGTTTATTGACTTTTAACTTTATGTTGTTTTGTCGAGTGTTTTTTTAATCTTGTGATTATTTTTGCAAATATTTGCAGGTGTCTTCTAGCAGTAATAGACCGCACGTTAGTGGTTAAACTTTGACATTGAGCTGGCCTAGCGTAGTACGAAATTTGTAATAGAATACGAGACCAGCTAAAACTGGTTTTCTTACTACTGTCGTGCTGTCTTGTGGATGTTCGAATGTATAAAGAAATATCTAAGGCTCAATTAACATTGCCGCGGAACGGAATTGAAGAGTTTCTTTGGAACGAAATTGTACAAAGCATATCGAAACTTATATTAGTCTATTGTGTGACATACTGACTAGATAGGTACGAGCTGCTAGCTACGGGAATCCCCGAGAATGCGCGAGAATAATCCGAAAGACACGTGACCTGTTTTTTGGCTCGTATGATGATGAACGAATGAATGAAAGGAATGACGAACGTCATCATATTTTTATATTAATTATTGAAATGGAAGACCTGTCAATGCGGCGCCAGCTGGTGGCGTGACTTTTTATTAAAATCCTCATTAGTTTAGAAGTAGGAATCTAATTCATTCGACAAAGTTTTAGATTTATTAAAAATTAACTTTGCTGTGCCCGACAGGGTCCATAATTGATTCTATGTTTTAACATACCAACTGTTTTATGTACACATTATGGAATGCAATAAAGTATTGAGTATTGAGATTTATCTACTATCAGTAAAACAACTATGGTGGTCTTAGTTTCCCTATGATTTATTTATTGATATCGTATACACTAGACGGCAGGGTACAAACTCGATGGATGATTTAAAAACACTATTTACAAAAAAATCAACTGACTTAAAAAATACACTACAAAGCGAAAAATAACTTTAATTTCGGAAGTCGGTGTCTTTGAATCTGTATTTTAGTTTACGGCCACTGACTTCCAAACTTGTTGTTTGTTTTTTTGGAAGTCAGTGGGTTTTTTTTAGGTTTTTTATTATTCAGTTTTTAGTGGGTAAGTTTGTAATTTATCTAAGTTACAATAGCCTAATGTCAACTGCTCATCACCTTTAACAAAATATTGCCATTACCGATGCAGGGTCGTTAATAGTTGAAGAGTTCTCCTGATAAGAACCAGGACAACTGGAGCTGATGGTGACTTCATCATTTTATGCATTGTGACGTTCATAAATTGCTTAGCAACCATATGAAAGTGCCTAAGCGCATCGCAACCCGTGAAACGCTTATTATTAAGTAGTTCCGGTGGCCACCTGTGGTCTTCATCATCAGTTCCAGTTCATCAAATGGTGCTTTCCGAGTGAAAATGCATGAGTTACTACAAAAAATACCCAAATCGATATAGGTGTGCTTATAAAATTTGAGGATTTGCCTCGATTTCCATGGGATCCCTTCATCAGATTCTGACTTGGTGGAAATGGAAAGAATTTTCAAAATTGGTCAACAATTGACTGAGAAATCTGTGAATATATAAATTAAAAAAAACATACAGACCAGCATAATATTATAACCTCCTCCATTTTGGAAGTTGAAAATTATAACGTAGACAAAGCTTCCAAATAAACATATCACTTTTTATACTTTACACATTGTACCTTCAAGTGTTTTGTTTTATGATGCGTGACATAAATGACCGACACGTATATTATCTTCTGTTTTACGATAGGGGTAAGCTTTTAGGGATGGGATAGATACGATAGAATTAATATTAAAATATCGATGTTCAAATCAGTTTATCTAGCTATTGTAATTTAAATTGTGATGAAATTAAAACGAAAACACGAGGCTTCTTACTCAAATTAACAAAATTGTGTACCTAAAAATATTTATATAAAGCTTGGCTAGAATTTCGTTTATTAAAAATGGCATTGAAAGGGAACCACCCAATTTCTCCACTTATAAGATTTAGTTTCAGTGTGATGGAAATGATGGAATGTAGGGTTTTGTTCAACCAAAAGTCATTTGACGAGTGAGTTCTTTGAAAAATTAGACCTGAACTTCCTGACCACTACAATTATGTTTTTTTTTTAAATACCTATACAAATTATGTGTATGTACAAACAGTTTAATCGAATCAAATCGATTCACATCTCTATCAGCACTAGTCCTAATAAACGGCTACCCTAAACTCCGATTAAGGTCGAAACATTGTTCAGATTCTGTTGTATATTGGACATCAGACGATAATTTATATGTCCGATTTTATTTGCCTATGGAAATTGTTGCCATTCCGCTATTGTTTCACACAATTTGCGTTAAGTAAATTACTATAGGTATGTGTTTTGCGTTACATTTGTAGGGGTGCATACGTAATACGGCATTATGTTGATGATGACTCATGATAATGGAAATGGGAATATATTTCCATGCTGATTTAAAGTGGGGAGCAAAAAAGTTCTGATAGTTGATTCATGCCTTCTCATGACTTGGTTTAGATTTTCCAGGGTGGATTTTTAATATTCGCAGACTTTACGACGTTGGCGTCGTAAAGACTGCGATTATAAAAACATACTTAGATTTGATATCAGTTTTAATTATAGTAGGTATTGGTATCTACTATAATTAAAACTGATATCAAATCTAAGTAGCTTAAGTACTTATCTACTGATATACCTACATACAAAGAAAGTTTGTGATCACTAGCAAAAGCTGATATATTTTAAAAAATTTACTTTATCAAGAAAAAACGTTTACGATATATCTTTTTAAATAGAAGTACACTGTTTGAAATTAAAAAATAAAACTTTATTTTATTTTTTAGTAACTAAAATTGAGTTATTCAATCCTAATGTAATTGTAACAGTCAATCAATCAATCTTTATTTGTGAATAGGTATTACATATTATGTATACATTTAAGTCGAGCTCTATGCTTTTTCTAGTACTTATTATAACTGAATCTATACAATACAAAGTCAAGTTCGAGTAAATAATGTCAATTAAATGTATTAAGTATTAATAAATAATTAATCGATTATAACTTACTAATAACTTAAACTTTAAATAAAACTTACTTATTACAGTTTGATGGAAAGATAAAGATCGTTTCACCAAACTGAATATACAAGAATTTTTTAATAGAAGGTTGTATTTAGTATAATATAACTCCTCCCCTGGCTCGCACACATGCGGAGAGCCTCCTGGGCATGCTGAGGATCAAGTTATCCAGCATTTCTTGCGGTAACCTGTCCCATTATTGAATAACGGCTTCCTTGATCTTTGGCACTGTCTGGGGAGATGGCTGGCGGTTCCAAACAGCTCACTTAAGAGCATCCCACGCATGCTCTATTGGGTTTAAGTCAGGCGAGCCGGCAGGCCAGTCTAACTTTGTGAAATTGCCTTCTCGGAGAGCAGCATTGACTCGTTGAGCTTGATGTGCGGGCGCATTATCATCGACCAGTACGAATTGGTGTTCAAGTTCAAGTTATTTATTTCATAACAAAAATACATTTGTGTCGAAATATTTGCACAGTAGGTACACAAAAGAAGCAACACAAACAATTATAATATAAGTAACCTCGTTCCTCACCGTTCATCAAAGTTAGAACGTCTATCTAAACGTAAAATACGAACTTTACAAACATTAATATTCTTGTGTATACAGAACAAAGTCCCTAGTAAAATTTTACAAAATACATTGGTGTCAAAATATTAAGAATAAAGGCTTCTACATACCGGGGCGACTAGTCGCGCGACGCGACGCGACGCAAAGACACCGCTCGTCCCGCGACACGCGGGGCCTTTGTGCCGTATCGCTCCGGTATGGAGAAGCCTTAAAAAAACAACATTTATAAAGTCAAAGAGCAATAAGTACACATATTTAATTTAAGTTTAATTTAATACTAGTTTAAAGATTTTTGTCATTACAAAATTCGTCAATGCTGTAATAGGCTTTATTGATTAACAAAGCCCTGAGTTTATTTTTAAACACGTTCACATTCTGAATATTCTTTATTTCTGCGGGTAATTTGTTAAACAGGTGCCCATGGTTTACTCGGAATAGTCTGACAATTCTATCTACGTATAGCGTGTTTTGAAATCTGTCTGAGGGATAGAACGAGAAGATTCGCCAGAGCACCAAAGTTGTCAACATAGCTCACAGAATAAGCAAGCTGAAGTGGCTGTGACCGTTGGGGTAGAAGTGTTCTCGAGTAGAGACGCAAATCGGCAAATGTAAGGCAGGACGCCCTCAGGCTAGGTGGAGCGACGATCTTCGCTAGGTGGCTGTTAGCAGCTAAATAAGAGTTCCCGAGAATCGAGCTGAATGGCGTGCAATTGGACAAGCCTATGTCCAGCAGTGGACTGCTATAGGCTGATGATGATGATAATTGCTTCATAGGTTTAGTAAATTTGTTTGGTCAACAACGTAATCAACGTGGCTTGAACTATCAAAATGAAAGAAAATGCTCCGTAATATGTTACGCAATTACCCCGCTTGATAATTCTTTGATCATCCAGTCATGTACTACAGATGTATAATTAACTATCAACATGATTATTTCGGTTTAATTAACATCTTAAACAATAGCATTGTGGATTATGTAACACTATGTTTAACTGATTGTTGGAACAATTATCTTACATCATGCTTAATGTGTTCGTATTAGATTATGGTTTAGGGTGGTCTCATACTAGTGAATAATATTATTATATAATAGTCAATAAATAAGATAAACTATTCCGTAACGCAATTTATTTTTTAAATACTGTTTAAAAACTATTTTGAAAAACTGTCTACCTAACCTCTAAAGTTAAATAATTTAGCTTAGTAAGATAGTTCAGATAAGTAAGCCATCAGATTGTCAACCGTGGGTAAAATCTTCTCACACGAAAAAAACTGTATGATTTTCTATGAAAACTAATTCTTGAAAATACTTGGCTCGTAAATTTCTGAAGTATCCAAAATAAATGGATTCTAGTACCAGAGATATAGGTGGCGCAAGTAATGAATTAAATTAGTAAATCAATTTCTATAGAAATTTTAGAACAACTAACTGCTCTTTCACTAACCCACATTGTTTTTGTAAAACCATTTTGACCACCGTTTTTTGTTTCGTGCCACATATTTTGTTGACCAAAACGGCTTGTTCCTCTGTGTGAAATATTGTGTATTTTGTAAGTCTCGACACCGTTTTTACCAGAATCGTTTTTGTACACTGATGCACTAAGCAATGCGAAGGAAATATAATTTTACCTAGAACTACATCTAGGTATTTATCTTCTAAATAAAGTATTCTGTTTTAAACAATTAGACTCAGGTCAAAACTATCACTGTCTGCTTATCGTTAATGCATACCGACTGTTGCATATCTACAGCCCAGCTCTATTCTATTATCTATAATATATTATAGCGAATAAAGTTTCTATTCTACATAATCTGTTCAAAAACTTAGCGCATTTTATGCACATCAAACCAACTATGACGGAGACTACACCAATTTGTTTTAGTTCAGGCAGAAGCATCGTTTATAAGAAAAACAGTACCTTATATCGTAGTATTATATTATCTAGGTGCTAATATTGAATTTTTAAACGACGCAGTTCGTAAATAATAGATCACTAATGTTGAACGTCGCTTTTTAGAGCACGATAATCAAATCTTAGGGCGAAATTCACCAACAAAACTGAATGCGATCAGTACATCTAAACTGCGTTCAAGAGTTGTCAGTGTAAATATTCCACAACGATGACACTGATAGCTCTTGAACCCGGTTTATATGTGATAAATGGTAGGCAAATTTCACACTCACTGGTGAAATTTGCCCTTAGTCAAAATCAAAATCAAAAATCATTTATTCAAACTAGGCTGAGAATCAGCACTTCTCGAACGTCAAAATTACATAAGAAGGTCCCCAGAAACGCCCGCCCTTCACCACTTCCTAGCGCTTTAGCTGGGATGAAGTGGCGCAACCAACTCCTCAGCAGCACAGCTGTCTGTTCAGATAGAAAAACTTGATTCTATACACACACTATCTTCATTACATTTTACTCCAGTGCTTAAAGTCTTCATAAACTCCAACTAAATTACTAAAACAAATAATTCGTTTCCACTTAAACACAGTCAACAGCTTCCAAAACTAAAATGTGCATAAAACGTGCAATATTTTATTTCAGTTGAGTATTGAAATATTTCATTGTGAAGTGTCGCGATAAAATGGAGTCCCAATAAACTGTCCATTAAATAAATAAAATAGGTTTGGTAATAAAATTCGGCGGAACTGACTCAATAGAAGGATTGCTTTTTGAATATTTGCTTTTTCATGCCATTTATGTTGTATATTGTACTTTTGTTGACTGATGCCTGACTAATGAGTCACACGCAAAACCAAATAAACATCAAGTCAATAGGTTTTTAGTTCATTTGTTTTGCTTTTTGAGGAGAATATAGTAAATTACTGCAGCGGCCTGCAAAAGGGGCATTGCTGGACGAACGTGAAAATGTTTGCCGAGGCACTTATACGTGAGTCCATCAATGCCTGGTTGCAGCCAAGGCTTGTATGGTGCTTTTCTCAAATAATGCGCGGAAATTCAAAGTAAATTATTAACCGGTTGAGCCCGGGTGTCTCTCAAAGAAAGTTCCAGATTCAATGACGAACAACGATAATTTTTCACGCGCCAATGTGTTCATTTTTTTTGTCTATAAACAGCTTTCTATTTGCAAGTCAGTTCAAAATTTAAATAAAACCTTTGATAGTTACCTCCTCGGTTACCATATTTTGGAGTAAAAGATCGTTCCATTTTTAAATTACACGATACATAAGAGTTTAATAGGCTTCTTGGCGGGAAAGTGAAGCGTCATGTTCAGCAGTTTGTTTAATTTTCCAAAATTTGTGTTTAGCCGAATATTAATGTGTAATAATGGTGGATTATTAACCATTAAGTGTTTGTGAACGTGCATTAGTGTAGGCAAATGAAACAAAACAGTGCAACTTCGCTTCAAGTTCTCTCAAGAAGTCCGCGTGAGGTCTCAGTAAAGTGCCACATCTTTACTGAAACTCAAGGGGAGTGGGCGGGGATATCATCATCATGCATTTATAATTCATTTCATCAATATTATACAACAACTAAAACTTGACATTGGCTAAATGCACAAACCGTGCGAAGCCAGAAGGAAAAAAAAAAAAAAAAAAAAAAAAAAAAAACTATTGGCGGCCGCTGCTCGCATGTATTTGGCCAGTACAGCAATTTAGATTTATCTCGAAGAAGGTTGTCAAAATAATGCTCGAATTTCCAAGATTGTTTGAGAAAAATATTTTAATACCGCCGTTAGCACTTATTTAGTTAAAACATGTTATCGGTACTCATAAAAACCCACTAAAATTATTTTCACAAAATCGGCCCGTAGTATCTGGCTTTACATTGAACCAAAACAAATGTTGAGCTGTAAGTTGAAAGTTCCTACAACATCGTGTATGTGCATTTTATTGTACGGGATGTTGATAACAGGCAAGCAGCCCTCTTCAAAAGCGTTCCCTTAAACATTAGCCTATAAAACATATAAAAACAAACTACAAAGCCCAAAAATGAAGTCAGAACCAACCTTTTGTTCTTATTCAAACTATGAAGCGTTAATTACTAAAACAGTTCGTTTAATCGACATGTTCTGCGATCATCGCCCTTACACCGTTCAAACTGTAATGGACTTTAAGCTTTACATTATAAAGTCATTTTTTTATTGCGGTTTGTTAAAGCTATCGATCTATTTGTAGGAAACAATGTTGGGGAGGTAATTAGAGATGTTATATACATTTTCCTGTAATAAGCTCTCGTTGAGTTTTGTTTGATAACAACGAGTTATTTGAAACTTTGCGTGGAGTCAACAGTATTACAATTCGTTTCAGAAAAATAAATGGTATGAGGGTTTTGAAAAGGATAATTTGTGTGGGAGATGAGAAATAAAATGCTTGCTTATGCGTCATCAATAAATAATGATAATGGAATCATTATTTTGATGGGGCTCGTGCCTAAATTATATCAGCCGCATGGGTCGATCGAAGGTTTCGGGAGTCGGAAGCCGATTCCCGGCCACCGTAGGCGCGGGCTTGCGGACGGTGAGCGATCGACGCCGCGTTGAGTTCCACGCGCGCCTCAAAAAATGTCAGCACGAACTGACGGGGCCCGTTAGGGCCAATGCCTGCCAGGGTTGCGAGTTTGTTCGAAAGGGATATCGTAGCCCTGGCACACAGGCAAGTGAAATAACATGGGTGGGTTTTAGTAAGTAAAAGTCTGACACGCTCTCCCGCTCCACCCAGAGCGGGAGAAGTTATTTGATAATTTCCCCCACAAAACAAAAAACTAAAAATGGGTCGATCGAAGGTTAAGCTACGCTTGCCCCGGTCAGTTGGTGGATGGGTGACCACCGTGCCTTGGAAAGCATGTTAAGCCGTGGGTCCCGGTGTCATTTGTAAATCACACACAATCGTTACGGGGTCAAAAGCCCAAAAGTCTGACAACCAGTCTTACCAAGGGTGTGGTGTTACCTGGTTACTGGGTTGTGGAGGTCAGATAGGCAGTCGCTCCATGTAAAATACTGGTATTCATTTGCATCTGGTTAGACTGGAAGCTGACCCCAACCTATTTGGGAAAAGGCGGGCAGATTGAATTCTGTTTTAGCAAATGTGAACTTTATTTATTTTGTTTTAAGTTTTCTATTATCATCGTATTACGGAATAATGAATTGAGGGAAAATAGGTAATTTCACCGGAGTTATATTTTTATACCTGTTATAAAATTCGACGGCACGGTTAGCGCAATGGTTAAGCGATTGACTGCTGCGCTGCGTGTCGCGGGTTCGATTCCCGCACGGAACCAATATTTGTATGACCTACACGTAGTTGTTCCGGGTCTTGCTGTTTGTGTAATGTGAGTTTAAATGTTTGTTAACGCACCCACGATACAGGAGAAATTCCTAGTGTGGGGTAACGTTTCAAAAAAAAAAAAACCAAGAACGTAAAAGATGATATTGGTACAAATCACGAAAACCCTTTTCACAGATGTTATTTTAAACTGAAAAACAATATCAAAATTCAGTGCTCAGACACCTTTTCAAACGTTATTATTTTCACGTGAATAAACACTGTGCAGTAAATTTCATAAAGCACAGAAACCTCTGCAGTTACTAAAGACCCTATTATTCAAGATAGAAGGTCCATTACAGCTTCCAAGAGTGCATATGCTAAATTGTCCTTGTAAAGACATGTCATGCCCGGATGAATGTTATGCTCCAACAATTTTAGTGCCCACAATAACAATAATTCCTTTGGGTGATACTAAGAGAACATACTGTAAGTGTAGTTTGTTGGCTATCGTACAGATATTAAACTTGGAAGGGTTAAATTGAGAAAAGTGAGTTAGCTGGGTTGTAAAATGAAGTGAGGGCTTAGTATTGTAAAGAATGAGTGACGAAGTAGAGCAAACTCAAAGCATTTATTTCAATTAAACCAATTACAAGAACTTTTGAGCTTATATTTGAAAGAAAGAAAAATTATTTTATTTGTCACAAAAAAAACGTGCGTAAGAAAACAATATGTAATAAACTCGAAAGTTACACATCTAAGTACTATCACAAACAAAGAAATAGTCGGAAGCTGCACGTCATGACTGTGACAAGAAGGCTTGCACTCAGCATTATGCTGTGCTAATTGCTACTGTCCTGCGTGTTTCGAACTTTTTAGCCCATTCCAAAGCGTAGTAGGTTCCTATGGAGAAGAATGAGCGTGACACTCAATGAACATTCTTTTAAATTAAAATATTTGTCTGCCAATTTGAAAATATTGTCGTTTTCAGACTTCCAAAGTCAAATGATTGTATCATACAATATTGTAGAGACACAATAATTTATAAATTGGGTACCAGTGACCAACTGGTAGTTCCCTTTAAGTCCCTGTAACAGATCAAAACACAAATGAAATAAAGATAAAGAAAGTAAAAATTCATTTTTTGTAATTATAAAACATGTGAACAAGGTAGTGAAATGCAGAAATATGGAAAAGGTAACGTAGTTAGAAAATCTAGCTAGTTTAAAATATTAGTGAAACATTGTAAGCCTATGGCAATAACAAATGGAACATTTTTCTAAGCGGACGTTTACGACTCGCACGGTACTACAGCTGGCTGCAAATTTTGCTCGTAAAATTCTGCGGAAAATTACAAAGGTAGTTTGTGGATATTGTATTTTGTGTTATAAAATTATTACATAGGTTGTAATTGTTCTGGGTTTCATTGTAATGAGAAGAGCTTAGCACTATAATATTTGAAAGCATGACTGTTTGTTAACAAAAAAAATTGTCTTGACCTTGAAAGATAAAATGATTTTCCAATTTAATAATTTTGTATTTTGATTGTAGATTGTAATTTATGTGTAAATTTTGCATGCCCAAGTGACGGAAGAGCATGGAGAACACTAGCAAAACTTGTATAAAATATGTACCCCTTCGCCATGTTGGCAAAAAATAAATGATTTGATTTGATTTACTATTTATAGCTATACAAAATGTAGTTACTTAATTGAAATAACTCAACCAAAACCAGAAAAGAGGTCTTTGAACAACTTTTCCTAAACTGCAACAACAGACCAACTGACAAACCCAGAAATCGTGAAAAATAAATCAGCTTCTCCATACACATTACATATTACTTGACAAAATGTTCCGTGTGGTGCCGGACGTAAAGAATAGCATTATCTTATTTCTTCCCGTGGGTGTCGTAAAAGGCGACTAAGGGACTTAGTAGAGAATGGGCAGCAGCATTCTCTATGCATTTTAACAACATACTGCGATTGCCAACCCGCCTGCCATGCGTGGCGATTATGGCAACCCCCCCCCCCTTTTGGGGGAGGCCTATGTCCAGCAGTAGACGTCTTTCGGCTGGAATGATGATGATGATGATGATGACAAAATGTGGGGAATAGCGGATTTTTCTTCGCGATTTCACGGATGGTCCCGTAGTAAAAGTTGTTCTTACCGATGAATACAATAACCCCTTTTCAGGTTTTCAGTAAATTTAACTACACCTTGTATAAGTAGGTATCGTTTCTGATGCAGTAGGTAGGTACTGTTCTCAGTGTTCTCAAAAGAAATCCAAAAAAAAACTTTAAAAAGAAAGAAAAGTGTTTTTTGCACACAAAAATGTTTTAAAAAAATAATGACTATTTACGTCTTTTAGCAGACAAACAAATATTCAAGAATGTTGGTGTTATCAATAGAATTACATTCAGCTCCGATCACAGACCAACTCGTGCAAAAAATCACAAATTGTTCACAAAATAAAGCGGCTTTCAAAACAGACGCATAAAATTCATTCATAGTTTAGAACATAATAATCTTGAACTATCAAACTATTTTAAGGAACTAAAAGTCGATGAAACAGATGCTGAAAACCAATATAGTGCAATAGTTACCGAAATTATTAAAAGTAGTAAAAATATAAAGAACACACCCAGAAATAAAAACAAATTAACAGCTCATAGGTGGATTTGATCGAAAATCGAACAAAGGACAGCAGAATACAGAACAATAGATAGGGAAGTCAAAAGAAGTATTAGGATAGATCTGAGAAATAAGGCGACAAAAGCGATATCGGAAATTACCACCCAATAAGTCTGAAATCTCATATTTATAAAACTTTTATTAAAGTGATACACAATCGTATACACGGGCAACTGGATAAACATCAGCCACCAGAGCAAGCCGGATTTCGCCCAAGTTTTTCAACAACTAATCACCTTCAAGCACTGGCAACATACCCAGAATTCAATAAAAGAAAAAAATGAAAGAAAAAAAACGCAGCAGCAGTGGGCAGCAGTTTTAATAAAGCATTATATCTGGCCTTCGTAGATTACACGACGGCTCTGTTACTGTATTATACATTCAGAAATATTCACATCCCTAGAACACCAAGAACTCGAAAAACGATACATTGACCGCTTAAAAACCATTAACAACAATAGCTACGCAAGTAAATACAGTTGAACCTTGAAGGCGTTAAGCGAGGTGACCCGCTCTCTTCCAAATTGTTTACGAGCACACGTGAGGAGATATTTTAACCTCCGATTTGCCGACGATATAGTCCTTTTTGCCCCCAGACCATGCTCCAAGAACTATGCTCAGCTAGCTTTAGGGCGGGACTTGTTATGAATCGGCCTAAACCCCCGCTAATGACCAACAGCAATAAGCGTAGAGTAAAGGTAGATGGGCAGGAAATATTTTATGTCGATGAGTATATATATCTGCTTGGGCCAATTAGTTTCTTTTGAAAACGCCTGGAAAAGCTACTGGTCTATGAAGACGGTAATGAAGGGTGGTCTGCCGATCTACCTGAAGTGCAAACTCATCGATATTGTGTATTCTGCTCGTCCTAACGCTGATGATTTAAAAATATACTGTAGCATATCGGACCTGAGTGATTGTGCGAAGCTTCAAAAGGATCTTGATGACAACAGAATGACGCTCAATGTTAAAAAATGCCAGACTATTACATTCACAAATAAAGTGAATTATATTAAATTTGATTATCATATTGATGGATCAGTGCTGAGCAGAGTGTCAGTCATCCGTGACCTTGGGGTACTTTTTGATACATCTCTATCTTTCCGTGAACATATAGATATCACGGTGACTAAGGCTAAAATAATGCTTGGCTTTATAATCCGTATGTCGAAACCTTTTCGTAATTATAGTAGCATTATTTTACTTTACAACGCACTAGTAAGGAGCTCCTTGGAATATTGTTCCACTATTTGGTCTCCTTATTATTCAACTTATACTAATAATGTAGAATCTGTTCAGGCCCGTTTTGTTAGGCATTTATTTATGAAGAATGGGATCCGAAAAGCTATACCTGATTATAGCGACAGGTTAAGGCACTTTAAAATGATTAGCTTAAAAGAGAGACGTAACCATTCTGACTTACTAATACTCCATAAAATTATAAACGGTACAATAGACGCACAATTAGTAAACTATTTTAAATTTAGGTCTAGCCAACGTAGTAAGCGTCATCATCGTATTTTTGAATTGCCTACATCCACATTAAATACCACATTTAATAGCCCCCTAACACGTATGGCAAGGCAATATAATGAAAGGTCCAACTTGACAGATTACCCTATTGATATTTTCTCCATGAGTTTCGTTTCATACAGGCGTTCCCTATTCAAACAGTGCGAAGAGTGCACGTCTGTGTAGCTCAAATTGGTTTGTTTTGTCGTGTTCTGGATTTGGATCTCTGGACACACTTTTAATTTTTTACACTTTTAATTTTTTCTCTTTTGTCTCTAATATTCATATGTTAAATGTCATGCATACCTGTTATTTGCATGGTTACTAAAGTGCCAATTTTATATGTTATTTATTTTTGAATTGTAAGTGACTATGCTGTTGGTGTGCTTATTATAAATAAATAAATAAATAACCTACGATGTTCGGACCAGACACAATTGAATGGTCACACCAAGAGCAAAGACAATACTCATTGCGTAATTACCGTACTCTGTGTTGTGACACTGGCAAATGACAACAAACAAACCATCAAAACAAAACAAAATACCGATTGCAGAGTGGGAAATAACTACTATTGTAACAAATAATAAGAAAAATAACTAACTATGGTTATGTGTGTCGGGTCCGGTCATTAGTACGGACACGTAACGAATCAGGCGAGCTACTACTGACGGACATCGCGTGATCTACACACACCCCTATCGCTTCTACAGAGTCGTGATGTTTTGAGCAGATGGGCGAGGAGGACATTCAAGATTCAGTGTCTGGTCTGTTCGCATCGGAGTTAAGACGTCGCGGAACTGTACTCGATTCGATATGCTCGGTTGTTTTGGTGATTATAATTTTTAGTGATTGTGCCAATCTGTGATTTCAATACACGGTGTATCACACCCAGTGTGTATTCATTGCACGAAACCCAACTTCTGCCCACATGATGTCCAAATCTAACTGAGTAAATCCTGACGATGTACATTGTGCATTAAATAAATAAATAAAATAAATAAATAAAATTATGCCGTGTATTGCACCTGTGTAAGAACAGGGTTCTTCAGCAAAATTTTATGAGTTTGAACGAATCTGTCGTCAACAGCGCAACATCGATTTTCAGCAACTTTTGTCAACATCGATTTTCAGCAACTATCTCTCCAGTGACGTTATGACGTCCCCCTGTGTGACATAATAATTGGGATATGTTTTTTTTTATTTTTTATTCTACGCTGTCTCACTGCTGGGCAAAGGCCTCCCTCCACTCCTTCCATCCTTTGCGAGCCCGCGCCTCCTCCTTCCAGTTTTGCATGTATATTATGATATATTATTTATAAGAGCTCTTTAAATACCAACATAGAATCCAACTTATTCTTACGAGCGTATTGGTGCATTCCTAATAGGTACTCTTGTTAGCCTTTCCAATTAATCTAAAGCGTTCGTTCAATAAGTTCAATGAAGACGGATTCCAATCGACGGTTTTCCAGCAATTAGTTCACCTCAATTTGTTGTGCCTTTTCATCAACTCAGACTTGTATTGAGAAAAATACTCCACGTTCTTATTTATACCGAAATAATTATATTCGCAAATGAAATGTTAAAACATGATCGTGTTTATCGTAAATATATTCTGATGCGAAAAAAAGGAATGATATTACCCAAAACGTCTAATTCGAAAAACAAACAGATTATTTTTACATAACATCCTCGAACAAATAATTGGGTATTCCTAAGCCCCGCTTTAAAAACATGGCCAAATTTAATTCAGCCTCTGAATTATTTGCAAATAAATGGGTTTAGTCCGACGCCCTGATTTGGTCCCTCAATTTCCTAATTCAAATCAGACGGTGGCCTTATCTCGGTGTTAAACAAAGACCGCGCTTAGTTCCCGGCTTAGAGATATCTTGGAAAAAGCGCCTAAGAAAATAAATGGAGGTCAATGGGTCAGTATTTGTCTGTGGATTCGCTCATTTGGTCAAAATGTAGACTTAGGGCTTGACGAATTGAATTAAGAAACCTTTTAAGAGATTTTTCTGTCTCGCAAGATTGTATGTACTGGGTTTTGTAGAATTCTTTTTGATTAATTTTAAATTAGTTTTACAATTCTCTATTCGTGGGTCTATTTTATCGTTGTCTTTTACAGTACAGAACAGGTGCTGTACATAAGTATTACCCAGAATTACAAACGACTATGTGTATGTCTGAATAATAATGTTTTTAGATGTGTTATTTTCAGTCTGATAGCTTAAAAAATAATTTCATCATAATATTTACCAAATATTATATTTCCTTATCTATGACATTTAATTATACATATATCACGAATCTATGAAACATCTATCAGAACCTCACAAATCTTTTCACTAAAGAATTTTTGTGAAGATTCCCCGCAAGCCGTTTTGTCTAATGGACTAACAAGAAAATATCGAACATAGAACTACAATCAAATAATATTTTGATGACAACAAACAACATTTTCTTCTGAAAAATAATCGTTACAAGGAAAAACCAGAAGGAAATTGATACAAAAGGGATTAACGTGTATTCTCTTTGAACTCGGCTCCGAAATCGCTGGGGGTGTAATAATATCGATCCCTCGCCGCAACATTGGGTAATCTCAGAGGATGGTGGAGAAACATTGACTGGTTGTAGAATATGGGAGTGAAGTAAAATAGACTAGGGTAACAAATTCTATTTTTTTTTAAGTATCTGGCTGGCCACATTTCTCACAATGATACAGTAATAAGTCGTATGTTAAAGATTAAAATACGTTCCTAGAAAAAAATATATTCACCATCAGACGATAAAGTCCAACGTGAGAGCCGCATTAAAATGCCTGAAAGTCTGCAAAATGCTTTTTTATTGCCCTGTACCAGTTCTAAACAAGAATATTCTGCTTTAAAAAAAAAACTTTTTACAAAAAAATAGTAACTGACTACCAAAAATAACACTACAAAGTGAAAAATAACTTTAATTTCGGAAGTCTGTGTGTTTGGATCTGTATTTGAGTTTTTTGCCACCGACTTCCAAAATTAAAGTTATTTTTCACTTTGTAGTGTTATTTTTGGTAGTCGGTTACTATTTTTTTGTAAAAAGTTTTTTATTTTTCACTTTTTAGTGGGTCTGTTTTGAATTTATCTAAGTTACAATAGCCTAATGTTAACTGGTCATCCCCTTTTATAAAATATTGCTTTTCCCGATTCTGGGACGTTGATTGTTGAGGAGTTCTCCTGGTAAGAACCAGGAGAACTGCCACTCACCATATGCATAGTGACGAGCATACATTGCTTAAGCGCAACCCGTTAAATAGGTACTCATTATGATATTGTTCCGGTGGCCATCTGTGGTCTCCTTCATTAGTTCCACTTCACCAAATGGTGCTTTCCGAGAGCAAATGCACGAGTTACTATAAAAAGTTCCCAAATCGCTATAAGTTTGCATATAAAATTTGAGGGTTTCCCTCGATTTCTATGGGATTCCCTCATCAGATTCTGATTTGGTGGCAATGGGACCACTTCGGGAGTATACCCTTTAAAACAAAAAAATAATTTTCAAAATCGGTTCATAATTGACGGAGCAATCGCGTAACAAACATACAAAAAAAAAAAAACAACATACAGCCGAATTGAGAACCTCCTCCTTTTTGGAAGTCGGTTAAAAATACAATGATGAGCTTTGAACTAAATCTCGAAATTTGTTGACAGTTTAAACACTGAGTGACAACATACTTACGTCTGTAATTAATGTATATCAATACACTATTAATATTGTAACTACATGTCATTGTGAAGTAATCTGTTCTACAGCTTGTTAGAATATTATTATTATAAACAGTGACGGTGTCTGTAGTTATGTTTGTTCGTGTCTCCAGTTTACACTCAGCTCAGACGTCGTGACATCATTGTCTTTGTCTTTATGTTCTCGATTTATAACTCAGTCACATGATGTTTTTTTAGTTCGTAATAATCAAGTTTGTTCGTTAAACAATTAACTCTCTTATGGGCTTCCATGCTGACTACTGTTAACTAATAAAACTACACACTTTCGATATTTCAGGGATAATTAAAATAATATGAAACACCAAGATTTTATGTTTTCATTCATTTATATTCTTTTGTCTACATCAAATTAAATATTCTACACCATCACATCTCCTATTCTCCACATAATATCACTATTCATTTATTATTCTAATATTTACAATAAAACTAATAGTTAACCTTAATTTACAGTACATCTCCAACAATTCTATGCCAATTTAAATTTTAACCGACACGGCCACCAGGAACGATTTACCGCCCCAACCAGAAGCCCGTTGTCGCGTCATGTTACATTTCGAAGCTTTTTGTTGTTACCAGTACAATAAACAAATTAAGTCTTAAGGCGACGATAACCGACTTTTAATGATTTTATACTGAAGATCACGTCTAAACGAGTAGTGATAAGGATTTGAAAAAAATATGTTAAATTCGAGCATTTTCTCAATAATTTAATATGTGAATATTTTAGATTTAGTTTATATTACATAGTGAAATTAATTTGTAAAGTTATGTCTAACGCGGATAAAAAAACTGAGAATGGCGCAAAATCTACCACGCGTATTTTTATGAAACCTTCACTAATATAAAGATAATTGAATTATTGCTCTTTAAGTATACGCGTTTTATTAAAATACCTTTTGTTTTGTGTATAATAAATTAATAATGCGTCAAATTGGGGACAGCGCTCCTTGATGGGCGAGTTAGTTAGTTTACTGGCTGAACGTACGATGCGTTGCGTGAGCTCAGTACAGAACACGCAAGCTAACCATTCAAGGTCACTGGCATATATCTGAGTCTTAATAAATCGAATCCTAACACTACTAATATGCAATTGAAACGTTTGTTAAGTATCTCGTAAAAGCTCTCGCAACGTTGTTCCCATTAACTTTTATTTTTATTTTCTACACAGAAGGGAAAAAAATAGAAAAATCTTTTCTAAAGCGAAAGCCTACATTAGCATTGTTACTATTAAACTACAAGTTAGCAAATTCAGGGAAATTAATTGCTTATCAAATTGAATACCCACTTAAATTGTCTGCATATTCAAATAACAACTGTAATTTTTTGACAGCTGTATGAAATGGCTATAACACGGTAAACCGACGTAGTGTGTCAACTTGATAAGCAATTAGTTTCCCTGACCGTATCTACGCTATCCATAGTTTTCGGAATAAGCAGTTAAGTTAGATATTTTGCTTCAATAAACATTCAAAAGATTTAAAAAAATGCTGAAGTACATACCTAGAATGTACGCTCGGAATTCATCCCGAAAAATCCTAGGCATTTTTATAGTAGTTTCCAAAAAGTTCATTTTCAAACGTCAATTGACGAGCAGCCCACCATTCAGCTCTCAAAAGCATTTGACATGTAACTCGTAAATCTAATCCTTTCAATCTTTTTCTATTCGCGTTGATTGACAACCTGTTCCAATTATTTTGACAATGAATAGAATTGGATCAAGTTGAGGTTTTGAAGTCAAGTGAATTTGTACCACTTTGTATAAGGCACCATGTCCTGACGGGATATGTGTAGATATATTATTATAAATCGGATTATTTCAGAAAAAAAATAATCCATACAATTACAAAATATAGAAAATACAGTGAAAAATACAGAGAAATTAATTATTTTCAATTAAAGAAAGAAAGAGAAATAATATATACATTTATGTACTTATGATTGTGTTCGGCTAGCAAAACTAAGAGGCTGTTTTTATTTCTAAAACTTGTTGGTATATTTGGTTTAAGTATAATTATGTTTTCGTATATTTCAGAGAAAATATCAAAAACGTTATCTACATTTTAAGACTATGAAAGCACAAAATGTTTTGTGTAATTTAGCAAACCGCATACATTATTATTTCGATATTTTTATGAACTAGTTTAATGTTATCAATACCCTGGTGGACGATGCTGCCCATCCGTTACTAGCCTTTTACGACACCCCAGAGACTTGAACACATGATCCATTTATTGGCAAAACCACACGGCTTTCATTGTATTAGACACACACTAATTTTAAAGAGTTTTTTAATAAGAGATAATTTTAATTGAATTTGAAAGAGTCTTGAATTAAACACTGTTGACAAAAGCGTTAATAAAATTCTAGTAGCTTTCAAATTAATTATGCTAACTTTGACATTAACTTTCAGTCTAGACGAAAAACAATTGAAAATATGATTAAAAACAAAAAATATATTTTAAAAGCATCAGTGAACATGGGTTGAACACAGGGTTGATAAAAATCATGTTTTTTTTGTTTATGACAGTTTTTTTTTTTTTTATAAAAACCATGTATTTTATTATAATTTTTTCTTTTTTTTCGCCGTAAATGTTTGCTTTTTATTTTTTTAATTGTCAACTCTCTAAGAAAACACTGGTATTTCCCTAAAATGGTCTCCTATTGATAACTCTCTAAGAAAAACTAGTGTATTTCCGGGATTCCCCTCAATTGTCAATATTTTCATGCGATCGTTCGCCGGATGCATATTGCGTCGCGCGTCGTAAAATATTGTGTTATAATTGTGAATTGGTAATTCTCATTTGTGCTTTGAGAATGACTGGATGAATAAAAAACCAATTGGATAGCATTATACTGAAATAGGTACATGATTTAAGTAAAAAGGGATCTAGGGCAGTGTGCAATAAATGCCATAAAGAGATACGGGAATACCGCAGCGATTAAAAGACTATTTTAAATCGCGAAACACATTAAATTCTAAATAAACCGTGATTTTTTATGAAAACAATCAAGTTTGATTTAAATCAATCAACCCTGGCTGGAACTGTTTGTTCTTCATTGTATTTATCTGTCCGAATCACGGTAATAAAGAGAGAAAGTTGTTTTTAATTTTTTGTTTACAATTAAGTTTTAACCGACTTTCAAAAAAAAAAAAAAGATGCTATGCTCCTCAATATATTATTTTTTATGTATTTTCATCGGTATTTTCACCAATTATTGTGGGCTGATTTGGAAAATTCATTTGGTAGAGGAAGCTTGCACGGTGGCCCCTTATAAATTTGATTAATTTCGCTTGCATAGTTTTTGAGTTAGCTAGCGAAGTTAGAGTAGCTTCCTGTCACTGTTATTTAGATAGCAGGTAGTCGTATTCGAATTTGTGTGGGGTAGGTATGGCAACTAAACAGTGAAAAATTAAAACGTTTTGTAAAAAAAAACAACTAACTTCCAAAAAAAAAACAAAGTGAAAAATAACTTTAATTTCGGAAGTCAGTTGTTTGTTTTTATAAAAAGTTTTTAGCCTAAGCAGAGCCTGTCAACTCGCAAGAAAATACGCTATGAAAAATTATATTGTGAATAGAGATGACTGTTAAGTTTAATTAATTACGAAGTGGACATAATTATTACTTGCTCGAACTAGATCTGGTATCGCTATTTAATTTTACGTAGATAGGTATGACTTTACTAATTACCAAGTAAGAATGAAGGTAAAAATAATTATAACTAAGCAACTTTGCATGAGCGAAATATCAATGTATATTTTATGCTGAAACATTTCTTAAGATGATTTTCCAAATGAATGATGGCGAAAACCAAATCAAAATTGATCAAGTAGTTTAGAAGTAACTACAAAACGAAAACACGGTCAAACGACGACGTTTTATATAATTTAAAGGTTGTCAAATAAAGGTCGTCTCACAAACAATTTCACCCATAATTGAAACTGCTCGGAAAAACGTCAACGTTGCTTAACGACTCATAAATCGATTCAGCAGCAACAATAAGATATTTTCTCACAACACACAGTAAACTCTGGACGAACCCGCATCTTGTTCGATTCGACACAAAGAGAAGTAATAAACTCTTTCCTTTCAATATGTCGGGTAGGGAAGCAGATGGTTGAAATAGTATCGATTGCAGAAAGTCGATACTGTTTTAATTTCAACACATCGATGCGTTGAAATTAAAATTGAAATCGAAACGAATTTATCACGATATCATTTATTTTGATGAATGGTATTCATAAATTACGTTTTTTTGTAAATAAGTTTCATCCTTAAGGCGCGGACTGACTACGATTTTAAACGATGCAACTGCACTCGCACAACCGCTCGAAATAAGGTTGAAAATTGAATAAACAATTGTGTTGACGATATGACTAAGCTGCGAATTAGCATTTATTTTACGGGTTTTATTTAGATTATTCGGAATATATACATTATATTAAATAATTGTCCGGTTAAAGTTTTAAAACAAAGCTAATGCTAAATTAGAATCCTAAAAAAAAAAATGTTTTCGCTGAAAGTACAGAGATATTTGACGCCAAAGTTTATTTTTGTGAAGTGACTTCACAATTTTTTATTGTGAGTATCAAACTATATTTTACTATTCTATTCGGTTAAAATTTTTCTATAAACCCTTTTCTGTCCACTGTGTTTTTTGCGTCGGATATTTTCATTGCGTTTCGTCATACTCGACTATCCAAGAAACCAGTTTTTGTGAATATTGAGGTAACACCGCGCCTTAATGGCTTTTTTTTAGTTCTAGGTTTATTAATCAGTTTTCTTAGTAAATAATTTTGGAATCAATTACCTATTATTTTAGAATCTATTACATTGTCCCACATACTCAAAACACCAGAATGATCAAAAACCTTTATAATTTCAGCCGAAGACGTCCACTGCTGGACATAGGCCTCCACCAAGCGGGTGGGTATCAAAAACCTTACCGAGTATCTAATCGAATAAAATTCCATAATTAATTTACCAACAAATCGATACAGAGCCCGTCCCTAGATAAGGGTGCTAGAAATAAAACTTGGGGTAAAGTAGAAATTCACATCTTAGAGGTTCGGCGTATTGAGCTGAAAGCTTAAGTTCGGGATACAATGCTCGGAGTAAATGAACGTTTTAACGTAAAGGAAAAAGTAATTTTACAGTTTCTTGAGACTTTACCTTTGATCAAAGATGAGGATATTTGTAGGATTATGCTACTAGCAACCACACTGGGCCAACTAAACAGTCGGGTTGGTGTTGAGTGCGCATACAACAGTCGGCCGACTGCTCTCGACTGTTTAAAGCTTTTTAACCGACTTCCAAAAAGGAGGAGGTTCTCAATTCGGCGGTATGTTTTTTTTTTTGTATGTTTGTTACGCGATTACTCCGTCAATATTATGGACCGATTATGAAAATTATTTTTTTGTTTGAAAGGGTATACTCCCGAGGTGGCCCCATTGCCACCACATCAAAATCTGATGAGGGGATCTCATGGAAATCGATGGAAACTTTCAAATTTTATAGTGTAATTTTTTATAGTAACTCGTGCATTTGCTGAAGTGGAACTGATGATGGAGACCACAGATGGCCACCGGAACAATATAATTATGGGTACATATTTAACGGGTTATGATTGAGCAATTTATGCTCGTCACTATGCATATGTTGAGTGGCAGTTCTCCTGGTTCTTACCAGGAGAACTCCTCAACAATCAACGTCCCAGCATCGGGAAAAACAATATTTTGTAAAAGGTGATGAACAGTTAACTTTAGGCTATTGTAACTTAGATAAATTCAAAACTGACCCACTAAAATTTGAAAAATAAAAAACATTTTACAAAAAAATTATGACCGACTACTAAAAATAACACTACAAATTGAAAAATTACTATAATTTCGGAAGTCGGTGGCAAAAAACTCAAATACATATTTAAATACCCCAACTTCCAAAATTTAAAGTTATTTTTCACTTTATAGTGTTATTTTTGGTAGTCGGTTATTATTTTTTTGTAAAAAGTTTTTTTTTCATAAAGCGTCTTTTTTCCACATCTATCAAATTAACAATCGCCGTTTCAACAAGCAGCAGTGGAGTAGAACTGGACATCATAAGAATCAACAGCCTATAATGTTCCCGCTGGAACACAAGCTTCCTCTCGGTGAGAGGGAGTGGGCTGTAACCCAACACACGGCGCAGGCCCAATGCGGGTTGGTACATGACTTCAAATTCTTGGTTTTCCTTCACTCCATTGAGAGCAGTGGTGATGAAATAATTTACACAAAGTAAAGCGCCTCTCTGGTTTTGCACCTATCACGTACAACTCGTAAGTTGTAGCCATTACTAATTGACAGCACCATCATGATAAATATATATGACCATCCGACGCCAAAGCTCGGAGCTAACTGATCTATCGGCCAGGTCGGCCGACAAAACAATCAGTAAGTGTCCGCGCGTTGAAGAGCCTCACACTGATTTAGCGGCCGATAATTCGCCGACAGTTCAGTTTGAAGGCAATCTTATAGCCCATCAAACTTTTTTATCAGCTAATACCAAATCGTTATAATGTGCGCACTGGCATACATCTTCATACTGATTAACAAACCGATCAAACTATCGGCCGATAGGAATTTTGTAGTCTGCGGGGGCTCTAAGCCATTCCAAATTTTATTTAAGTTATGACTTTTTGTCTAGACGTGTCTCAGTTCAAGCATATACATGCTAAAATAAGAAAAAACAACAGCTGAGTAGTTTCATCACAATTTGTGAGTTACAATTTAATTCATGTAGGGATATAAGTTTCCGTGATATCCTAGCAACCTGTTACTACATACTAATCCTTTTCCTCGAAGCCTTCTTCCTGTCTACATAGTTCAAGTTTGTATCCACTGGGTTCCAATTTATAACCCAAACCCTACTAAAAAACATAGGAACATAACGTATAATGTCATGTGGGACCTAACATTGGAGGAAATGTATGTACCTAGACTTTTTACTGAATTGTCAAATTCTGTTGTTCGTAAAAGTAAGTACACCAGTAAAATAATAAAAAAAGGTCAAGAGCGAGTCGGACTCGCGCACCGAGGGTTCCGTACGTACCTATATGATGTTGATGATTTTTGAACAACTGTGCTATTTAGAAACATCGTTTTATTTTTCCTGTAATCCTTACATAAACTTCTATCGCATATACCTAATAATTTCAGATTTTTATCTATGTTAACTTCAGAGATAAGGGGGGAGGGTGGGAGGGGAACGGTATTTTTAATAAATAAAAAAAATGTTTGAGAATGTGCAAACAGCGCTCTTTCATATGACATGCCCTAGTAGCCCCACTTCAAATTTTTAAGACCCCCTTCAGTCCCTTTTGTTAGCTTTCTTGTATGCAAAACAGTTGCGCAAACGTCATCTAAAACTATTCTAAATTTCAAGTTGATAGCATTAATACTTCTTGAGATATCCAGGTGTGACAGACAGACAGACATAGTCTCACCATAAGGGTTCCTTTTTACCATTTTGGTACAGAACCCTAACAAGACTTAAAACTAAAAACAACTGAAGACGAGAGACGAGATTAAAAAGATAATTTTTATGTACAAGCTCATGCAATCTGCCTGCCTGACCAGCCTTTTCCCAATTATTTTGAGGTCGGCTTCCAGTCTAACTAGATACAGCGGAATACCAGTATTTTACACGAAGCGACTTCCTATCTGACCTCCATAACCCAGTTACTGGGTAAACGATACCCCTTGGTAAGAAAAGTATATAAACAAATACGTCCAAACTCATTCACGGTAAAGTAAATTCAATTTGTCCCATCATTCATCGTTTAATTTTAAAGAACCTCAATTAATACTTGTCAATGTTGTCGTAAAAAGTTGAATGATGTCATGAAAATTAAACTTGAAGTGTCCTCAACGTCTTCATTTACTTTTTTAGTCCTTCATTTTATAGAATAAGCTCTCGAAGAAAATTCTTGAAATTTTGTTTGGATAATAAGTACCGTCTTTTTACCATCGAGTACGAGGAATTTCCAAAGAATTCATTAGAATTTCCTTATCTTGATAGAGATTATACATTACAACTAAGGAAAGTCAAGCTACATATTATAATTTATAAAAAATCAAATGATTTAATCATTGATGTGGGTTGTTCTTGATATTCATCGATAAAACGATAAAAGGTATGAAAATACTTAATATTGAAAAAAAGTTTTATTTAGAAAAAAAAAAACGAAGCTTGGAACAAAATAAAAAACCAGCCGTGATCGAATCGGACTCGCGCACCAAGGGTTCCGTACCATTATCTATAAAAATGGCAAAAAAACACGTTTGTTGTATGGGAGCCCCCCTTAAATATTTGTTTTATTTTAATGTAATTATTTATTTTTAAAGTGAATATATAAATAAAGATTCTCTAAATATTTCAAGCGTCTACCTGTTGCCGTTGTCAATATCGAGCAAAAACGAGCAAAAAAACACGTTTGTTGTATGGAAGCCCCCTTAAATATTTATTTTATTCTGTTTTTTAGTATTTGTTGTTATAGCGACAAAAGAAATACATCATCTGTGAAAATTTCAACCATCTAACTATCATTGTTCATGAGATACAGCCTGGTGACAGACGGACAGACAGACAGACGGCGGATCCATAATAATAGGGTTCCCGTTTTACCCTTTGGGTACGGAACCCTAAAAACTGCAATTGCAGCCAATCACATAAAATTCCACAAATGCAAAGAATAACCAGCCACGACCGAGTACCACGAACAAGTATAAAAGGGAACAACCCCCAATGAACAAAGTGAACCAGCCTTTAGTTAGATAGTCGGGAAACTAGTTAGTAGCAGAAAAGGACAGTTAAACTGTTGATCCGCTGATCCCGGATGAAACACTCGCTCAAATTATTGGGGCCGGCTATCGAAAAAAAGACCAAATGTCACCGCGACGGATATTGCGTAGCTCTTTGATAGGTAATGATGGAAACTGTACCTCCTTTTCCCTCGGTTTTCCTGTCATGGACGATATTCGGGATCAAATATTTCGTGGTCGGAAGCATCGATTTTATTAAGTTTGTTTTGTTGTAGGATATAAAATACTTTACTTTTGGAGAGTTGTATCGGTGACGTAGATTTTATTGTTTTTAACGTACCTATTTGACAAATTTTGGTTCAATCAGTTGTAGATGGTTAAGGTCTAATTGGCTAAAATAACGTACGGTTTGTCAACCTTTTTTTATTTTTATTCACGGGGTGGAAACTCCTCATGGATGTCCTCCGCCCTGGGGCGGGTGGAGCGGTCTGTCAGACTCTTACTGACTAAAAACCACCCCAGTGTTCCCTTCCCACACTTGCACTGGGGATCTTGGGATCTGTTATTACTTCCGCAATCCCCGGCTAGTGCCGGCCCGCCTCTTCGGGCCACCTAAGGTCTGGGGGGGGTTTGAAGGGGTGAGGTGTTTGACCCACCGCGACGTCTGAAAAGGGCGCGCGTGGAACACTACGCACCGCCACCTCGGGTCCAGTGTGATAGGGGGCGGCAGACGTCCTCAAGTCCACCGTCCCTGGACCGATTTAGGGGGGCTGGAAGAGGGCATTGTCTGCCCTCCGCCGACGCCCAGTGCGCCTGCTGCGAGCCGGGTGAGCAGACGATCTCCTGCTCCATTTCCGCAGCCTCCTTCTGCGACACGACTGTTTCGCAGAAAGTTACCACCGCGTCCCAGGACTCCTCGCTGCCGAACAACGAGTCAACCACGGCCGGTAGCGACAGGTCACTACCTACTCCTGAGATGAGGGCACGGCATGGCTTCTCCCAAGCGGCACACTTTGCCAGCGTATGCCGTGCCGTGGCCTCCCGGCAGTCGACGCAGTGGTGACACTGGGCGTCCGGATCCCTGTTTATGCGACACAGGTACTTCCCGAAGCAACCATGCCCCGAGAGCACCTGCGTCACGCGAAACGACAGGGAGCCGTGCCTCCTCCCGAGCCAGGGTTCGATTATCACGGTTTGTCAGCCTCAGTTAACGTAAATGTTTAACCAGGAAACAACTTTGTATGGTGTTTTCAATTTAAAAGACCACAAACATGTCAAATTTCGACGCACATAAATTTATCTTTGACATTGTAACAATTTTATTCACTGAATCAATCCCCAGAAGCCTTTAACAGTCAAATATTCACCAATCCATCAGCTGATAATTTTTCATTCGTTATTTTGAACCGAAAACTGATATGCAAATATTAATAACGCATCAATGGGATAAACAAAAATGGCCTGGAGCTATTTGATGTATCAACGTGTGGCGAGGTCGTCCAATTTGTATAGATTACACCGTCCGTTGGGGGACCAGGGAATTACTTGAAAAATGGTTTTTAATTTATCTCTAGCAAAGAGTCTATAATCCAGGAAGCGAAGGCATGGATGGAAATTACTTTGCTGATTTGTGATCGATAGTATTTTCAACTTTGGTATTAGCTTTTTTGCTGGAGTCGCCATTGTTTGTCTTTTAGAGCGAACTGTCTGGTTTCTTTCTTTTATGGATAGACGGCTGTCTCTGTGAAGCTTTGTTGGTTTATAAAAGGATTTGTTTTGCGACCTTATAGATGGCAACGAGCAAAATTAAAATTCGCACTTCTGTGTAACTTTGAACTTTCCTTGTACTTGTTTCGGATCAGTTTTGTCAAAACTGATAATTGTTTACTGTGTGAATACGGTACCAGTTTGTTTCCTAATACAATGAATGAGAGAATGAAGTACTTTAAAGTCAAACTCAAATTATTATTTCAAATTGGCACATAAAAAGCACTTTTGAACGTTAAAATTTACAAAAAAAAATAATTGATTCTAGTCGCCCTTCCAAAAGGTAGTTTCGTATGGAGACAATGCCCCCTACAATAGTCACTATACCACAATAGGTTTTAGCTACGTATAATATAGATTCTGTATCCAAAGATATTATGAGAGTGGGTGGGTGTATGTAACTTTATAATTATTCTAAATATCTCCCATGGCTGCTATTATTCTCAAGCTGAATTCCTGTAAAACAAGAAATCACTGCAATCAATTCCCTTGTCATCCATAAATGAGAACAAGAGTTTACGGAACAAATCAACAGAGTAACGTTTTGAATTAAAACACTATATCAAATCCTGAAAGCAAATTGTTAATTTTATTAACCTTACATAAATCTCTAGGGATATTGTGAATTGTTCATATTTTATGTTTGCCTCCATTCTGCTGAGTTAACATGTTTTGTTTTTGGTGTGCTTCGTTTTTATTTTTGGTGAAATAGCCTTGTTTATATGTATAGGTATGTCAACGTTCCCTGTGATTATTGATCGTAAATTTTGTGTACCTATATATTTGTTGAAAATTTTGAATTTTAGTAAGTGTTCTCCTGGTGCTAGATTTGTGCCCAAAGATTACTCTCTTTTTAAATAGCGACGAAACAAATATATTACTTATTTTTCTACTCATCTTTAACACAGACATCTTTATGAAACATGTCTGGACGTGTTTACGAGGAGAAGCGTCAAACTTACGAAGTAAAAAATAAATTAGAAAAATTAAACGTTGGTCGTTAAATAAATTGAATTTTCTTTGTGTAAGCAAACTTTTGTAATTCATAGTTTTTTCGTCGTTCTAATATTTGCCGGGAAATTCTTGAAGAAATATTAACTTCTGGGGGAAGTTAATATAACCTCGGTCTTTGTTTAAATTGTTGAATAAATGTTGGGACAGGGGTGGACTGTCCGTGGGAAACGTTTGTTAGGCTTTAGTATGTACGTCTGAGTTATTAATGATTTGTCGTTTATCTTTATCATCATTTCTTAAAATCGAGAGAAGGTATGTTCCATTGTAACATCTCGGCCACATCTACAATAAGGGAATATTCCTTGAGCTTCTCCAAATAACTCACATTTTGTAAACATTCCAATTCAATGCCCAATGTTCAATGTTCAATACCTACCTATATTATCGTTTCTAGCTTCAGTATCAAATTCGCAATACAGTTATCTTTCAACTGGATCCTAAACCAAAGAATAATGAGAGAACCCTGTTTATATAGGCCCCCACATTAATTTTAGTTGATATAAATCTAGGTGATATTACGGTCTAATATTACTTGTAAGGCTATCCTCAGGTAATTTAAGGACTATGATGTATCGCCTTTCTTCTCTTATCTGAATTTTAACGTAAACGAAAAATTCTTTCGTAAAATTTTCTCTGTGGACGACTTTTATAATCGTTTAAGGGTGAGTTTTAAGGAATTTTCTTCCTTTGACTTATGGTAATAAGTTCCAAAATTCAATGAAAAGTTTTTAATATGTTAAGGGCCTTTGGTAGGTAGTGTGTATAAAAGTATGATTAAAGTAATGGTAAACTCGGTGAGTAGATTCAGAGGCGAGAAACAGAGAGAGATGGAAATCTTTAGAGGAGGCATTTGTTGAAGGAGAAGCTGTATTAAAAAAAGTGCACCGATAGTCGATATTTAATTAAATAAAACACCTCCTGAAAACGCCCGATCATCAGAAAACTTCAATAAGTCAAACAAAGTAAATTCTTGCTCATACTAGAAACCTGCATGTGGGATACTTCCAGGTTTGCAACTTGCTTATTAAATCAAAAACATAGTTGAAAAACCGGCCAAGTACGTGTCGTACCACGCACAATGAAGGGTTCCGTAGTTAGGATGAATTCATCTCAAAAACAAACTTAATATTGTAGTTGAAAAACATGCTCTCCCATACATCTATATACGTTACGGTCAATTCTTCAACTGCAAATTTAAGTTGGCCGACGATTACTCGTTATCTTGTAAGCCCTACTTAGCTGTGAAAGTTTTCCTTTTAATTTCGTTAATATACTACTGCCATAAAGTTTTTCACATACTTATCCAAAACCAACCATTTAGCTGGCAGGGGGCGGACACTTGACTCTAACAAAAAATTGCACTTTAAAGCTTTTTTTTCAAAATATTACGCAAACGGATCTCAGAATTGAAAAATGTTTTTCACAGACCCACAATATTTTTGAACGGCCTATCCAACGATACCCCACACTATGTATTAGACCAGAAAAAAAATCATCCCCGTTTTACGTGCAAGGGAGGCACCCTAAAAACAATGTTTATCATGGTTTTATTTTACGACTTTCTCGGCGTGATTAATATGTATACCCATGCCAAACTACAGCTTTCTAGGATTAAGCGTCTCTGAGCTAAGCCGGGAACAGATGAACGGATGGACAGATAGACAGACGGACATGGCGAAACTATAAGGGTTCTTTGTTTACTACGGAACCCTAAAAAAGATATTGAGAAAGAATAAAAATTCCTGCTCAAATGATGAACGGCTTAATAATATTATGTCATTAACGAAGTGCATCACTCTCATTTATAACTAGGTACATTGTGACATTAATTAATCAATACTCTACGTGAACGAACGTATCAAATAAAGATATCAAACCATCAGTTCAGTGACAAGTTTAATGCCACAAGTAACAGTAATAATTGATTAAGTTACTGTGCTCTTCGTAATTGATATTATTATGTTCATAAAGTTGTCAATAATTACAGACAGTAAAGTTGACTAAGAGTCAATATCAATCTTCTATACATTGACATTGAAACTGATGATACAACAATTACTTCTGATCCTTCAATATAACTAAAAGAAAATGATGAAGTGGAACACGTTTTCGTACACTGGTCAATGGTTAGGGATGTTATGAAGATAATGAAACAAGAAGATTAGAAGGTTAAGGAAGACAGGGTTTAAAGTCTGAATTAAAGTCCAATGTGTCTTATACAGTAGATAATAATCCTGATTCAAATAAAATATAAAACTGGAACGAAAACCAGGTAACCATTTACTGTTCGACGTTCGAACAGCTACATTCGTATAAAAGTTTTTGAAGATGCTAATGCAAGAAACATCCAATGATTAATCATAAAAAAATTATATGAAAAATAAAAAGCAGAGACAATCAATCAATTCGCTTATTGTCATACGAACTAAGCGAACGAAAACACCGAAACAGTATATATTAATATATTTGTTTGTACGGTAAGAAAATATTGCTTTGCATCTTTTTGGTAGTGGTCAAAGAAACTTACTTAGATGTTCTTTACGAAAGAGCATTCCATTAATTATTCCCTTTGTTCCAGCTTAGGTCAAAATCAGGCTTATCCTTGTAGGCCTCGGTACCTGCAGTAATTACTTGAGAATAACTATTTTCGACTATCTTTATGAGATACTAGCTTTTCCTAGCCCAGCTTCACATGGGTAGCGCTAAGTATCTACCCTACCCAACCTACCTACCCTACCTACCTACCCTACCTACCTACCCTACCTATCTACCCTACCTATCTACCCTACCTATCTACCCTACCTATCTACCCTACCTACCTACCCTACCCTACCTATCTACCCTATCTATCTACCCTACCTACCTACCCTACCCTACCTACCTACCCTACCTACCTACCCTATCTACATACCCAACCTGCCTACCCTACCTACCTACCCTACCTACCTACCCTACTTACCTACCCTACCTACCTACCCTACCTACCTACCCTACCCACCAACCCTAACTACCCTAGTAAAAAGTATGAAAAAAAGGTTAAAAAAAAAGTATCCTATGTCCGTCTGCTGGTTTTAAGCTACCTCCCCACCAATTTTCAGCCAAATCGGTCCTGCCGTTCTTGAGTTGTAATGGTGTAACTAACAACTTTCTTTTATATATATAGATTTCATGTTTGTTAAAGGACTAAACTTTTGTAGGTACTGAAGCGGTTTTAATATGTGATGTCTAGGCAATGAATGATAATCTTAAGACCTAGATATATGCCAGTGACCTTGAGTGGTTAGCTTGCGTGTTCTATACTGAGCTCTTGGAACGCGTCGTACGTTCAGCCAGTAATAGGATTCGCCCATCAAGGAGCGCTGTCCCCAATTTGACGCATGATTAATTTATTATACACAAAACAAAAGGTATTGTCTAAAAGGTCAATAATTAAATTATCTTTAAATTGGTGAAGTTTTCAGAAAAATACGCTTGGTAGATTTTGCGCCATTCTCAGTTTTTTATCCGCGTTAGACATAACTTTACAAATTAATTTCACTATGTAATATAAACACAATCTAAAATATTCACATATTTAGATATTGAGAAAATGCTCTAATTTAACATATATTTTTTTCAAATAATTAACTCGTTGATCTTCAGTATAAAATCAATAAAAGTCGGTTATCGTCGCCTTAAGGCTCCATAAGGTTAATTTTTAACCGACTTCAAAAAAGAAGGAGTTTCTATGTGATATTGTGTATATTCGTGTGTACTTTTTTTGTTTTGGTGCATCGATTTTGTTTGTTCATCGATATATTCATCAATTTATTAAGGACCAATTTTGAAAATTCTTTTTTATTTTGTAGAGGAAACTAGGGCTTTGGTCCCATAAGTTTTATTAACTTTGCATGGCTAGTTTTGAGTTAGCTTCAATAATACGTATTTTTCCCGTGGATGATGTTATTTTAACTTCCAGGTAGTGCTATTCTTTGTGTGGGGTAGGACCACAACTAAAACCAAACTATACGAAACTATATTTGTTTTTTTTTGTGCTCGTGATTATATTATAGACGTGTTTTGTGTAGCGTTTACCTACTCGAGAGCACGTGTTTCTGTGACGAATAAAATTATTTTTCGTTCTTTCTTTCTTTCTTTCTAAAAAGTGAAAATTAAAAACATCCGTTTTTAGAAAAAAATATTACAAGCTGAAAAATTATTTTCAAGTCGGTGGCAAAAACAAAAATACGAAACTAAAGACACCGAATTCCGAAATTAACTTATTTTTCATTTTGTAGTGTTTTTTTTGGAGTTGATGGTTTTTTTTTTGTAAAAGTTTTCACTTGCGCTTTACTATTTTTCCGTCTACGTATCGCCAACATTTTTAATGAAAATAACGGTTCGAAAAAGTGACATGCGCCCGATATATGGGAAAGGAGAGAAACAAGACGAAGAAGAAACAGAAGGAAGAAAAAAAGGGGTTGGTGAAGTTAGAGTAAACAGCCATCTTCTATGTAAGCACTCCATCGTCGACTTTGCCTCTGTCACCTCTGCCCTAGACTAAGGTCAAGAGCAAACCCATCCTAAATAAAAAAAAAATTAAAAAAAAGAATTTCTTAAATATTTTGCTGAACATTTTAGCTCCTTGACCAATGACCTCTTTCAAATTGAGTTCCAGTTGAACTAACCGTACTATTTCACTGCCATCTTCTATTTTCATTTCATGTCAGGCAACATCAACGAATGAAAACAATTGAAAACCAGTTTCGGCTTTCGCAGAAAAACTGCTGAATTCATTGTGAATGACGTGTGTTATTTTCAACTTGCTAAAGCCTGTCAAAGTCTTATTAATGTTTGTGGAAAATTTGGTTAGCAGTCACGTGGTTTAACAAACAAATTAACGTTACTGTGTAGAGAAGTTTTGGCTCACTGCGATTTTGGTTTTGACAACGTTTCGGGTAAGTTTTTGAACTGATGCTGTAGAGATTTTGAAAACACCATTTTTGGTTTTTAAATATGGATTTAAAGGTGTCTTCGTCAACTTAGTCAAGCGTGACGATTTTTGCTCCTCTGCATGAGAAGCGGCGTTTGTCATGCAGTGAGAATCACTAACAGACAGGAATATTATTATTCTTGATAAATATTGTATAGGTATTTTATTATAAATATATATTATATTGATATTTGTCTGTGTGGTGCCGGACGTAAAGAATAGCGCCATCCTATTTCTTCTCGTGTGTGTCGTTCTTCCCAAGGGTGTCGTAAAAGGCGACTAAGGGACTTACTAGAGAATGGGCAGTGGCGTTCTCTATGCATTTTAAATTTGTAACACCATACTGCGATCGCCAACCCGCCTGCCAAGCGTAGCGATTTTGGCAAACCCCCCTCTGGGGGAGGCCTATGTCCAGCAGTGGACGTCTTTCAGCTTAAATGATGATAAGGATGATGATATTTTTTTATAAGAATATAGCACGCATTTGAATCAATACACCTACCAAATCTGAAAAGTTCTCACAACACTCTAAAATTACCGTCCAACCGAATTAGCTGAACAGAACTAACATTCGAAAATCTGGAGCAATCCCTCAAACAAATCAAGTGTAAAACCCGTACCCGGTACATGGTCGTGCCGGTGCGGCCGCGGCCAATTTTTCCGGATTACAGATTTACGATGTATCGGACCGGACCGAACGGCGTCAGGAAAAAATACGTAAATTCACATACATTGAGTTTAAGTCGGACTATTTATTTTCACATAAAGAAGGATAGCTTGGATCGTCTGTAGCTAGAAATAAGAAATAAGTTAGTAGGTAACAATAAAGTTGAGACATTGAGATGTGTGTTGAAGTAGCATGGTCTACTGCTTGAATATTATTAAAAACTATCACAACTATGCTCTGTTACGTTGAATGAAAACTTCTACCTCTCGGAGCTTCAATTGTTAATCGAAAAAATAGTAATAATGATTCATCATCATCATTTCAGCCGAACGACGTCCACAGGTGGACATAGGCCTTTTGGGGGAGCCCAATAAAGGTTTGCCATAATCGCCACGCTTGGCAAGCGGGTTAGCGATCGCAGTATGATGTTAAAAAGCATAGAGAACACTGCTGCCCATTCTCTAGTAAGTCCCATAGTCGCCTTTTACGACACCCACAGGAAGAAATAGGAATGTAATTTGTAGTAATAATAATTATTATTGTATAAAATATCTCTACGGAGGTTAACGCTCCTATCATATGACGGACATAATAATTTATACAGTGTCTGAGATTTTAAGAATTTTCAATTTATATTTACAATATCGTCCGTCATTTTTCATTCCATTACAAAGTCAAAGTCAATCGACTTTCGTAACTCTTATTACATGTCAGCAACACTTTCGATATCACCTGAGATATTACGTTGAACATATTGAAAAGAATGTTCAAGTTTATTCCCATATCAAGTACGTTCGAGAGATAGGTTTATCGTGTCTCGACTTGAGACATATCGTAACGTTTCATATGATCTTCTACGATGCTTCTTTCGATAACTGCGTACTATATCTATCAGTTATGATACTTATCGTGAGCTGAATCTTGTAAAGTTATGAGTACGATAGTCAGATCACTTAAGTTCTCGTTTGCTAGTATAGATTGAGTGGTGCTCTAAGCTGGTTTTGTGGTGCCGGACGTAAAGAATAGCACACCCCTATTTCTTCCCGTGGGTGTCGTAAAAGGCGACTAAGGGACTTACTAGAGAATGGGCAGCAGCGTTCTCTATGCATTACCATACTGCGATTATGGCACCTCCCCCCCCCCCTTTAGGAGAAGCCTATGTCCAGCAGTGGACGTCTCTCGGCTGTAATGATGATGAAGTTGGTTTTGTAGAATAAAAATGCATTCGGTTTTGCCTTTCATATTTTTGAAAGATAATCTACACGTAAAGCATTCACCTCTACAACGTCTTGCTGGTATTATTTCAATGAAATTGGGATTGTCATTACATATTTTCTCCTTCAAATGTTTTAAAAACCGTCACCAGGCAGTCTAAGTAGTCACTTTCTTTCCAGCAAAACCATCTTTGACGCTGTCCTTCCCTCGTTTCTAAGTAGATGAAGACCGAATATATTGTTATAACCATCCACATTCACACTCATCGTTCACATCTGAACCCCTCATAGTTTTATTAAGACGTCTTAAAATAACCAAACTAAAAATTATTACTTTCACCACAAAATATTCGATGAATTTGGCCCAACAGATTTTTTCCGTGTTCCACAATGGTGGTGGTAGATTTATAGAAAAGGCGTATAGTAGCCTTAATATCGGACGATTCCATCCTAATTCAATACTCTTACTACGGATACGGACGAGACCTACTAACTGTTAGACAATCTCAAATATCGTCGATTTCGATTTTGCAATGTGAACGAAAGTTAAGCAAATAAAAGATAATTCGAAGATTGTTATTGTTTTGGAACAAGTGAATGTTCTTGAAAATGAAATCAAGTAATCGAATAATGGTAATCATCCCGATCCTTTTATCGATATAGCCCGCACACATTCCTATAAAACCGGGTGAATTTAATAAGCGGCCGACTTAACGTTATTCAAATAGAGGCGGAAGAAATTCGTAGGCGTTTGTATAAAATTATTCAGCATTGAGATAAGTCGAGGAAAACAAGCGTCTTCTAACACGGTATGTATACTGAGCATTATTTGAATATAAAAGAAGCGGGTAGATTGTAAAAGATCCTAACACTTTACTATTCAAGATAGTAGAGAAATCCTCCATAAATTATTATGTTCTATCACTGTAATTACTGAAAATAAAAGTTTGGTGACATGGTTCATTAAAAGACTTTTAAAATTCTGGTAAAAAATACTTTCGCTCTTCTTAAACTTCATCATTACATAATATTTATAGTTCCTTGCTCTTGTTTCATGTTTATTATTGTATATACTATATATTTATAAAGATAAGTAAAGTAAAGATAACTTATTGCATACCTATGTAAATGGTACACTACTGACTACCTGCAGTATTGTCTTTCCTTCTCCCTTTAATCCATCCAAAGGTTGTAAAAGATCGCTTTTAGCGATACCGCCCATTGTGTCACTCTATGTAAAATTTCAACATTTATATCTGTAATTTTTATGGTGTACATAATAAAGACTATTCTATTTTAATATATAGACTTTCCAATAAGCCTTTCTTTTCCACATGGTGGTTTCAATATCATTCAGTCAAAAGATGTCCACGGCATTCGTCTCAGTATTCTCAAAATATTCATTCAAAGTAATTGTTAGAAAGAGCTCAGACGCGCCAGTCTGAGAGACCACAATGTGTCAGCCCAGGCCTATGTCCTGGACATAGACGCCTTCTCGATAGATTACCACTACGAGCAGTTCTGTGCTGATGTAGTAGTTGAAACAGACAAATGATCTATTCGGCCGTCATTTGAAGTTTCTGGTGCAAAATACAGAAGAAATTCACAGAAGTTATCATATTCACCACAAACCACTGACAAATTGTAGTCTCTCAGACTGGCGCGTCTGAGCTCTTCCTGACAACCACTATAAGTGAATATTTTGAGAGGAGACGATTGCCGTTTAAAAGCGAGAGCGCCGAGCAATGGAAGATGGCATTATTTATCTACCTACCTACTCTAGTATTCAAACAGAAAAGGACAGAAGGTTGGCTTCCAACAACGAGTGAAAACAGCCGCATGCACACAAAGACGTAGGCGTCTATCATACAGAGATCTGAAACTTTCTCAAACAAATGACAGTCGCGAATGCGCTTATACTTGCCTGTAAGTGAAGCGTGTCAATGTGGGCGTGCGTTTTCCCTCATTTTATAGAGCCATCCTTCTGTACCTACCTATTTTATGCCTCTGGTATATGCTAATATCTTACACGCTCAGATACCGGTAGTGTTTCCTCAATTTATTTGAAGTATGCCTTCTTTATTTTAGTTGTGAGTGCTACAATAATACAAGAACAAAATTTGGGAGAAAGGAATGGTAATTGTTTGTAAGCAACGCGAGAGTGGTTAAGGGGACGATAACCGACTTTTAATGATTTTATACTGAAGATCACGTCTAAACGAGTAGTGTTAATGATTTAAAAAAAATATAAGACAAATTAGAGCATTTTCTCAACAACTTAATATGTGAATATTTTAGATTATGTTTATATTACATAGTAAAAATAATTTGTAAAATTATGTCTAACGCGGATAAAAAACTGAGAATGGCGCGAAATCTACCAAGCGTATTTTTCTGAAACCTTCACCAATTTCAAGATAATTTAATTTTTGATCTTTTAATAGACGCGTTTTATTAAAATACCTTTTGTTTTGTGTATAATAAATTAATAATGCGTCAAATTGGGAACAGCGCTCCTTGATGGGCGAGTTCTATTACTGGCTGAACGTACGACGCGTTGCGTGAGCTCAGTACAGAACACGCAAGCTAACCACTCAAGGTCACTGGCATATATCTGCGTCTTAAGTAGCTGTGCCTATAGGCCGCGTTATTTATATAAAATGAGCAAGACTAATCTGGTAAGGAATTAAATTGAGTTGTCTCAAAAAGTTGTGGAAATAATTTATTTTGCATATTCTATATTTTTATAATCGTTGTTTAATAAACAGAATAATAGAATAGGAATATAAGTTAGTTAAAAGGCACTACTTTTAACCTGTTGATAATCTGTTTCAAATACTAATACGTAATATATCTTTTATCAATTTGCAACCCACACCGTTTTGCCAACAAATTCACCATATAACCATCGTTCTATTTGCTAAACTGACAAAAAAGCTCTACCCCTCAAAATCAATAAGTGTTCGATGCATAAAACATGGGGGAACTAAAACCGAAGGTAACTCTCCAAGACAAGAGTTGATCTTACGGTATTTGAACGTATAGAACAATGGATTGGAGGGAGTTAAGTGGTATCCACACTGACTTTGTGTTTGGGTGAATAAAGATCCTACATTGTATGTGTGTATACCAGCTTTAGAATTTTCGATGTGTAACATTTTTCCTCTCGCTTTTTGTGGGAGTGACGGAAGTGTGAAACAGGAAGTGACAGCCTGAGCATGGAATTAGTAAGTACTATATAGATTGTAAGCAGAGGGGGCCGAGTTTCGTCCAGTAGGAGACCACTAATAATAAATAATTATTTGAATAAATATATTTCATTAATTAGCTTTATAGAATTTTAAGGTTAATTTCTGTTGCTGGCTGCTCAGTTGCTTATAACCAAGGTGAGATGTCAAATGTTATAAATATTATGCAACTACTGTAAGACTCGTTCGTTTTTTTGTATTTTCATGGAGTTCTGATTTATTACGTTAACATGACATGATATCGAATATGACATAATGTTTGTCCCGGTGGAGCAGACGAGTCCTGGAGTGGAGACCGCGTATCGGCAAGCGTAGTGTGGGAGGGCCCTCAGCTAGATGGACCGACGACCTAAAAAGGTGGCTAGGACAGATTGAATGCGGAAGACGGAGGACAGGGTGTTGTGGCGCAGCCTGGGAGAGGCCTATGTCCAGCAGTGGACTGCTATAGGCTGAGTTGATTGTTGATTGATGACATGATATCGTAAAATATTAGAACTAATATTATTTTAAATATATAATATCAACTGATCCCTTCTAATGATGCACACTTATTAAAATAATTGAACCTCTTTTTAACTTTCTGGCTTTTTCTCACAATCGGTTGGAATATAGTTAGAATACTCTTTATTATGTAGACCATAAAAATTACAGACAAATGTAAAAATCAGGGTACCCCGACGGAACCAACCACGCACGAGCCAAATGGGTCGCAGTAACTAAGCTAGGCCACCCTGAGCAAATGGGTTAAGTTAGAAGGGGACCAACCGTGCACGAGCCGAGTGAGCAAAGCGAGCCGTGCCGTGGTAGCGGCCGGTGAGCGTTACATCCAACTTGGTCGCTGTTACTTGGATTTTTATGACCTCAAAATGGCAATTATTTGAGGTTCACAAAAAGAGGCGCATAGAGTGTTCAATAATCCTGTATAAACCTAGTTATATGTGCATGCTGGGGTCTCCTGTATTTGAAGGAGCACACGTACTAGAACCTTTATTGTTATTGTGATTTATATTGTAAATGTGTATCCTTTGTTGGAGATCCTAAACAAATAAATAAATAATATTTATAGGAAAGCGAAATTGGAATTATTTGAAGCCTCAAATAATTTTAAAACCTCAAATAATAATTAAATACATGCCAATATGAAAAATAATATTTATATGCCAGTATAAAACTGACAGATATGAGTATAATATTTTTGTTTTAAACGTTAGGTTTCTATCTATGTATAATTTATTATTATTATTATCACTCTCATTTCTCTGAGAAAATATGTTATGTTATTATTAAGGAGAAAATTGGTTCAAAGATGGGCAGTATGTCATATTAATAACCATGGTTACAAAACTGTAAATTTACAAAAATATATACAAAACATTTGAATACCTTTCCTTTATCTATAAAAATAAAGTGTCTGTTTGTAATGTCAAAATAACAGCTTTATACTAAATGCACATGAAGGTATATACGGTACCTATAAAAATCTCTAAAATGGCTGGACCCGTTTTGATGGGACTTTCACTGGCAGATAGCTGATGTTCTATGGAGTAACTTAGGCTACTTCTTTTATTTTGAAAAATTCACGTAGGTGATGCCGCGGGCAGCAGCTACTCATCTTCTAAAATAAAGAAAATATTTTAACTTATCTCATATGTTAAAATATTTAAACTACTTCCTCCTTATAAAAACAACAACTGTCCATAAAATGTATTAATGATTCATAGTTCAGACTGGCATACAAATCATAAACAGCCAGACAGATGACATAAAAGAAAAAATATTAAGTCTGCATCGTTCTTTGATGTCCGATGTTCAGCAGACTGAATAACTTATAGAAGTGATGCATAGGAAAATATTCAAAGAAACCTGCTCATTGGTTTTAATTTCTTGTGTGAATTAATAAATTGTCTGTAAGCTTGTCTTTGAGCTGTGTGGACTGCTCGAGATCTTCTATACAAAGACGCACTGCAGGTTATCATCCCTTACTTGTTGCTATTCCACCAATTCGCACTAAGCGTTTCCAAATGACTTTTACAATGCGCACAGCAAAAGAGTGGAACTCTCTGCCTGCGTCTGTGTTTCCGAACGCAAACAACCCTAATCTCTTCAAAGTTAGAGTAAACAGGCATCTTTTGGGTAAGCTCACTCCATCGTCGACTTTTTCTCTGTCACCTCTGCCCTAGACTAAGGTCAAGAGCAAACCCATCCTAAATAAAAAAAAAAAATTAGTGTCCGTTCGTCATAATAATAGCTTTTTACTAAATGCATATATGAAAGTAAATCAACATCATCATCATTTCAGCCGATAGACGTCCACTGCTGGACCTAGGCCTCCCACAAAAGGAAGAGGGGTTGCATAATCGCCACTCTTGGCAGGTGGGTTGGCAAACGCAGTATGGTTTTAAAATGCATAGAGAACGCTGCTGCCTATTCTCTAGTCCCCTTTATCTCACCTTTGCCTCTGGTCACCTTTTACGACACCTTTCATGAAAGTATATACGGTACTTATAACAAAAAAACTTTTTTTTTCTGTCTGTCTGTTTACATTGGCAGCTAGCTGATTTTATAAAAGTAATTTTCTCCTGTTGTATTGATTTTCATTGTATGTTGTTAGGAATATAGTATTTTGAAACCCCTGCTATTATGAAATAGGTCTTATCTCAAACTTGCAATCGGTTTTTTCCCGATAAAATCACAATTGAATTTTGCTAAGACTGTAGGTATGTAAATGTACATAGCCTACATTGTTTCTGAAATCTTACCAATAGCAGGTGAAGTAAATAGATACGTTAAATTCATCAAATACAGATAGTTATTTGAATTTTTCAAACGTGAAGCAGCAGGGTATAACATAACAACAAACCACTTCGGATCGTATTCTTCAACTACAAAACGAGAATAGTCCGGAAGAGCAAAACCCAAACCAAAACGCCTCTTCTAGGTCACTTGAGTGCAACAGAGACAAAAATAGCAAAAGACGAATGCAAGACGGAGAAAGGACATACCCTAACGACTCACCATTTTGACATCCTGGATGTTTGTATATTTATAGTTTCCATGAATTGCTGCTGATTGTCCCAAAGGTATTCTCAATTCTTGGAACATTAATACTTGGAATTTTGTTACTCAATATACCTACAAATATTTGTTATGTTGATCAGGTAAATGACTGATGAATGGAGAAGCTCGTGGCAAAGTAATAAAGGCCGCATGGGTTGATCCATCAGGTTAGGCTACGGGTGCCGCGGTTGGTCCGTGGATGGGTAACCGAGACTCCTCCGTATCTAAATCGTTGGTCCCGGCTGTGACGTGGATCTTTGAAAGTCGTTACGGGTCGTCAGAAGCCCGAAAGTCTGACAACCAGTCTTACCGCGGGACCGTAAAACCCCGGTTAAGAGTAAAGCCTTGCGAAGGGGTAACCCATTCAATAGGTTACCTTTATCATGATGTAACCCATTGAAAGGGTTTTATACTAGAAACCCATTGAAAGGGTTACATGGTAACCCAATGAATGGGTTTTATACTTGAAACCTAGTAGAAGAGCTACATGATAACCCATTTCATTTCAATGGGCTCTATACCTACTTGAAACCCAGTAACATGAAAAAATCATAATATTATGTTATTTCGGTATCCGCCCAGCACGCGTAGCATGACCAATTCTATCTTTATTCTACCCAGGGACCATTTTGGTTACCATTTTAGAATAACCCTATCGAAAACCTTTTCAATGGAAAGGGTTTTCGATAGGGTTTTCCTAAGCAGTTAATCAAAGACATATACGGTGTGGGTAATTTGGAATGGCTTAAATTAAGCCGTTCAAAAGGGTTACCCACACCGTATGGGTTTTTATCGGAAACCCTTTCAATGGGTTACCAAAATTTAATTTAAGCCGTTCATAAGAGTTACCCTTATCGTATGGGTTTTTGTTTAACCGCTTAGAAAAACCCTACCCTTTGAATGGGTAACCAAAATGGTCCCTGGTCTTACCAAGGGGTATTGTATTACCCAGTTACTGGATTGTGGAGGTCAGATAGGCAGTCACTCCATGTAAAATTCTGGTGTTCAGCTACATCTGGTTAGACTGGAAGCTGACCGCAAAATAGTCGGGAAAAGGCGGGCAGATTGATTTTGATCAGGTGAATGACATTCTTGTATGTTAGTTCTAGCAAGGAGGTTATCATTTGTGACCTCTTTTAACCTTTATGGGGACGATAACCGACATTTAATGATTTTATACTGAAGTTCACGTCTAAACGAGTAGTGTTAATGACAAACAGAAAGTAGCTGGGCTTTTCTTAGACTTAAGTTCAGCATTTGACACGGTGGATCATAAATTACTGCTAGAAAAACTTGAGCATTACGGTGTCAGAGGCAAAGTATTGGCACTACTCACGTCATATTTAAACAACAGGAATATGCTCGTGGAGATCAAAGCACAGACAAATTCTTCTGGTAAAAAATATCCAAGTGAAGAAACATATAGGTCTCCATTGTCTCCTGTGCACACTGGCGCACCACAAGGCTCCATACTGGGTCCGATATTTTTTATCGCGTTTGTTAATGACCTTATACAACACATGAGTAGAAAAGCTGCTGGATCTATCCAGCTTGTGGTGTTTGCCGACGATACAAACGCAGTTGTTTCGGCTGACAATATACGCGATCTTAATTCCATAGTTAATCAAACGTTAGATATCTTCCACAGCTGGTTTTCTGTTAACGGTCTTAAAGTAAATGCCAGTAAAACGAATGTTATGCTTTTTCGTTCTACTTCCAGAAATAAAGATAACATTAACTGCGTCATAAATGGAGAAACAGTGAACGTGGTCCCAGTGGTTAAATTTCTGGGAGTTCACATTGATAGCCAGTTAAAGTGGAAACAAGAGCTAACACACCTAGAGAAAAAAATCAGCTCTGCGTGCTACGTACTAAGAAGTCTAAGAAACGAGGTAACCATAAAACATTTAAAAATGGTCTATTACGCATTAGTTGAGTCGAAACTGAGATACAGCATACTTTTCTGGGGAGGAAGTTATGGTTACAACACTCAAAAAGCTTTTGTAATTCAGAAAAGAGCAGTCAGAACCATAGCTAGAATTCAACAACTAGAATCATGCAAGCCACATTTTAATGACTTAAATATATTGACAGTCCCAAGCTTGTACATTTTGGTCCTACTTACTCACTCATCAAAATATATCTGTGAATATGAGACTGAAGATGAAAGGCAAAACAGGGAGAGTACAAGAAGAAAAGATCTCCAGATGAAGCAAGTGTCTCACCTGAACGTGGTAAAGCATAGCGCCTACCACAAGTCATTAAAAATGTTCAATAAACTGCCGACAGAGTTAAAAAGTCTAGTTTATACAAGTGGGTTTCAGACTAAACTTAAACGGTTCTTGTTAAATAAGTGTCTATATTCTATTGATGACTTATAAATTAATACAAAGGTTGAAGTAACATAATTTTATTGATTTGAAATGAATAATGAATTTTTATGAATTGACTTATGAATTATGACATTTACTTTTATATTTTTTTATTTTTTGTTATTTTTTTTATTTTTAAGTGATTTTGTATAATTATAATGATTTAAATATTGATTGCATGCATGTAATATGTTTAGTTATAGAAATTCAGACACGATGTGAAAATTGTTATTGAATAAATGAATTGAATTGAATTGAATGATTTGAAAAAATATAAGATAAATTAGAGCATTTTCTCAAATACTTAATATACCTATGAATATTTTAGATTGTGTTTATATTACATAGTAAACATAATTTGTAAAATTATGTCTAACGCGGATAAAAAACTGAGAATGACGCAAAATCTACCAAGCGTATTTTTCTGAAACCTTCACCAATTTCGAGATAATTTAATTTTTGATCTTTTAATAGACGCGTTTTATATACCTTTTGTTTTGTGTATAATAAATTAATAATGCGTCAAATTGGGAACAGCGCTCCTTGATGGGCGAGTTTTATTACTGGCTGAACGTACGACGCGTTGTGTGAGTTCAGTACCGAACACGCAAGCTAACCACTCAAGGTCACTGGCATATATCTGCGTCTTAAGTAACTTTTTGCATATCAAGTAAATTTCCGAGAAATATTTTGTTCAGAAATAATCATTGTCTATATATCAGGGTCAATGAACGTAATAATCGTTCATATGCCACAATTTTGTGGGATCTTCAGTGATGTGGAAGGAACCTGGAATTTCATTAAAACATCGTTAGTTTCGCAAGTCGATTGCTAAACTTTAATAACTTAATTTGACAGCTCACTGGCTGTTCAATAATTCTGGTATGTTATGTAGAGTCCATTTCACGAAAGAAGTCCCGCAGACGTGGCGCTGCAGGCATGGGTTATTTTAGGAATGTTGCTAACTTAGCGTATAATAATAATTAGTTCCACTTATTTCCGCGGGACTTCTTTCGTGAAATGGACTTTACAACCAGTCAATGGCCTTTGAAACTGAAGTCGTAATACAAACTTATATTGTACAGCGTGTTACGGAAAGGGTATATCCATACAAACAGGGTGTAGAGTGCATCTGGTTCAGAATCTGTGTACAAAATTTGAGCCCTAAAAGAATAACATTGAAAATGTTGGATATTTTTTTTAATTCTATACTTAATAAATTTAAATCATAACAAACGTGTCACTGCACTACGAGGGTCATTATCCGTTATCTGTGTCTGTGCGCCTATTACACACACACACCTGCCACAGCTCTGCGACACGGTGCCGCACCGACACGCGGCGGCGCGGGCGGCACGATCGACGGCGGGATCAAACGAATGGATTAAAACGTATACCGATCAGCTGACTTGGTCTAGTGATGTGTAGAATTCAATTGAAACATTTGATTTTATTAGTTAAATGTTTCTTATCTTAAAATTATTTATTTATTAAAACTTTATGCACAAGTAAAAAAAATACTGTACAAAGGCGAACTTAATGCCTGAGGCATTTTCTACCAGTCAACCTTAGGGTGATGCAGAGACAAAACGATTATGTAGGTATTATTAAAAAAATGTTGCATTTAGTTTGTTATCACCCAAAGGATCCGTGCCTTTGATAGGTATGTATAAATACCCTTTCCGTAACATGCTGTATATTGCACCAAACAAGGACACTTTGGTACTAATAAATTCGAAGACTTGTGCCATCTACCAACCAGCACCGGGCCCGCGTGGTGGATTATGGCCTGTGTCCCAGCAGTGGGAACATTATAGGCTGATTATGAAGGACATTTTGGCACTGGAAATATCTATTCATCTATATATATTACTACATCTATATATTCAACACAGGGGTTCTTTGATTGACTGTTATTATTTTGCCTCTTTGTTCTTCTTATAATAATTAATATTTTTTTATCTTTATAAATAAAACTGAATGGCAAAATGTGTTTCTGAGGGCAAAAGTTGAGAACGGCTGGACCAATTCGCCAATTTTATTTTTTTTAATTTTCTTTCTAGTCCGAGAAAGGTTCAAAGGAAAAAATTGAAAAAATGCTAAAAATGGAAAATTGGAAAATTCGACAAAACTAAGAGAGCATTTCCTATGGGAATTTTGTATGAATTATTGAAATTTGGGCAGGACACTGTCTATGGGGTCAGCTAGTTTAAAATGAAAACGGCCATCTTTTTGTATTACTTTGTCCAACAAAATACCAAACATCATCTGTCACCACTTGTATCAGAGAATCAAAGACCGTTGCCTGTTCGTACTTAACACCCATTGAGCCGTTAAATTACTTAAATAAGTTAACAAAACACTTGTCAAACTGAAATTATCAGATGTCAGGAACTCAGCACCATCAATCACTAAGAACCCCATCGCAACCGCTAAGTATACCATTAATATAAAAATCATCCCTTTTACACAATAAAAATATCATCTTGATAAAAGTTTACAACGTTATTTAATAATATTAATGGCTAAACAAGTGAAGTGAATCGAACAATTAGATCGCCCGTCACGGAAACAATCAAAGAATTATCTTTCTTATTGACTGGGGAGGAAAGACTAAAGTTCCTTTCTAATGAGAGTTTCATGACGCTCGTATCAAACAATTGACCCCTATATGGCGTCAATTGGAACTTGGGTTTTTGGTACAAACGTTAGGGTACATCTTAATGGTATATTAATTAAAGTAGACCTCAAATTGATGATGTCTCTTTGATCTACAACCGTAAGTGCTTAGTCAAGATTGTATTATGTTGGTACCTATTCAATTGAATTGACGGAAGTAAAGGTACGTGCACACACATCAGTCACGTCACCGCCAAGTCGCCGATCATTCTTAGACCGAAAGTCTGACAACTGGATACCAAGGGGTATCCAGTTGTCAGCAGACGCTCCTTATAAAGTATATTAAGCTGCACCGGTTGGAATGGAAGCCGACTCTGACATAGTTGGGATAAGGCATGGCAGGTGATGTCTGTGTGGTGCCGGACGTTAAGAATAGCACTTCCCTATTTCTACCCATGGGTGTCGTAAAAGGCGACTAAGAGACTTATTAGAGAATGGGCAGCAGCGTTCTCTATGCATTTTAACACCATACTGCGATCGCCAACCCGCCTGCCAACCGTGGCGATCGTGGCGATTATGGCAAACCGCCCTTTTCGGGGAGGCTTATGTCCAGCAGTGGACGTCTTTCAGCTGCAATGAATATGATGATGATGGCAGGTAACGATGGGTGATTTGACGGTGACGTGACGTGACTGATGTGTGTGCATGTACCTTAAGAAGGTATATTTAGATTGGCTAATTGCTTTGTCGTGACTACTGACGCAGTTAGTTGAGTCATCAATATGATTTATTGGTAATGTAATGTTCGGTTTATGGGCTTGTTAGATCAGCTATCTCGAACGTATTAGTTTTACTTGTAATTAGGTTGAAATTATTAGTGAACCGTCACTTTGTATGCAACCATGCTGACTTTGTATGAGCCCCTTCTTCGTTCTATTTTAAGGGGCTAATGGCTAAGTAATAATAACCGCACGGGTTGATCGAGCAGGTAAAGTTACGCTTGCTGCGGTCGGTCCGTGGATGGTTGACCATCTTTACATACCAAGACCCCTCCGTGCCTCGGTAAGCACGTTAAACCGTCGGTCCCAGCTGTTATATATCTTTGACAGTTGTAACGGGTCGTCAGAAGCCTGAAAGTCTGACAAACAGTCTTACCAAGGGGTAAGGGGGGGGTTGTGGAGGTCAGATAGGCAGTCGTTCCATATGAAATACTGGTAGTCAGCTGCATCCGGTAAGATTGAAAGTCGAACCCAAAATAGTTTGGGAAAAGGCTGGTCAGATGATATGTTGACGTATCTCTATTTACTGAGTGATCAGGTTATATTTATTTATTTATAGAAATTTATTAAAAAGAGGATCTCTGAAGGGTTATGTAAAGGTATACCTACAGTCCACCTACATTTAGCTACTTAAAAGTCCCATGCAGTAGGGGCGATCCTATTGCCATCAACTGTGCACAAATCCAGATTCCGGGTTAATACTGAGAAACAGTAAAATAAAAATTTTATGTAACACAAATGAGCCGAAAATATGATTGCAATCAAAGTCAAATTGTTTATTTCAAATAGGCGCATATAAGGCACTTTTGAACGTCAATATTTACAAAAAATAGAATTGATTCTAGTCGCCCCTTCCAAAAGGTAGTTTCGTATGGAGAAGAATGGGCAAGAAACTCCACCGTTACTCTTTTAAAATCTTGTACAATATTTTATATAGGTACATTAATTATATAATTACAATGAAACATGAAATGAAACAAGTAGGCGAATTTCTTTCAAAGTGTGTTACATTTAATGTTGCATTTCACCAATGTGTAGGTAGGACCCAGCATCATGTCACCCGAGAGCAATGAATATTATTTCATTTATCTCCTAAAAAAAAATATTTTTGTCAGACAAGAACAATTGGTACTACATTAATAAAATAACCAGCATTATTTAATATGCTAATATTGCATTAAAAACTGTAAATGGATTTTGAAAAAGAAAGGGCGTATAAGAAACGGGTCATCATTTATCATCATTTCAGGCGAAAGACGTCCACTGCTGGACTTAGGCCTCCCCCAAAAAGGGGGGGATTTGCCATAATCGCCACGCTTGACAGGCGGGCTGGCGATCGCAGTATGGTTTTAAAAATGCATAGAGAACGCTGTTGCTCATTCTCTAGTAAGTCCCTTAGTCGCCTTTTACGACACCCATGGGAAGAAATGGGATGGTGCTATTCTTTACGTCCGGCACCAAACGGAACCAAAAGAAACGGGTACGTAAGTATAATAGAATAAGGCTACCGATCACTTTTATTGTGCTCACGAGGATAACCTTTTGGCTAACTAATATTCTATTATTACACACGAAAAATATAGGTAGGTAAATTTATAACAAAACTGTTATAATCCATTAACAATTATTTGAAATAAAAAGTCTAATGAATTAACAAATAACTTGTTAAAAGCGTCCCTTGTTTTATATCTATTAAAATAATTTTGTGAACAATGATTGGCTCCCTAATGATAATGCATTTACCCTAATTTTAAAATTAATCTATAACATCTTTTGTTTAATTTATCGTGCCTTCGTATAATTAAATTATCCTTACTTATTATAAAACAAAGTCCCCTGCCGCGTCTGTCTGACAGTCTGAACGCGATAAACTCAAAAACTACTGAACGGATTTTCAAACGGTTTTGACCAATAGACGGAGTAATTCATGAGAAAGGTTTCGATGTACTTACCTACACATTAAGGCGACGATAACCGACTTTTAATGATTGATACTGAAGATCACGTCTAAACGAGTAGTGTTAATGATTTGCAAAAAATATAATGTTAATTAAATTAGAGCATTTTTTCAATAACTTGATAAGTGAATACGTCGGTGATGTTCTAACAGTGCGTACGTCATTTCATGAGTGTCTTTAGATTTGAATGTCATTGGATAAAGCGTAATGGCGCGCATCGTATCGACCAATCAAAATACGGTAACCTGGTAAACCAATAGAACGCATTATTTGAAAAATTGTTACACTACGTATCTCGGTTTCTGCGCCAACACTGCGTATGTCACGGTGCCAACACTGCTTACACTGCGTATGTCAGCTAATCACGTACAGTCACGAGCACCAATATGTATACACTCAGCAACTTTTAAAAGTGATTTACTCCATAGGATATTGATTGAAATTTTATTTTACTACGAATTTTGTGTTTTGGAACCCAAACTAATGAAACAGATCTTTTCTCAAAGTTGCAATCGTTATTTCACGAGAAAATCGGTTTTGAATTCTGCTAAGCGCTTACATATTCGTGCTCATGACTGTACAAATTCGTCGTGCATCAAGTGCTCCGATGTTGTGATTTCGATTCAATTTTCATGGGTTCAAATCACCACAGAGTTCATTTGTATTCATAATTAAACACAATATGACCTTAAGCGTAAGTTACATTCATTTCATACAGTTTTTTCACTCTCCTGTAAAGTAGCCATTTTTGACTTTCGTACTGTTAGAACTTCACTGACGTTATGTTTATATTACATAGTGAAATTAATTTGTAAAGTTTTGTCTAACATGGATAAAAAACTGAGAATGGTGCAAAATCTACCAAGCGTTTTTTCTGAAAGTTCACCAATTTAAAGATAATTTTATTATTGATCTATAAGTATATGCGTTTTATTATAATACCTTTTGTTTTGTGTATAATAAATTAATAAAGCGCCAAATTGAGGACAGTGCTCCTTGATGGGCGAGTCCTATTAAGGCTTCTACATGCCAGCGCAACTTGTCGCACGACGCGACACGGCACAAAGGCCCAGCGTGTTGCAGGACGAGCGGTGCCTTTGTATCGCGTCGCGTCGCGCGACAAATCGCCCCGGTATGTAGAAGCCTTTACTGGCTGAACGTACGACGTGTTGCGTGAGCTCAGTACAGAACACGCAAGGTAACCATTCAAGGTCACTGGCATATATCTGAGTCTTACTTAAGTTTTTGTGTAAATTGGCTGAAATATGACGATTAATATTGAAGATGTCGGAAAAAATCATGCCGACTTGGGAGCTTTACTGGCGTGCGCCGCATATACCGTATGACATACATAAAATGTATGTTCCACGGGATTATAAATGTGAGTGTGAGTTTAAATGTTTGTAAACGCACGCCCAATACAGGAGAAATTCCTAGAGCGAAAAAATCGGTCCCTCATTACTAACGATCGCGGTTACCCTTTTAAGCGGATAATCTGCCTTCATCGACTCCGGTCCAAAGTTGCCATCACCCCCGTTGAAATTTGCTTGAGAAAGAAAGAAAGAAAGAAAAATAATTTTATTCGTCACAGAAACACGTGCTTAGGAAAACATAAACTCGAGCAAGTAAACATTAAAAAAAAAAAAAACCTATCTACATTATAATCACGAGCACAAAAATAACAAATAGTCGGCAACTGCACGTCATGACTGTGACAAAAAGGCTTGCACTCAGCATGATGCTGTGCTATGGGAGACCCACAACACAGCGCTGATTTTCAGTGGTTACCGAAAAAATACGTACGGAACTCAAGTCAGGTTTAATGAGTTGAACAATAAAATAAAATAAAATAAACAGTATTCATAATATAATATAATGCCTATACAACCAATTATAAGAATAAATATGATTAAATTACATAAAAAAATATCCGCATGCATAAATAAAGTAGGTACCTATCTAAAACATTTTATTACACGGGAATATCTCGCTTCTAATAGTCTCGCTTCCACCCCGACCACCGCGCCCCGCGCGCCCGCACGAGGACGTCGCTTCTTTTACTTGGTCGGACCATCGTGATGGCGAGCGGCCTCGGCTCTCTTTCCTAAGGTATTGCGAACAATGACCAGCTTTTCAAGGCTGCTATCTTCCCTTCGCGTTATGTGGCTGAAATAGGTCAAAATACGCAGTACACTGTAGACAATCGGGTCTTGATGTCGAGTTGGGAAAGGACAGACAAATTTGTGCGTTTGGCTGTCCGTGGTATTCGGAGCATCCGCCTCCAGCACCACAATTCAAATGCGTCTATCCTCTATCTTTTTTAGGGTTCCGTACCCAAAGGGTAAAACAGGAACCCTATTACTAAGGCTCCGCCGTCTGTCTGTCCGTCTGTCACCAGGCTGTTTCTCATGAACCGTGATAGGTAGACAGTTGAAATTTTCACAGATGATGTATTTATGTTGCCGCTATATCAACAAATACAAAAAAAAAGAATAATATAAATATTTAAGGGGGCTTCCATACAACAAACGTGATTTTTTATGCTCGTTTTTGCTCGATATTGATAACGGCTACAGGTAGACGCTTGAAATATTCAAAGAATCTTTAGTTATATATTCACTTTAAAAATAAATAATTAAATTAAAATAAACCAAATATTTAACGTGACTTTTTTGCCGTTTTTATAGATAATGGTACGGAACCCTTCGTGCGCGAGTCCGACTCGCACTAGGCCGGTTTTTTATATATTTTTTTTAATTTGGCGTTTAATTTAGATTAAAATATGCCTTTACATCATATCGTTTAAATGAATATATCCAAACATAATATAACTGATTTTAGATTACCTACGTGAAACAAAATAATTATGGTTGATGGTGGCGCTCAGTCAATTACCTTTTCCTATGCTACGAGTATTACTATGACAGAAAAAACAGCTGACCTGCTGGCCTGATGATGAATTATTCTCGGTAGAATATTTCCGTTGAATAATTTCCGACCTGCACACGGGGGGAAAAAAAACTAGTTTTATATAATTTAAAAAGTGGCGGACGTGTCATGTTTGATTTCACTACACTATTCGACAAAAAAAAAATAAGAATAGTTTTAATACACTTCACGAGCTAAACAAAACAAACGACCAGTAATCCATATTAGCACTGCTGCACTGGATCAAAAAGCTGGAAGTCACGGGGAGAGGCCTTTGCCCAGCAGTGGGATGATGCAGGTCAACAGTGACCGTAACAGGAACATTACACTTCAAAACTAGTTATCTAAACCAATTTGGAAACATCACCTTTACTGCCTACTTTTGCAATACCTACCACAAACAAATTAAACTAAATAATTAATTTAATCCCAACCACAATATCTTAAGTATTGTCAACTAACCCTACAACTGCAAACACCACTAAATAATAATAATAATTAACCGCTAACATAATAAATGTTAATAACCATAAACATAATCCTATCCGATTCGAGGAGGAAATTACATTCCGATACTATCTTGTGGGTCTCCCATTCATTATCTGAATTACCCCTAATTCTGAATTAGCGGTGGTATCGGTTTGATTATGACAATGAAGTGATTTTCATAACCTAATCGTTATTGTTATTGCTTTGTTATTTAGATGTATTAATATTGAGGACGCTTTGCCGTTGAATGGTCAGCAGTTGTTGAGGGACTGCGGAAATGAAAACGTTCCTTTCAGTGATCCTTTTCGCAAAAGGTCAGTTAAATATAACGTCTAGATTTCTAGAGACTAGGCAATGGCTTTTGATTGGAACCCAGTAGTGTGAGTTCTAATATTGGGGGCCAAAGATGTATTCCTGAGTAGGAACAAGATTTTTGGATGGGAGTTAATAGTTTGAGCCGCAATCCTCATATTATGTTAATTAAATCCATTTTGAAAATATTTGGTATAACTTATCGCCGCACCCGTCATCCCCGAAGGGATAGGCAGAGATGTACCTGTAGGTACACTTCTGCCTATCTCTTCGGGGATGACGAATACACCCACATTTCAATATACATTTGGCATTTGGTATCTTAGATCATATTATTATCATGAGAACTTCTCGCTAACTATGAAGTTAGTCTCGCAATCAAATTTACTAACGTAATCAAAACTGACCAAACAATTCTACACATAAACCCAAAATCATACATTATCAAAAATCAATATTCAGCTACTACCCAAATTATCGACGAGACCATAAATATACAAAAACTCCGTGGGAGGGCGCCACTTGAAAGTAATTATAAATTATAATAATGTAAAAGTGTTTGATGTGACGAAAACAGATGGTGACGTGACGTGGCGACTGATAAAGGTAAACTGTCATGGCTGATTGGGGTTATAAAATTTATCTAACTAATTATTGTTTGTATTGTAAAAATGTGTATTATAGGGTTAGGTGACGTGATTAAAAAAATGTATTGCATTATTGTCATAAATGTGTTTTTTTATAGGTCAAACTTTGCGGTGGTTTTGACAGCAAAATGTGAGGAATATTAGCACTTTTTACTAGATTCAAGTTTCAATTACTCTATCTAGACAATGGACCAAGAGAAGAGAGAGATGTTCAAATTTGTAATTAATTAATAATATCTTGATTACATTTTCTGATTGCCTTCGTTCATAATAATTAATAGAACGAATGTTAATCCAGCAAAGATTCCTAGATGTTATGCTCCGGCACAATTTATCTCGACTTACGAGTACTTATACATAGAATTACCCTAGCTAGACTAACCTTAAATAAACTTACAGGTACTTCACGACAAGTGAATTTCTCGTTTCATTAGTTTTTTAACACACTGGTTGACTGCCTCGTTGGTCTGGTTGTCGCAAGTGCTACGGCTGATATGAGGTCCCGGGTTCGATTACCAGGTCGGGCAAAATGTTACTGGGGTTTTCCATCTGGAATTTCTCAGTAGCAGCCCGGAGACTGAAATGTGGGTGTAACCATAGGGTGTACCTATGGTTACACCCACATTTCAGTCTCCTAACCCCCCCTGCCTAACCCCTCGGGAAAACAAGGCATGATGTTATGATAGGTTCTAAGCAGGGACCATTTTGGTTACCCATTAAAAGGGTTTTCGATAGGGTTTTTCTAAGCGGTAAATCAAAAACCCATACGATAAGGGTAACCTTTTTGAACGGCTTAATTTATAACCCATTCAAATTTGGTTACCCGGGTTTTGATTGGGTTTTTCTAAGTAGTTTATCAACAGCCCAATCGGTGTGGCTAGCTAGCAAGCTGAAATGAATTCTTTAGTGCATGCAATAATGATCATAGATGTTTTATTTTAACTAATAAAAAAAATTGGAATTCAAATATCTTGAAAACGGTGCGTTCTAGGCAAAAAACAACAGAAATTTAACCCCTCTCAGTGTGACACCCCTCGTGCAAACAGCATGCCAACATGAATATAAGTAAAAAAAAACTATATTCATTTAAGGAAAAAATACTCTTTTTTTTTTATTTTTCGCTGAACACATTGAAATGGTTTTTAATAGGGTTTTTTTAAGCGGTTAATAAAAAACCCATACGATAAGGGTTTTTACTGGGTTTCCCTTTTACTGGGGTTCAAGCAAAAACCCATTCAAAGAGATACTTCATCATAAAGGTAACCTTGTATACAGCTTAACTCCTATCCGGGGTTGTGCGGTCCCTGATTCTACGAAATAACACGAGATGTATCATCGATGCCAATATTATACAGAGATATTGTTACAATAGGGGTCGATCTTAATTATTGGCAACGTCAAATACTTTGTTCATATTGATCCATAAATTGAGAACAATTGGATTATATTTAATAGTGTTACTTGAGAAGATCGTGTTAAAATAATTATAATTGAGGGTAGGAAAAGTTATTGGCATCATCATCATGTTGGGGTCAGCATGATGCAGCTAAATACCATTATTTTACATGGAGCGACTGCCTATCGGACCTCCAAAACCCAGTTACTAGGTAACATGTTGTGATACCCTTTTGTAAGACTGGTTGTCAAACATTCGGGTCAATCAAATCAAATCAAAAATATTTTTATTTCACATAAGCCTACATGGGCACTTATGAAACGTCAGAAGCTAGGTGCACGGTTCCAATTGGTCGTTTCCTATGGAGAAGAGCCGGCAAGAAACTCCACGGTTACTCTTCTAAAAAAAATTGGCTTTTATAATGTTTTCAAATTACAGTGTTAATAAGTATGAGAGGACAGCGTAGGCCCGTCAAAAGTACCACGTACTTAACAAAATAGAAAATGTTCTACAGATCTACAGTCTATTAAGCCTACAACGTCCTCTCATTAACAACAAAACCAATATAAAATATGATTAAAATAATAAAAGTTAGAACCTTGTTGAAATTAAAATTGTCAAGAAAAAAAAAAATATAACATAAATATCGTAACTTGGGAGCAGTTAATAGATATTTACATATTTTTGGGTTTCTGACTACCCGTAGACTGTCAAAGACCTACAAATGACAGCCGGGCTTAACGTGCTTGCCAAGGCACGGAGGTCTCGGTATGTAATGATGGTCATCCATCCAGGGACCGACCTCGGCAAGCGTTACTTAACCTTGAAGATCGATCCGTGCGGCTGTTATTGGCATAAATGTCGTAAAAATAATTATTTTCAACTAAGTGCCCGACTGAGTGTAATTTTTATTTTTTGTTAACCGTCGTAGGTATTTTTTCCAGTAACTGAATACTAAATAACCTTATATTAAATACCAAAATACTTACAGAGACAAAGAGACATAGAAGATGTTGAAGATATTAATAAAAACGATTCTAGTGATTTCATCCGCTTTAATAATATTTCAAAATGCAATAAAATGCTAAATGAGTTCTGCATTTTTACAACTTTTGAGTAAAAGGAACGAACTTCAGAAAATGAAATCAATTAAGTCAATTTTATAAAAATAAGTGACTGATGGTATGACTGGGTTTTTGTCCCTTTTTAGGGTTCCGACCTCAAAAGGAAAAAAACGGAATCCTATAGGAGCACTCATGTGTCTGTCTGTCCGTCTGTCACAGCTGATTTGCTCCGAACCTACTGGACTGATTAAGTTGAAATTTGGTACACATATAACTTTCTGTTACCCACACATGGACGTGTAATGTAAATAAATGAATTTTGAATATGAGGGTCACTTTTGGGGGGGAAATTAGAAATTTCATAAATAAAGTTTTGCGAACTGTAAATTGTGACATATCATAAATGAAAGGGCTTGATAAGAGGGTATCAAATATATATTTTTTTGTAATTTTAAAACAAATAGTTGTAAATTTATTTAATAAAATAGATCAAAATTTACTTTCCCTCCCTTATGTCCGAAACTACTGAACCTAAAATTAAAAAAAATGCATGCAGTTGGAATTTATGGGAGAACGCGTTTTTCAACTACAATGTTAAGTTTTTTCTTGGGATAAAAAGCATGGTAGATAACAAAATATATTCATTGTACGGAACCCTCACCACGCGTGTTTAACTCTTACTTGTCCGGTTTTTTATACCTTCAGTCCTTAGATTAGAAGATCAAATACCGTATTTATTTATGAAAAATAATCGTGACAAAGACAATTACTTAATTATGTTGCCATAATTAATTTTATGACAATTATTTTATCATTCAATTACCGACACTGAGAGATTTTTGTATTATCTCAGGTTCTCAGTGCTAAGTGAATTCTGAAATGTCTAGAAATAAAGTTTAGCAATCAATTCTCAACCTAAAACAATTCAAACTATAAAATGAAAGTCCTAAAAATTCCCACAAGAACTATCAAAGTGGACATTTTTCATGAAAAGGGTCCATTAAATGAAGAAATTCCTTAGAGTCTGTACATCGGTGCAGAATTTTCGCAATCAAAATATTTTTCAACGCGACCGCACATCAGACAGCGAATGATTTATTTTAATCGATTGTTTACCGCGGGAAATCTGTCGGCTAAATCGTTTTATGAGATGTAATAAAATTGATAAAAACTGAGTAATGTTTGTTGGGTGTGGTTTTGCCTTTATTAGCTTTGTTATCGTTGCGGTTGACTTCGTTTGTGAGGTCAGCAGAAGTGTTTATGGTGTCGTAAATGAGTCAGTGCAGTTTGGAATTTAATGCAGTAGTTTCGCTAAGCATAAAGTCTAACCGGTTTTAGGCCAAACAGCTTGGACTAATTGGTAGGTATGTTATTGATATCAGACCTGGCTGTTTTTACCTGTTTCTACCTGACTGCGGCGAAGCCAAAAAATAAGGGTCCGTCCCTATGTTTGCTCGTAGCTACTAAACGGCTGAACCGATTTTGATGAATGTTGTTAGATTCGATATTATTGTGCGAAAGCATTGCAGTCGGAAGCATCTTCTTAAATTTAACAATAAAGACCAATTGCCTGCGACTGCATGAGATTGTTTCCATCTTTTTAAATCTTGTTTCCATCTTTTTAAATTTCATTGTTCATGCATTCGAGTTTTTTTGACGTATACTGTTGAATCTGAGACCTTCCTTACAGACTTCCCGAAATATCTACGCATCTCCTGCTTCTTCCATATTTAATTTTTACACTAATTGGACTATATCCGGAACTTAAAAAGTTGATCAAGCTCATTCTCTTAACCATTAACTACATCCAAACCCAGTGCTCTGACAAACATTTAAATAAAACCCAGTATCCTCTACAAGAACAGTTTCATTCAGCTCAGATACAAACTACGTGCGCCACACAACTACTTGCTACTTATGCATAATGTGTTCATTAACAGAACGCATTACAATTGCACGTGGTGTGGTTTTAGATTATACTATGTACACTGTACAGGGATATATAATAGGATTTAGTTTATTTAAGGCTCGTGCAGACTGGCGCGATATCGAGGGCGTGACGTGACGCTAGCAGCACAATTTCTTTGTGGCTGCCTATCGCGCCAGTCTGTACGAGCCTTTATGTTAGAACTTGAGATAGTTTCAATTATGTACGAAAATCAACGTCATCTATATGTCGCCTGCAATTTGTATGATTATGCATTTTACAAACGGCATCGTCCGTTTAAAAACGCTCGCAGTTATGAAATATAACGAAGGAAAAATTTTAATTGCCTTGTCACTATACAATATTAGTTTTAGTATATGCGAAACCCGAAACACGTGTCTAATGTACACAATTTCAAAACTGTATCATGAAAAATCACGAAGTTATAAGCTTGTTATGTACTGGGTAGGCCGTCCGCGCCTCCAGGGTCGTCTTGCGCTCATTGATAATAATTTGGCAGTAGGTACCTAACCGTACGGCGATTTACACACTTAAATATTTTTGGGACAAAATATAACATGGTGTAAAAATTATTTCGATTGAAATCGATTCAGTTCCTTATTCTGAACAAACTTTATTCAGGTTTCGCATATACTAAAAATAATGTTGTATAATATGCCACAACATTTGATTGGAAACTCAAATACTGTTTACAAAATGCCGCGGCAAACTGGAGTATTTAGTTCTATTTCTTAAGGCAATCGCCGGCCGCTGCCGCAGCACTGCTCGCTTCGCTCGTTCGGCTTTTCGACTTGCGCGCGGTTGGTTAGAGTTCTAACCGAACCCATTTATTCGGGGTGCCCTGGCTTAGTTACTGCGACCAATTCGGCTCGTGCGTAGTTCGTGACAACCAAACCTGCAATAACAATTTAACAATTGCTGCAATGTCAAAATTATAACAATTGAACGAGTTGCCAATTTACCTTCGGCATATTTCACAAATGCGAGCATTTGTAAACCAACGGCGCCGTATATTAATGACGAATCATACAATCTGCCTGCGGCATAAACACGCATCCATTGTAAACAATTTGCTAATAAATATAAAATTGACGCTTTCACATTATTGACTAATTAATCATATATTTTGCTATGTCCATGACACGCTCATTGCACTAAATACTTAGAAATACACCGAGCTGTAATATACGGTCAATGAATCTGCTGGTTCATACGTTTTTGCCGTGTAGGTATAGTTAGCACTTTTGGGTGTCTAGAATCGGGTTATTCCACTAATCCCCACCGACAATCCCCATAGAATCATATTCTCAATTACAATATTTACAGTCCTAATATCGCCGATATCAGCAAACACCAACAGCCATAATACAAAACAATATTTATATTTTGACATGGCTTAAACCATGCAGCCAGTTTTTGTAATAAGAACGTAACAGTGATTGAAATACCGTTCTTTATACAAAACTGAAAACTTAGTTCGGTACTAAGTTGTCAGTTTTGTGTTTAGGAACTTTACCATAGTCGGAATAAAGTTCGAAATTCAATAATGGCTCCATGTTTTAAACCTAGGTCTGAAGATAAACCTTGTTTTGTAATAAGTAAGTGTATGACTGTCTCTGCAGTATTTGCAGTGGTACTAACTTTTCCTACAACACAACATAATCTAGCACGGTCTCGTCTATTTAAGCGCACCGTTTGGCCAGTCGCCAGCTGAACATGAATCATGCTCTGCGCTGTCAATGAAACATAATCCGATCATTTCGTTAAGTGACTTGTTACATTATCCTCAACTCAAATTGACGGATTTTGAAATGTAACACAACGGTGCTTATGTTTCTGTTGGTTATGGTTAGTGTCAACTGTTGTGGCTGTAATGGGTGTAATTATTTCAATCAATGCTTTGTTGTTGGGAGTTACTAAATCTATTCATATAGTAAAAAAGTAACAAAGTCAAAACTGTACCATAAATATTTTTGAAAAAAAGTCATTGCTACGAGGTGTTGAACCAGGGACCATTTTGGTTACCCATTGAAAGGGTTTTCGATAAAAACCCATACGGTGTGGGTAACCCTTTTGAACGGTTTAATTTAAGCCACTCAAAATTACCCACACCGTATGGTTTTTTCTAAAATGGTAACCTAAATGGTCCCCGGGTAGAATACAGATAGAATTGGTCATGCTACGCGTGCTGGGCGGATATCGAACTGATTCAAACATAAGGTACTTTTAATACCCTTGCCGTCTTATTACAAAACAAGATTTATATTTTGACATGGCTCAAACCATGGAGCCAGTTTTTGTAATAAGAACGTAACAGTGATTGAAATACAGTTCTTTATACAAAACTGAAAACTTAGTTTGGTACTAAGTTTTCAGTTTTGTGTTTAGGAACTTTACCATAGTCAGAATAAAGTTCGAAATTCAATAATGGCTCCATGTTTTAAACCTGGGTCTGAAGATAAATCTTGTTTTGGAATAAGGGGGTTGGGGTTCTTAGGGTACGTTCCCGCGGGGTATTTTCCGACATCCACGCAGGCGACGCCGCACGCTGCGGGTAAAATCTAGTAGTCAATCATCATCATCATCATCATTATCATCATTTCAGCCGAAAGACGTCCAGTGCTGGACATAGGCCTCCCCTAAAGGGGGGGTTTGCCATAATCGCCACGCTTCGCAGGCGGGTTGGCGATCGCAGTATGATGTTAAAATGCATAGAGAACGCTGCTGCCCATTCTCTAGTACGTCCCTTAGTCGCCTTTTACGACACCCACGGGAAGAAATGGGATGGTGCTATTCTTTACGTCCGGCACCAAACGGATCAGTAGTAGTCAATAATTGGTAGATAAAAGAATTTTTATGAGAATCATTCTACTTTTTCTTACGTATTTTTGTTGGAAATTGATGTTTAATTTGCGCACCACATCACAGGTTATTTATTCATTCACAATTCCTACGTCGTAAATTGAGGTCATCACCCATATATCTATTTGGCTTTGTTTAAAGCGTCCCGTGGCCTCATCCAGGGCCGTTAGTTTTCTGTGGAACGGTTTATACGACACGTTTTAACTAACTAACATTATTTAACACGGGCTATATTTGAATGGAAGTTAACAAGACTCGTTACTCACTTAGGAATTAGCGTGGAAAAGGTACTTAGAATAAATCTTAAGCTTATTGCGTAGGTCTGGCGACTTGACATGGAGGAAACTTTAATGCGGTCATTAGTACTTTTGTACCAGAAAAACAGAGGTAAGACTAATGTGTCTTTCTAGTTTACGCCAAGAGTACTTGCAACAATTTGCAAACCTCATAAATTATTCATAAATCCTTCAAATATTTTAATAGAACTAAAACTTAATTTGCTGTTACAAGTTAAACTTTAAGTTATTTTGTAATCACATTTTGTACTGGCTCTATTCCAACTTATGAATCACTAAGTCTGATCTCAAACGATTTGTTACAATTAACAAAACCAGAATTAACGTTTGTCACTACAACTTCAACCTTATCTTCTGTCTGTTTACGTCTATTTTTGTTAACGTGGATGGTATGTCTAAAGCTAATGTTTGCTTAACTAGCAATTTCACTCCGGTTTTCAGGATTTGAAACGTCCTCCCTTACCTTACTTACGTATGTATAAGATGTATAAGTTTATATAATTCGTAATCAATTTCGGTTTTAATAAATATATTTTAGAGCCCTTCTTCAATATACTTACATACATAGTGAGCACATTCCATTCAGAAGTTTTTTTTGGCAAATATTATTATCAAATCGTATATTTTTTCATGTAAACATAGTTTCTTCTTCAGTAAGATAGATATACTTTTCGGATAGGTACTTTTAGGGTTCAAGAACCCTAGAAAAAGAAAAGTATATCTATCTTACTTACGCTCTGTCAGTGGTGATCAAAATGGTGAACCGTCTGTCTTCTCCCACGTACCTACTTCAAGGTAAATATCCATTTTTATCTAGATTTACATAACTTATTCACAATAATTGTCTCCGTTTTATTTTCTAAAACCCCTAAGGAGCCTAAGCTATTGGTATGTTAATATTTTTTGCAAAATAACGACTTTTTTATCGCGAAAAGAAGAAAGAACTGGTCACATGCCCAAATCTAATAAAGCACTACAAATACAATGCAAATATGGGTGTTGGGGATTTGGCCGACATGTTAGTTGCTTTGTACCGAACGAATTTGAAAGACCATCGTTGGTATTTACCACTATTCTCGCAGATCCTGGACATCAGCGTATAAAATGCCTGGTTGCTATACCGTCGCGAGAACAGCGGTAAACAAAACCTGATGCCTCTCAAAAAGTCGTGCTTTTTAAACAACTGTGTTGTTAATAGAGAGAAGTTCTCCTGATCTACAGTCTGATGCTCACTCGAAATCTATAAAAAAGGTAAAGAAACTGGTTGCAGAAAGGCCTGCTGTCGCTACTCGTTACTATCTGGTAAGACATCTGCCTACTTTAACGACAAAAGGCAGGTGTAGGAACTGTAACAAAAACCAAACAAAGTATTTTTGACAAACAAATTTATATTATATTTAGTTCCTAAGAATTGTAATGTGTTACCATACTTACATACAAACTCATTGATAAATGTTCCTAAAATATCTCAAAACTTTTATTTTCAATGACAAGTTAAACACTTTTGTATTAAACGATTTTGTAGATAGTACCTCGAGTGTAAGTTTGCAACTGAGTAAACGCAACTAGCGCGTTTGCGTTAAGATTTTTATTCTCACTCTTATACCCTTAGTATTATGATCTATCGGTCAAATTTAAACGCAAACGAAATAGTTACGTTTACTCTCTTGCAAACTTACACTTGGGGTACTGTTCATTTAATGTAACTTATTTTGTTTGCCTACGATAGGGAGTGTGCATGTGACAATGTTCTTTTTATTGTTTCATTCTTATAACCCTGGCAGTGTGCACTTAAATACACATAATATCCTGAAAACAGAATTTCAGAGATAGTTATTTAATTTTTCCAGACGTCTAAATAGTCCAATTAATAAGAAAAAAGCAAAAACATATTTTTATCAAAGACTTTTATAAAGATTTTTGTACAAGTATCTACTTGTAACAGTAGATTAGCTTTCAAATGATAATACTCTTCGTATACTTTAATATAACGTTGTAATAAACCTAAATGTTAGAAGCAGGTCTGCTGGAAGAAATTTCTTAAGAAATAAGCAGTACCTCTGTACTAAATTATTATTATGTCATATCCCTCTGTATTTTAATGTGTGTACATAAATAATAAAATAAATAAATAAGCATCTTAAGATTTACAAATGTATAGTACAGACATGATCTTATGAACTGTTATGTAGGCTAGAAGTATTTATTAGTTGTAGTCAGTCTTATACTCACGTTTGTCAAACTATACTCCTTATCCTGTTAGTCAAACTGTTTTCTGGTTTGTTAACTTCTTTTCTCGTATCGGCACGATACCTATCTATATTAATTATTATGTCTGTCTGTCTGTATGTCTGTTACCTTCTTACGCCGTAACGGTTGAACGGATTTGGCTGAAATTGGGCACACGGATATAACAAGACCTGGGTTATGTATGACTTAAGATAGCTTTTTATCCTAGTAGCACGATCCAGTGGGCAAATTACCGAACTCCGTGCGGACGAAGCGGGCAAAATTTAGAACATCATATAGATAGACCATCCCTTCCTTGTTGCTATTCCACCAATTCGCACTAAGCGTTTCCAAATGTCTTTTATAATGCGCACAGTAAAAGAGTGGAACTCTCTACCTGCGTCTGTGTTTCCGAACGCATACAACCCTAATCTCTTCAAAGTTACAGTGAACAGGCTTCTTCTGGGTAAGCTCACTCCATCGTCGACTTTGTCTCTGTCATCTCTGCCCTAGACTAAGGTCAAGAGCAAACCCATCCTAAATAAAAAAAAAATAGAATAGACGTTGATACTGTGGTAAAATATGACGTTGATGACACAGTTAGTTAGGGTTAGATGTCCAGTTTAGGTATTATATAACTCGTGGAGGCTTTTCTTAAACTTCAGTGACCAAAGATAAAAAAACTCATAAAACAATTATCAGCTAACCCTGCTTCCTAATCGGAATTTCGAGGCAGGTGTTACACATGAATGATATTCCACGAAATATAAACAAATTACTCAGTAATTTTCCATTTCAGCGTGTTTATCTAATTATAACATAAACGGTAAGCCCCATAATGTACGAGGGTCCTTTCAGAATTAATGACACGTTATAATAATTTTAATTATCCCGAGAATTTGCAGGGATGTAAAGTTTATGAATAAGTGTTTTTGGCAGTTTTTTAACCTCATTTCGTTTGTTTTGTGAACGGATTTGGAGGGAAAAAACTTGGTTATTTTCAAAACCGCCTGATTGCATTGTTATGTTGCTTATTTGAACGTCTATTTTTTTGATTCTTTTACTTAGCCATTCATTGCGGATTAATACATATGAATAGACTCTTACCGCCTTATTACAAAACAAGATTTATATTTTGACATGGCATAAACCATGGAGCCAGTTTTTGTAATAAGAACGTAACAGTGATTGAAATACCGTTCTTTATACAAAATTGAAAACTTAGCTCGGTACTAAGTTGTCAGTTTTGTGTTTAGGAACTTTACCATAGTCGGAATAAAGTTCGAAATTCAATAATGGCTCCATGTTTTAAACCTGGGTCTGAAGATAAACCTTGTTTTGTAATAAGGGGGTATTGGTTTAGGTAAACAACAAACGGTAAAAATTACTCTTTTATTATTAATGTACTTATGTTAAAATTTATCAATTATTCATAAACTACTCTTCGTAAATGAAACTGCATGAGCACAATTTTTTTGTTAGATTTAAAATAGTAATATAATATTTTGTTATCTGTTTATAACAAAGAGCCCAAAAGACAGGTTTTCTAAACCATAAAAAAATAAAACGAATTATAACGTTGCTAAATTGAAGACAACAGTGATGTACGTAGCATGACAGCTGAAGTGACAGGTATTACGTTTAGTCGGTTAACTATACGCCTTTGACAGGTCTCCCGTCACGTGTTTTGTTTTTGTTTACCTTGGAACTAACTAAACCAACGAATTTTGGATCTATGTTTTTGTGAGCGTGAGAGAGAACTAAATATACATGAGTTTCAAGAATCCTATCTTTGACTGTATCACACTTACTCTGTTTCTCTAATTTAAAGCATTATTTTATTTTCATGTTTATTATACATTTTTCCGTGTATATGCGCTATACTATCCCAAAATTCTCTAAAAGCCTCTTACATCCCAACAATTTCTTTATCAGCGTCATCCAGTATGTGGGTATGTTTATACGGGTCTTTATCATTTACTGACAGAGCGGGACGATTAGCGTGAAATCATTAAATTTTCAGTTTAAGCGCCCCTGCCGCGCCGGTGCTAACACCGTTTTATCTGTCGTCAGGACCAACATTAATTGTTGGTACAATTTTTAGTACGGATCGCCTTTTATGTGATGGTTTCATTTTAATATCTGTAATTATAATTATGACTTAATTTTGTTCAATTATTGTCTTTAATATAGCTTTTTATAGAGACTTAATGTAAAGAAAGATGGCGTGATAAACATTTTTAGCTATAGTTTATTAAGACTTGAAAATAGTAATTGTAATTGAGGTGCGGATCGTAAAATTTCACTTGAAGGTGGATTACGAGCTGGTTGAAGGGTTTGCACACTATAAATGGACTATAAAGAGAATCTCAGTGAAGCGTTTACTAAAAATAATAATAATAAACATTTTATTTCAGAAACAACCATAATTCGTTAGTACACATTAATTTTAACAACTATGTTAGTAAACATGCAGGTTGGACAAATAACGGACGAGCGGGCAATCAAATTTATCCGCAATGATACTCAGGAGACTGTTCGGGCTGCCCCGAACCCTCTGCAGCAGCGACGCGGCACGCTTACGTCTGATTGCTGCGAAGCCATCAGTGTGCGCATCTGCAAACATTCCCGACGCACTGCAGAAGCGTGGCAGCCCCAGCAGCATCCTTAATGCATTGTTGTATTGGACGCGAAGAACATTTATGGCTTTCTGCGTACTACTTAATTTAAATTTGCTAAAGATTTGCAAGTGGATGATTTTCAATACTACTCGTATGGCTTAGAATTGATACGAAGAGATCTGAGAGATAGGTTGATATCTATATCTACGGGCAACAAAATATTAAAGTATATTAAGCGTTTAATAATTCGATTTTAATTACATAGCAACAGAATAAGCTAAATATTATGGAAACAAATCTATTTTTTGCCAAAAATATCGAGGAAAATATTTTCCAACACCTTTACAATTATTATAATTTTATACCGAAACCTCAATTCAAACGTTCCATCATCTGCTTTTAATATTTCAAGTTAACAGATGCGTTCCTGAAACTTTGTCCAACTTTTCAAATTTGTCTCAACGGGCAATTATAAGTTTCGTTTTTACCTCGGTTTGAGTTAATAACTGTGTTTTGCGCTAAAGCCTTTCGCCTACTGGGCCGTTGCTAACCGAATATAATTTTATTTTCTTGGAAAATGTGTAGGAAAAAGGTGTGTGATTGATAATATATGTCAGGAATAGAAATTACTTGTATCAAACGAATAGAGTAGTTACAGAAATAAATATACCTTTATAGTCAACTTGTAACGTAATGTTGAACTTACGCAGTCAAAACATTGAATTTAATTTTATAAATTGGCTGCAATATAAAAGGAAGATAAAGAATGATACGTAAACTTCAAGACTAAGAGATTATTTTGAAGTTAAAGAAAAAAATCAAGAGCTACAAGAGCAAAGCGCTTGAATTTGTCATCATAGTTAGTTAATTGTACATTAATATGATCTTGAAGTAATGTGAATGGTTTTATCGTGGTATTCTAACCTAACCCCGGAAGGTAAAAGACATTCCCTATAAAAATTGTGAACGTCTCATTTTATCGTAAATCATTTTATGGGGGAATGATTTTATTGAATAGATTTTTTTAACTGAGGACTAATTTAGGTCATTTTGCATCTCAATTAAGTGATAAAAATTATGATGATCAATAATATAGATGTGAAATAATTGAAATCTTGCATATTGATGAATTTGATTATGATAGACGGGAGACCTATGCAAAACTCAAGAATGATAACGAGAAACCTCCTATCAATCAATCAATCAGCTCAGCCTAGCAGTCCACTGCTGGACATAGGCCTCTCCCAGGCTGCGCCACAACACCCTGTCCTCCGCCTTCCGCATCCAGTCTGTCCCAGACACCTTTTTAAGGTCGTCGGTCCATCTAGCTGGGGGGCGTCCCACACTACGCTTGCCGATACGCGGTCTTCACTCCAGGACTCTTCTGCTCCACCGGCCATTGGTCCTTCGACAAACATGGCCAGCCCACTGCCACTTTAGCTTGCTTACTCTGCAGGCTATGTCGGTAACTCCGGTTCTCTTCCGGATAACTTAATTTCTGATCTTATCCTTCAGAGAAACTCCGAGCATAGCCCGCTTCATAGCAGAAATCTTCTATGGTAATTTTGAAACAAAAGAAAGTTATTAATGAAATTAATACTGTAATGAACCTAAACACTACTACCCCCTTATTACAAAACAAGGTTTATCTTCAGACCCAGGTTTAAAACATAGAGCCATTATGGAATTTCGAACTTTATTCCGACTTTGGTAAAGTTCCTAAACACAAAACTGACAATTTAGTACCGAACTAAGTTTTCAGTTTTGTATAAAGAACGGTATTTCAATCACTGTTACGTTCTTATTACAAAAACTGGCTGCATGGTTTAAGCCATGTCAAAATATAAATCTGGTTTTGTAATAAGGCGGTTAGTGTTTAAGGCTGCCAGTTCACGGGAGCGGACAAAGGCTGCGGAGTGGAGAAACGGAGAAATATTAACCAATAAGATTGCAAATTTTCAATTGTTCCGTTTGGTGCCGGACGTAAAGAATAGCACTATCCCATTTCTTCCCGTGGGTGTCGTAAAAGGCGACTAAGGGACTTACTAGAGAATAGGCAGCAGCGTTCTCTATGCATTTTTAAAACCATACTGCGATCGCCAACCTGCCTGCCAAGTGTGGCGATTATGGCAAATCCCCCCTCTTTGAGGGAGGCCTATGTCCGTCTTTCGGCTGAAATGATGAATGATGAGGATTGAAAATCCCTGTTCACTTGCAATCCTATTGGTTAATATTTCTCAGTTTCTCCGCTCACCAGTCTCGCTCCACTCCAGTGGATAGCCAGCTTTAATGTCCGCACTGCTTCCCAATTCCTTTTACAACATTATTATGGCCGAATAATAAAGATATTTGATTTGTAGGTAACTTGAACCGAATGGAAATTATGGCGTATCATCATCACCTGCCTTTTCCCAACTCTGTTGAGGTCAGCTTACAGCCTAACCGGATGCAGTTGAATACCAGTATTTTACGTGGAGCGTATAACGAGTATAAAGATACGAAAGTTCATTCATATCTTCATTTTCTACGAATAAATTCCCAACACATGGTTCTACGTTCAGTTGCTTGGCTATAGTTACGTTGTCTGTCTCTAAGCAAATAAAAAAATAAATAAAAAAGTTATTGTTCAAGAGAACAGTACAAATTCAAAACAGCACTATACTTGGCCCTTACCCATATATAACCTAACCATACCCTAAGGGCCTATAATTTTTTGTCAACTTTAGCCTACACACTAGGATTCGTCGAAAAGTCAATCACTTAGTCACTCGTCAGCTGCCTAGGCTTCTAGTCTAACCGGATGTTTACCAGTATTTTACATAGTGACTGCCTATCTGTCCTCCATAACGTTACTGGGTAATACGATACCCCTTGGTGAGACTGGTTGTGAGACTCCTCGGGCTTCTGATGACCCGTAATGACTGTCAAAGATCCACGCATGACAGCGGGGACCAACGGCTTAACGATTAACGTGCTTTCCGAAGCACGGAGGGGATGGTAACCCATCCACGAACAGACCGTGTCAAATGTAGCTTAACCTATGGTCAACCCGTGCGGCCGTTATCATTAAGGCGATTAACACACGGCACCGCGCACCGCCGCGGTTTCATATGGTGAGAGCACCGCTCAACCGCGCGGTCGGGCGGTGTACGTGTGTTAGGCATCAACGGATTTATTAGAGGCCAAAGCGACGTTGAGATCCGCTTCACCGCCTACCGCGGCGGTGCGCGGTGCCGTGTGTTAATCGCCTAACACACCGCCACCGCCCCTCCGCACTGCAGTCCGTGTGGTGGAGCGGCGCCTCACACACGGGGCGCCGCATAACCGCGCGGATCATCGTGGGTGCAGGACGTGTTGTAATTTAAAAATGGAATGAAATGGATTTAGCCAATATCTTTTTATTTTTTTCTTTCTACGCCATAAAAGCCAGATTGCTGCCATCACTTCAGCGTCCATTCTTGCCAGTGTCTGTGATCAAACTAGTCAAAACCGCGTTAAATCTATCCGCGCGTAAACCGCCTTATTGCGCGGGGCATCGCTATAACGAAATCCGCTTTACCGCCACCGCCCTCCGCGGCGGTGCGCGGTGCCATCGGTTAACCGCCTTAGCCTCGAGCCCCTCAATCACTCTGTCACTTTACTGTTTATAATTTACCAATTCGAAACACCTGAAACCGCCCAACAATTTCAAAACCAAATTTCTAGTTTTAGCCCCACGGAACTGAAAACCAACTTCAATTTCTCAGCTTACCAACTTGTTCCATTTTCATCGCTAATAGCTACAATTTAGTTTTCAACCAACAATCCATTCGCCGGGCCAACTTCCTTTTTTGTCCTTTAATCCCTTTAGCTTCATAATTAAAATAATAATAGAAGAACACCGACCAAGGGCTTGTCGGACCACGTACAGTGAAGGGTTCCGTAGTTGGGATGAATGATGATTTTATCTAAAGCAAAAATAAGTTTGAATTTCATAGTATTTTTACAAAAAACTATGTAAAACTATTTCTTGTTGGTTTAAATAGCCTAAGTCCAATGATATATATTAAACAGATATTTATACCTACACTCACAAAACAACCGAAAATAGTGTGCCGCGCAGCAGCGGCAGCACACCCCCACTTTTCATTCATTTTACATTTCACTACAAGTAAAATAAGTCCCAATTAGGACGTTTTCGAGTCTTCACGATTGCGCGCTCACAAAATATCTGTTTAATATAATATATTATCATTGACTAAGTCCCTTAGAAGAATCATATTTTTTTTATTGTGGGACCCAACAACACACGTTTATGTACATACGGCTACACATCAAACTATACATTTACATTATACGCTGACCTCTCATTGTACGGAAATCCTACACAATGCGAGATCAGCTTAGCAGCTGGATGTGTAGCCGTGTGTACATTGCATTTTTTCATCCCTTAGTTACATGACTGTATGAAGACTGCTACCCTTAGTTAATTTATTCGTAATTAAACTACAGCATTGTTTAGCGGGGCACAAAATAAACCTTCTTTCCAATTTTAATCGATATAATAGTCTCCGATTAAAATGGCTGTATGACTTCCAGACGGACGGACAAACGGGCAGACGGACAGACTGACATGACGAAATTATAACCAGGACTCTTTTTAGGGTTCCGTAGACAAAAGTTAAACCCGGAACCCTAAAGAAGACCTCACGAGTCACAATAGAGGTCCGTTGCCTAGCAACGCTAATCTGGTTGACCGTGCGACCCCTGTAACGAGACTACGCCAGTTAACTGATTACCCCTGGCCTGGTCTCTAACTTGAGTTACGTTGTTGGAACTCGTTATTCTGTACCTAGTTCGGGTTACGTAAGCGTGTGTGATAAATTGTAGGTATTTTTGCTTTCAGGCGTTGGAAATTTTTAACCGACTTCCTAAAAGGAGGAGGTTATATGTTTGGCTGTATGTTTTTTTTTGTGTAAACAAACAAAAAAAAAACATACATCGGCTGTATGTTTTTTTTTTGTTTGTTCACACTACACACATATGATATCTCCGTCAATTATGGACCGATTTTGAAAATATATTTTTTTTTGAAACGGTATGCTCCCGAGGTGGAATGAAATGAAATCGTTTATTCTGTAAAATTAGTGGTCCCATTGCCACCAAATCAGAATTTGATGAGGGGATCTCATGGAAATCGGGGGAAACCCTCGAATTTTATAAGTAAACTTATAACGATTTAGGTATTTTAAATAGTAACTTGTGCATTTGCTGTCGATAATCACCATTTGGTGAAGTGGAACTGATAATGGAGACCACAGATGGCCACCAGAACAACTTAATAATATGTATTTAACGGGTTCCGATTCGATTAGGTACTTTAATATGGTTGCTAAGCAATTTATGCTCGTCACAATGCATATGGTGAGTGGCAGTTCTCCTGGTTTTTACCAGGAGAACTCCTCAACAATCAACGTCCCAGCATCTGGAAAAGCAATATTTTGTAAAAGGTGATGAGCAGTTGACTTTAGGCTATTGTAACTTATATAAATTAAAAACTGACCCACTAAAAAGTAAAAATAAAAAAGTTTTTGTAAAAAAAAAATAACCACCTTCCAAAAAAACACTACAAAGAGAAAAATAACTTTAATTTCGGAAGTCGGTGGCAAAAAACTAAAACACAGATCCAAAGACACCGACTTCCGAAATTAAAGTTATTTTTCACTTTGTAGTGTTTTTTTGGAAGGTGGTTATTTTTTTTTTACAAAAACTTTTTTTTAGTCTTAAAAACCGATACTTAGTTAATTAACCTGTATCATTGTTGGTTGTTTGAGCTCAGAATAATAATTAGGAAGACAAATAGGTATTTTGTTGGGACACGCACAGGAAATTCAACCAAATCGAAATGGAACAATACAATTAACAGTCGAGAAAAACACCCATGTGTGCCCAAAAAGGCCCCATCTCAGCCTAATGCTGCGATATTTAAAAAGTTTTAAATTAAATTTAAAAGATACACCACACCTCACTCAATCTCGGTATAACAATGACCTTTACAGGTTCAATCAGGTATCTACCAAATGATGAAGTAATTCTAACTTATTTATTTATAACGTGCGTCTTTTGTTTACGCGCTTTGTTTTCAATTCATTGTATTTCAAACAAAACCCTATTTATTGAAAGGTTATTCATTTATTTCAAACTAATTTTGGTCGAGCAAATCTATGGACAAACCACCTATTATCTAGATTGTCATTAAAGCAACAAGACAAAGTGAATTGAAAATGTAAATTGTATTATTTAAATGGAACGTTACAATTAGAGAAACATAAAAGTAAATAGAAATATAAGGTTTGTTAGTATATTATATAAACTCGGCTTTGTGGAATAGTTAATTTGTCTAATTTTATTGACTCGAATATAATTTACGTTGGTTTGAATAGAATAGGTAAAGCCTATTAGTTTCTCTAAAGTAGATTGTTAAATTAATACATTGAAGTAGGTAAGTATTTACTTTTCAACTAAAGTGTTAAGAGAGTTAAGATGCAGATATATGCCAGTGACCTTGAGTGGTTAGATTGCGTGTTCTGTACTGAGCTCACGCAACGCGGTTTACGTTCAGCCAGTAATAGGACTCGCCCATCAAGGAATTTATTATACACAAAACAAAGGGTATTTTAATAAAACGCGTATACTAAAAGATCAATAACTAAATTATCCTTAAATTGGTGAAGGTTTCAGAAAAATACGCGGGGTAGATTTTGCGCCATTCTCAGTTTTTAATCCGCGTTAGACAGAACTTTACAAATTAATTTCACCATGTAATATAAACATAATCTAAAATATTCACATCTTAAGTTATTGAATTATTGACTCTTATTTAACATTTATCTTTTTCAAACCATTAACACTACTCGTTTAGACGTGAGCTTCAGTATAAAATCATTAAAAGTCGGTTGTCGTCGCCTTAACATGACGCCGTTCATCTATCTTGTAATGACATAAACGGTATCGAATTTATTTTGTAAATTCCCCGATACCATTTCCATTTGCAGATTGACCGATGGCTTAGGAAACAATCATAATCTCGAGTTTTATCAATAACAATACATTCTCTCCACAATTACCCAAAAGCAAACATCACGTCGATTAGACCTAATAACTAATAATTCTGGCTTATACAAATCATTGTTGTTGAACAGTTTTCTCGTTCGGATAGCAAGTTGGGGAGTATTTTCGTACATCACTATGATTCTGCATTGTTACAGTCGGCTGATCTTCGGCTTTACTTTGTTCAACTTCGGTAACTCCGGAAAAGAATAGGGATTCGATTTTTTTACCGAAATTGTTATCGATTCAAAAAAACCCGCGCTGCTTGTGCCAAAGCGGTGGCTACAAAAACAAAGTGTTTTTGTTAGGAGTTAAAATGAGTTCAATGCAGATGTTACATGGTTTATTTCGTGTTTTTTTGTGAAGTTTGGTAAATATTGTGGTTGTAGGCTGCAAGATTTTACCGGACACAGTGAACGTTGCGTTCACTGGCCGCAGATCATTAACACATAATTACACGACAAAACTAGCAAACAAGTCATGAATAAATAAACTAATAGAAATAATTAAACTCGCATTATTAACTACATAAATCATTACACTGAATGGCATATAAAAAATGATTATTACATCGCCACTATCGACAATATATTGCACATCCCTATGAGAATATACTTCTCCAAGGCGTTCGATTCTGCGAGTCACTCGAAGTAGGGTAAATAAAAAAGAAAGCGTGGGCTTTTCCCAGTAAAGCATATTGGGTATGATTACCCATAAATACATAAAAAATGAAGGAAACCTTGGATTATGAACAGGCAATTATATGGCGTACGTTTATATGACAGCGAAATATATTCAACTTCGATAAAATATGTGATTTTCCTTATGTGAAAATGACAGGATGAAAGATTGTGGTTTAGGAATAATATTTGTGTAGAAGCCAACATATTGAATGGAACACGATTTTTTCTAATAAAGTTAGTTCCAGAAATGTTAATATTGTATTGACTGCCAGATCATCTCTAAAATCCCTTAAAATAAACAAATCATTTCATTACTTCATCTGTTAACTCATTATTAAACCATTGTTGATAATCCTCATGTAAATTGTTTGTGACTGTGTGATTAAGGTGGATATACATATAATATTATAAGCCAACATTGCTTAGTTGATTGAGATAATTATTAGCTAATCAATTCCATGCATGTCGTACATGCCAATTCCGTACAATTCAATCACAAGCTTTAAGGGCTGTATCCCGAACAGTATCGAAACACAGGTATTGAGTTACATTCAGATGTAATAATCATAATTTTTCATCGAATTTGTACAGTTAATATCCTTTGACGGTGTAATCTAATGATATTGTAAGTAAAAACAGGCATATAGGTTATACGCGCTCCGCAAGTGGTACGTTAAAACTTGGATTGTTAGCAAACCTGACGGTCTGATCTTTAAAAATCTCTCCGAAAGTGAGTTTGTAGTGAGCTGTCAAGATAGGTGTCAATCCCTAGCATCAGGTGGAATGACACAATAGTTCACAAGTTTTCAAGGTGAGATTTTTAGGGTTCGGTGGTCAACAAGGAACCCTTATAGTTTCGCCATGTCCGTCTGTTTGTCTGTCCGTCCGTCTCACCCCAGCTTAGCTCAGAGACTCTTAGTACTAGAAAGCTGTAATTTGGCATGGGTTTAAATATTAATCACGCCGACAAAGTCATAAAAGAAAATCATTAAATAATTTTTTTTTAGGGGGTATCCCTTACACGTGAAGTGAGGACGATATTTTTTTTTCTCGTCTACCCCATGATGATAGATCATGTTGAAATATTGAGGGTTTGTGAAGATCATTTTTCGATTTCGGGATTCATTCACGTAATAATTTTTTTAGCTTACGCTTTAAAGTGCTAATTTTTGTTAGAGTCAAGTGTCCCACCCTGCCAGCTAAATAGTTGTTTTTGGATATGTGAAAAAAATATGGCAGTAGTATATAATTATAACGAAATTAAAAGGAAAACTATCACAGCTTATTAGGCTTTACAAGTTAACTTGTAATAGTCGACCAACTTACATTTGCAGTTGCAGAATTGACCGTGACGTATATCGATGTATGGGAGAACATGTTTCTCAACTACAATGTTAAGTTTGTTTTTGGATTAAATTCATCCCAACTACGGAACTCTTCATTGTGCGTGGTCCGTCACACACTTGGCCGGTTTTTTTATTAGAGAATAGACCGGCTGAACTCAGTTTCGTGCCGAATAGCAACATAAATGCTTTCCTTTTTTGCATCCAGTAGTGTGACATTAAAATATTATTTTATTTACGTGTCCTAAAGCTACTATTTCCTAAAAGAGCGGTGGCCACCACAAAGCGTCTGCAATTTATCAGCGAATGACGTCACAGAAACGTTATATATGAAAGTAAGTTGGTGTGTTTCCTTAGAGAGCGTTTTGACACCGTAAAGACAACCCCGCTGCCATAATTTCCTTGACAGCCGTCACTGCGGCCGTTTTGTGGCGGCAACCACTCTTCTAGGAAGCCGTAGCTTTTCTGTACCGTTTTTGAAGATCGAATGTTGCGTTAGTAACTTATCTACTTATTTTTTCTTATACAACATTATTTTTAGTATATATGTATTATGTGAAACCGGAATATACTTTCTTTAGAATAAGGAACTGAATCGATTTCAAGAATTTTTACACCATGTTATATTTTGTCCCAAAAATATTTAAGTGTGATGGAAAATGTTATCACCATTTAATTACATACATAAACTCACGCTTTCTTCCCGTGGGGATAGGCAGAAACTATAGAACGCCACTTGCTACGCTCCTTACATACTTTTGCTTCGCCTACGTTCATTCATACATCTCACCACCATACTCGTACCATTTAATTACTTGCAATACGAGTACAATCGCCGTACGCTAAGGTACTGACTGCCAAATTATTATCAATGAGCGCAAGACGACCCTGGAGGCGCGGGGGCGCCGTTATCATGTTTTTGTACGGACAATCCGATAACAAAACAACGTTATAACTTTGCGATTTTTTATGATACAGTTTTGAAATTTTGTACATAGATTCTTTACATAAAAGTACTAGACATGTGTTGCGGGTTTCGTATATACTAAAACTAATATTTGTATAATATCTTTGGTCTAATCACAATGTCACGCACTAACGTAGATGTAATCTGCCCTTGATTCATAACCTTTACCCTCAGTCCCAATAAGCTCATTCATCATACTTTGATTTATGAATAATTTATTTACAAAGTCATTTTATATTCATGGAAGTATGTCGGAACCATTAAAAAGTGGATGTTTGAGCTCCATTGTATTCAAGGAGCCATGTCGTTGTCTGATCGACGGGCTGAAGTGACCCGTGACGATGGACATGGCAAACGTACCTATTAGTGCGTCCGCAATACAATTTGTTTTCCATTTGATTTGTATTTGTGATATTGGTTTTGTTATTAATTAATTATAATCAATTTGGATAGGTACCTACTTTGTTAAATGACTCGTTTGACCCCTTGGAATTTAAAGGGCGAAGAATTGAATCCTGAAGATAGCACAGTATTCTTGGGCTTGACTTTGGATGCTAAGCTTCAGTGGGGCCCACATGTAGATAAACTGTCAAAAAAGCTAAGCTCCGCAGCATATGCTGTTAGAAAAATTCGTAATTTAACTGACATAGAGACAGCCCGTTTAGTGTACTTTAGCTATTTTCATAGTGTAATGTCGTACGGTATTCTGTTATGGGGAAATGCTGCCGACATTCAGACTATCTTTGTTTTGCAGAAAAGAGCTGTTCGATCAATTTATAAATTAAGTCCAAGACACTCTCTCAGAGAGAAATTTAAGGAGATTAATGTAACGACTGTGCCTTCTCAGTATATTTTTGAAAATCTATTATATGATAAAATTATTTAAAAAATACAGTGATATCCATAATATAGATACTAGGAACAAACACAAATTTGTTGTAACTACAACAAGGCTCAAGAAAATAGGTGGCTCGTTTCGATCTTTTATAATAAACTTCCAAGCCACGTTCAAGATCTAAGCCTTAATAAATTCAAATCATTCATTAAACGTAAGTTGTGCCAGAAAGCCTTTTATACTGTTAAAGATTATATTGAGGACAAAAAGGCTTGGGATTGAGCTGCTCCAATTTTTGTACATATTGAGGTAGTTTATTTTTATTGTTTTTTTTTGTTTTTGCTAACTTTATTATTTTATAAACAGTGACATTTAATTATTATTTTATACGCAATGACAGGAATATTTACTTGTAAAGTATTATATTATTTTAATTATTGTGAATGTGAAGACTATGTGGGTTATTGCATCATATTTTTTTTCCCTTTCTTTTATTCTCAGTTAGTGTTAATCATGGTCTGGCAGGTTGAGTCATATAAGTGGCCTACCCAAATGTCCTTTCTTTGGTATTGATCGTCGCATCGTTGAGCTCCTTAAATTCTGAGTAGAGCTGCACGATTACTGACAAATGCGTGCACTGACTGGTCAGGTCCACTCAACCTGTGTGGTTCTTTCCTCAAAAGACCATTTCAGACACCAATCTACATGGTCTTCACATGATCTGACCAAGATTATGTCTGGACTTTAAAAGAGACCTCTGAGTTTGTTTTGGCCTTTCTTCTCAGAGTAGTCAGATAGGAAACGCCGACCTCATCTAGTTTTTAAAATATGATTGACGTGTAAAAGTGTTTGTACAAACCTACTTACAGAAATAAAATCATTTATCATTTATACATTTCTTGGGATGATTATTTCTAGTTCACAATTTCCATTGGCTTTAACTGTTTTTTCTTGAACTACAGCCATACACTCATCAGCAAGTGAGTTTCCTTTCTTTTCAGTCATGCCAGTGACTTTTTGCTCTTCAATGACACTTCTCGTATAGATTGATATACAAGTAGTCCAGTCATGCATGACTGAGGAGAATGAGAGAGAGAAATACACTAGCTAACGAGCATATGGGTGTATTTTTCTGGCGTTATTTCTAATAATTAAATAACTGGTACACACCGCGTCAGTATGTGCTAACCCCTCAAGTTTTAAAATGTTACACTGCTACAACATTGAATTAGTTACGAATAATCTAAAGAATACTTCAAAAAAGAGTTCATTGTTTCGACTTGGATTCGAAACATCGCATCAACAAGCGTCGTCATACTCATACCAGTTTGACGAACTAGCCAGCGAGCCCATATGAATTGCGACGAAATTGTTTCTACTATCGTCAGAGCCACTTTATCTTTAGTTCTCTGCCTAATTGATAGATGTTATATATTAATTTGAGAGTATCCATTAATTTAACTTACTTACGTTTTCTTTATAAAATTAATCCATACCCTCAAGTTACAACTACAACGTTTGATGTATACGTTCACTTAAAACGACGAAGAGTAAACGAATACGATTGACGCATTATTATTTAAAATTATTTCTAATTTTATCCCATTTTATCATTTGCTTTAATAGGATGTCACTTGTCTAGTGACCCGTTTGTGTCAGTTGGCAAAATATGTATATTATTAAATTATCTGCAAGCTGTGAATTATCAAATCAAATTGATAAATATAAATCTTTGTAGTAAAATAAGATAATAGCAATAATAAATATTAATCAATAATTAAAAAAATATTATATTTTATTAAAAAAATATTATATTTTTCATGATTTTTAAATTCTTTATAAATATTAGTAAAATACTTTATAAAAATAAAAATATAATGTATGACTAAAAGCACGTTCCGTGACTAGGATTTGAACCTCTAATCTTATGCATGGTAAGCGTTATTAAAACCTCCGGTCTATTTATACGTTGAATAACGCTTCGTAAATTTTAAACCTATTATTGCTTGTTGTTATACGCAATAATGAAAATATTACGTTTTATTGAAAAAAAAAAAACAATATTATTATTATAAATACTATTTTAAACTTATTTATTCACTAAAACAATATATAGTAATTATAATTTAAAAAAAATCAAAATACAAAAACCAACTTGGGCCTATCACGGATTTGAATGCCTTTTGGTAACCACTTAATGGAGCTGTGTGTACCAACAAGTCCTCAATTTTGCTTTTTCAAATACAGCCTAATTTACATTTGATGACCTAAGTAAACTTGTCAAAAAATAATAGGCCCGTTTTGACATTTAACTTGAATCGATTTATCGTGAGTATCGAGTACTGAGTCGTATGGTTACTTCACTAGTTACGTCGCGATGGTTAATCGCGACGTAACTAGAGAAAATGTCAAAACGGGCCTATTCTTTTTTGACAACTTTAATGACGACAATAGACATAATATCTAACCTATTTTTCTTCTATTCCAGATTTTACGGACTCAAAGTGACAGTGTGTGTGACAAAATGATTCAGTGACGTGTAACAGAATAGTGTTAGTGTTGTGTACAAATATGTGGGCAAGATGAAGTTGTGGAAAAGCCTTAAGATATCGATAGGTAGTCGCAGCGACCCCAAGTCTTACTCTCAGGAGTTACCGCAGTGGGGTGGACAAGGATATGAACTAGATGGTGAGTGGAACTTGATTTATAAAAATTATTCTCCCGCCCTTATCCTAATTTATTTGGGTTCGGAATTATACCCATATTGCCTAATTATTAGTCGTTATCAAAGCTTGAGCGGCAATTTTTTTCATTAAGGCTTCTACATACCAGCGCGACTTGTCGCGCGACGCGACACGGCACAAAGGCCCCGCGTGTCGCGGGACGAGCGGTGCCTTTGTGTCGCGTCGCGTCGCGCGTCGCGTCGCCCCGGTATGTAGAAGCCTTTATTGTTGGAGGTAGTTACTGTCACACTAGTAGTGATCCGGCCATCATCTAGGTAGTCCGACCCGCAACCATCTTGCTAACTGTTTATTGTTTTTACCATAGTCTCATACTATGAACTATTATGTACAATTAGTATCGAAATGAGAGATGATTATACATTACAGAGGTTTCAGAACCACTTCAGAATTTTCGCCATTTACCTTTTTTTTGGGTGGGAAATTATCAAATAATTTCTCCCGCTCTGGATGGAGCGGGAGAGCGTGTCAGACTTTTACTGACTAAAACCCACCCATGTTCCTTACGTTGCCTGTGTGCCAGGGCCACGATATCTGGCAGGCATTGGCTCTAACGGACCCCGTCAGTTTGTGCTGAATTCCCTTTGAGGTGCGCGTGGAACACAACGCGCCGTCTACCCAGACCTGGTCCTTATCGGACGGCGAGCTACCCATCGCTCACCATCCGCAGGCCCGCGCCTACGGTGGGTGGAAATCGGCCTGCGACTCCCGACGCCCGGGGCGTCTCCTGCGGCGACTAGGGGCGTGAGGGCGCGAACCCTGCCTCTCCTTCACGCGTTCTCCCCTTCCTTCGCGAGCATTACTGCTTCACAGAAGAAAGTGACGGCCTCCCATGCACTCTCACTCTGAACCATGGCCTGAACCAGGGCCGGACGCGAGAGTTCGCCGCCACCGATCGCCGCCTCCGTGAGGACACGGCGGTGCTCCGCCCAAGCCAGGCAGACCTCCACCGTATCCTCCGTGTCCTCCGGGTGATCCACACAGTGGTGACACCCGGGCATTTCCTCCCGCTATATCCTGAACAGGAACCTCCCGAAACCACTGTGTCTGGTGAGGTCCTGCGTCAGGCGGAAGGTGAGGACGCCGTGCCATCTCTCTAGCCACTCCTCAAAGAGAGTACTTATCGCCACAATTGTGGCGTGCCCATCGCTATTTACCCTGGGTTGCGTTTGTTGTGTAACTTGAATTTATTTTTGAACACAATGTTATTCAAATTGTTCAAATAATTTCGTTACTGTTGGAGTCTCGGTTATACCAAGTTGATACATACGCTGAGTTTAAAACATTTTTGCCATTCTGTTAAATTATATACATTCATTCAGCTTGGTATGGGAACTGAATATGTAATTTCAGCTGCGCTTATTAAAATTGTTGCCATACTCACATTCTCGCTACTGATTCAACTCGTTAATCACTTTTTACAACGGGCAACACAAAAAACGTATGATGATATAGGAGATCATTTATCAAACTTTAAAGATAGACAAGAGCGTTTTGTTGAAAAAAAAAGGAATGTCTTATGAATAAAACAATAAGAAAGTCACATGGGAATATGATAATGACGATTCTTTAATTAATGAATAATATGAATTTGACCTTATTATTAAGAACTGAATAATATAATAACATAGTAGTAGTGAATATATATATTTTTTTTAGCTCATGATCATCAAAACACTTTTCGCCTTACTACAAAACAAGATTTATATTTTGACATGGCTTAAACCATGGAGCCAGTTTTTGTAATAAGAACGTAACAGTGATTGAAATACCGTTCTGAAAACTTAGTTCGGCACTAAGTTGTCAGTTTTGTGTTTAGGAACTTTACCATAGTCGGATTATAGTTCGAAATTCAATAATGGCGTCATGTTTTAAACCTGGGTCTGAAGATAAACCTTGTTATGTAATAAGGGGGATTATGTACGAGTATGTGTACCGATTAAGATAACACGTCATAAACGCACGCTTTTTTTAATATAATTATTAAGCCAGTGAATTCTGGGCTATTCGAAATATCGTCCACCGTTTGTATGCCTAATCATTTTGGTCAAATCTCATTTTGTCCTCGTTATAGTCAAGTTCAGATCACAAGGGAATTGAGTCTGCATTTGATGTATCGTTCTTTCTGACCGCAAGACCTCTGTAACGTCCCGATTTATATTAATAAAAGAGTGTTGCGAATAATGAAATGGTATTTCAAGAACAGTTTATTTTTTGATAGTTTTTCTAGTAAAGGTAAAACAAACAAACAAACAATTCAGAAAAAAATTGAGAAATTATATATTATACAACATTAGTTTTTGTTTATACTAAACCACTTAAGGGGTCATTGTACTCATCATTATGAACAACTTTTACTATGGGACCAACCTTGAAATCGCGAAAAAAAATCAGCTGTTCCCTACATTTAAGTTCGCTGAACTCGTCAAAATGTAGGGAACAGCTGATATTTATTTCGCGATTTCAACTTTGGTCTCATAGTAAAAGTTGTTCATAATGATGAATACAATGACCCCTTAAGAGGTTTAGTATAAACAAAAACTAATGTTGTATATATAGCAATATCTACCAAGCACAAATTCCTAGTCGCAGTTTTTTATCATTGGCCCCAATGCTTTGACTTAACTTTCAGATATTTTAAACTTTTCATATTTGGCCTTACTACCTAACCAAAAATCAATTCTGTGACCAAGCCTTTATACGGTATGATGAAAGGCTTTTTTCTCCTAATTTTTAATCAACGGGTTATCACTGGACCGTCCTAACTTGCGACATCAAAGCAAATATTTCGGTTTCATAGTCAAGGTAATTGGGTAAAACGGTTGTTTATAAAATTCTCTTGCCATGTTGTTTTTAATTATGTTTTTAATGTTGTTTTGGGAAGGGGAATAGGATATGTTATGACAGATAAACACTTTTTGTATATTGATGAGCCGGGAGCGGAGTTTATTTGTGTTTCATAATTAGTAGAACCGACCTTTCGTAATGTTATTTTCCTGGAGAATTTTGAGATCAAAGCGACAATACGAATGGACTCATAAGAGCAACTTTACTGAACTGTGGATGGATATAGGTCAAAGATAGAAAGAGTAACATGCGGTGCATTATTCCGCTAGAACAAGTATTCAAAACTTTGTGAGACATTATCTGTGAACGCCCGACTGACTGATTTCTCTAATTGAACCCAAATCTCGGGGTTGTTTTCTCATTATGCTTCTTTTTCTTTTGTAGTATTATTTATAAAAAATTACCTATTGTGATTAAATGCTACGATGTAATTTATATACTAGTTGACCTTTCAAATGAATACGAATCAATTTATAATTGTTTATTATATATTTAGTAATTGTATTTGTTAATAAAATTTCCCTGTCAGCACCAGCTGACAGGGTCCGTTAGGGCCAATGCCTGCCAGAGTTGCGAGTTTGTCCGAAAGGGATATCGTGGCCCTGGCACACAGGCAAATGAAGGAATACGGGTGGGCTTTAGTCAGTAAAGGTCTGACTCCGCCCAGAGCGGCAGAAGTTATTTGATAATTTCCCACCCTAAAAAAAAAAGGTAGGAAGAAAGAAAGACAAATAATTTTATATGTCACTGAAAAAACGTGCGTACGAAAACATAATATGTAAAAACTAAACTCGAAGGTTACACAAAACAGATCTAAGTACTATCACAAACAAATACTCGGAAGCTGCACGTCATGACTGTGACAAGAAGGCTTGCACTAAGCATGATGCTGTGCTATGGGGGACCCACGGCACAGCGCTGATTTTCAGTGGTCACCCGAAAAATACGTACGGAACTCAAGTCAGTTTGATGAGTTGTACTTATGTAAATAGGTAACAAAATAAAATAAAATAAACAGTACTGACGGTACTGTACTGTTGAATGCGTTAAATTCTTTGTCAATGAACTATAGAACGTAATATCAAAGCTCACAAAACGAGTGATAGCAAAAATAAAAGGAGTTTCTGACAATGGCGGTGGAACAGTACAGTTCGCCTGCCAGGCTTCATACCTTTGTCGAGCTGAGCGACACCAAGCTTGCAGTCCCAGTTGTTGCACACTTTTATGAAAAACCACCAACGCACTGTGCCCGCCAGTTGGATTACGGCCCATAGAGAGGAGGCCTGAATCCCAGCAACATTTATAGGCTGATTATGTTATGTTATTCTAAAAAAACCGAAGGTTACTGAATGCGGGCATTTTTTTATACGCCACCGTCTCGCCGCCGCCGTCGTCGCTCCGCTTTAAGGCTTCTACATACCGGGGCGACACAAAGGCACCGCTCGTCCCGCAACACGCGGGGCCTTTGTGCCGTGTCGCGCCGGTATGTAGAAGCCTTTAAAGTCAGTTATCAAGAAGCAACTGTCTTTAGACGTGGAGCGACCGCGAAGTGCGCACACCATTTAGAATTTTTATTTTCTTTCCTTTTTAACAGACTTCCAAAAAGGAGGAGGTTATAATGTTCGGCTGTATGTTTTTTTTTTTTATGTTTGTTCACCGATTTCTCCGTCAATTATGGACCGATTTGGAAAATTATCTTTTTCTTTGAAAGGGTATGCTCCCGAGGTGGTCCCATTTCCACCAAATCAGAATCTGATAACGGGATCCCATGGAAATCGAGGGAAACCCTTGAATTTTATAGGCAGATCTATAGAGATTTGGGTATTTTTTATAGTAACTCATGCATTTACTCTCAAAAAGCACTATTTGGTGAAGTGGAACTGATGATGGAGACCACAGGTGGCAACCGGAACAACATAATAATAAGTATTTAACGGGTTGCGATTCGATTAGATACTTTATTATGGTTGCTAAGCAATTTATGCTCGTCACAATGCTTAAGGTGAGTGGCAGTTCTCCTGGTTCTTGCCAGGAGAACTCTTCAACAATTAACGTCCCAGCATCGGGAAAGGCAATATTTTGTAAAGGGTGATGAGCAGTTGACATTAGGCTATTGTAATTTAGATAAATTAAAAACTGACCCACTAAAAAGTGAAAAATAAAAACTTTTTCCAAAAAAAAATAACCGGCTTCCAAAAAAACACTACAAAGTGAAAAATAACTTTAATTTCGGAAGTCGGTGGCAAAAAAATAAAACACACCGACACCGACTTCTGAAATTAAAGTTATTTTTCACTTTGTAGTTTTTTTTGGAAGTCGGTTTTTTTTTTTAAGTTTTTATTGATTTATAATATTATTGTGAAAGAAAATTAAACAACAAATAACGTATACATTATATGGTTTCATTGGAAAAGTTCTTGAAAGATTCAACGGAGCGAGATGGTAACGCTATTTTCACAAGCGATTCTAATCTTCAAACTTGAGTAAAATTCCGACGGGCAAAAGAATATTTCACAATATGAAAAGTTAATTTAAAATATCTAGCCAAAAATACAGTTCCAGAATCCAATAGTGTCCGTGCTAAACTCGATGCTGCCCAAGTATGCAATGATTTGGCAATTTCGTTCAAGACTCTCCTCCTTTGAATATTCTCTATTGTGGACTGACTTGGCGAATTTAAAATAACAAAATGCAATTTTGTTTGAGATTCCGTGCGAATTTTTTCATTGAAGTTGTAATATTTTCTTGCATTTTTTTGGTCTGTGATATTAAATATCATAAATATTGGTAACACTTTGACTTTAAGAATGTACAAAATTTTTGTACATTCTTTAAGTCAAAGTGTTATCCTTTTAGTAGTTAGTCAATCCGAGCTAAATTCATAGGTAGTTGTTGTCTGTCGTGATAATTTCGGCTAAAATAAACAGACACCCATTAGAGGACTATATCCAAAAGCAATCAGCAAGCTATTTTCAAGAAGACTTGTGCCTGATGTCTAGGAGCTGACTTTACAGGCATGAATTATTGAAAATACATTTTTTTTTTTTTTTTTTTTTATAATTAATTAATCTGCAATCGGCTTTCAGCCATAATCAGATGTTTTCTGGGATTCATTTGGGTTCGGTGCGATTTCATTAAGCAGCACCGAAAGAGTTGGTAGAGACTAAATAGTTAGTTTCTCTGGTCTATGTCTAGTATTTGCCATCTTTTTAGGCAAGTTACATCTTCCTGTCGAGTTAATAGGTTCTTAGCCAATTCATTTGTGTGTTTATTGAGTCTCTCTTTGTATCTCTTGCTTATTTTACAGGCTTCCTCCTTTACGGTCGGTATCTCCAGGTATTCATGTATTTCCGTGTTTCTTACGAACCAGTGTGCACTTGAAATAGTTCTTAGAGCAATGTTTTCAAATCTCTGGAGGATCTCGATATTGGAGTTGCTAGCACAGCCCCAGAGCTCTATCCCGTAGGTCCAGATTGGCTTTATTATAGCCTTGTAAACAAGTAGTTTGTTACTGAGGGATAGCCGGGATTGACGCCCTAGTAACCAAGATAGACCTTTGAATTGCAAAGTGGCTTCTGTTTTCTTGGCTTTGATGTGGTTAGCCCAGGTAAGTCTTCTATCCAGGTGTAGACCGAGATATTTCACGCTGTTATTGCTTGGTAGCGGTTTGTCCTCCATACGCACAGGTGGACAGTCGCCTTTCCGGAGTGTGAATGTTACTTGTGTCGATTTAGTTACGCTAGGTTTAATTCTCCACTTCTGAAGCCACACGTTAACTTTATTGATCTGTTCCTGTAGTTTCAGCGATGCGTTGTTCGGGTTTATATCACTTGCAAGGCATGCAGTGTCATCTGCGTATGTTGCTGTTACAACATTTTCTGTTTCAGGCAAGTCTGCCGTATATATTGAGTAAAGGACTGGGCCAAGCAAAAATACATGACATATAATATAAATCAACATGTTAAGATCAGAATCAATGTGTCCTATTTACTCCTATGGTTTCAAATGTCTCACTGATGGTGGCGTGTGTGTTGGATCATTTAGCTCCCTATAAAATGGTTGAGCTGAATGGTGCTGAACCATGCGTCATGTTCGTGATCGGCAACTAGCTTCATATTTGTAACTGACCGACTTCTTGACAATTCAAGAGAGATGATAAACTCGTAATCTGCTTGGGTGAGAACGATTACAACATTGAACTAATCCTGTCACAACTTAAAAACATATTAGACAAGTTTAAAAATAACATGATATTGGTATTGAGTGTTCTTAAAAATGATTGAAATGATAAAACTTATGTAAAAAGTATAAAACGTGTCATTTTGTAAACACTTCTTATAAACTATCTGATATTGACTTAATTACCTTATAGACTGTAGCGATTATGATAAGAATTATTTAAACCTAAGCGTACTTAATAAAAGAATAGCAGGTAATAAACCAAGTCATAAGTTACTGACGAACGTTAACATAAATAAACCAAGTAAAGAGACAATCCCCTACTATTTTAGTCGCAGTGTTGAAACTCACTCAAAAGAAAACCCTACAAAAGCCGTGGGGGCAAAAAAGGAAGGCACTATACCTTATTATTTTTCTACAATAAATAAGAATAATACTTTTTTTCGAGCATAACCTAACTACTTCCATGACACATCAATTAAGAATTCTACATCAAAATATAGCAAGTGTCTTGTCAAAGCGAGAAATACTAGAATTAACTTTACAGGAGTTACGTGAAGCACAAAATGAACCAGACGTAATATGTCTATCCGAAACCTTTATTAAAAAAGGCTATGAGAGTTATATAAAAAATACGATTATGAAATGGCTGCTAATTACTCCAGAGAGAAACAAAGAGGTGGTACCTGCATCTTAGTTAAAAGAGGACTGATCTTTAGAGAATTACTATTTATTAAAACATATGCCACACAGCACTCGTTTGAAACCTGCGGTATAGAACTGTTATCCAATAAATATATTATTATTTGCCTCTATAGAACACCCTCTTCAGATCCTACCCAATTCCTAAGTAAACTTAGTAGTCTCTTATTCTATTTAAACAAAAAATATAAGTCTAAAATAAATAAAATTATAGCAGGTGTTTTTAACATAAACACAGTAAAAAAGTCCATATTGCGAACGAGTTACAAGACTTATCGAATAACTATAACATGAAAATTCACATCAACGTGCCCACACTTAAGTCGATTTGTATAGACCAAAATTTAAGTAACATCCCAGATGCGATTGCAACAGTATTACCACTGCATCTATCTGACCATGACACTGCACAAATGCTAAGTATTCCTTTAAAACAAAAAACTCAAAAACTAGCCACATATTATATATATAATATATAAGAGAGACTATAATAAGGAGAACATTAAAAAATTTCGTGAAGGCTTGAAAAATGTATCATGGTTAGAAATACTCATGGAAAATGATTTAAACATAGCATTCAGTAAGTTTCATGAAATAATATGCCTATTCTATAATCTCTGCTTCCCAAAAATAAAGGTAAAAGTAAGGATTAATAAGAAAAATAAATAAAATTGGATAAGCAAAGGGCTAAAACGAAGTAGCAAAATCAAAAGGACACTACGCTACAAATACTATATAAATAAAAACCTAGCTAACAAAACGAAATATTTATAACATACCTACTCAAATTTATTGAAGAAATATATTTATTATTCGAAAAGAAACGCTAACATTAAGTTTATAAATAGGAGTGAAAACAAATGCAAAGCCACTTGGACAGTTGTAAAAAATGAAATACTTAATTCTAACTATAAAGATAACATAGAGAACATTAAAGTTGATAACACAATACTTACAGACCCCGTCGAAATAGCATCTGCTTTCAATAGCCATTACTTCAATTTGGCACACAAATCGACACGAACAAAGACAAAAATTGCTTGTAGTAAAAACTCAACCCACGATTCGATGTTTCTTAGACCGGTATCGGAAAATGAGGTCAGAACAGAAATAATATCGCTAGCTAACACTAATTCTGAAGGCTACGATGAAAATAATACTAAAATTATTAAATTATGCTGTAATGATATAGTTGGAATTCTTACACATTTAATTAATTTATCATTTTGTTCTGGAACGTTCCCAGATACATTAAAACTTTCCATTTCAAAAAGGGTGAAAAAGATTGTATAAACAATTATCGGCCAATAACCTTAATACCGATTCTGTCAAAAATATTGGAAAAATGTATGTATAAAAGACTATTTAATTTCTGTAACAAATTTAACATTATTAATATTGATCAATATGGCTTTCAAAAAAAACAAATCCACTACACTAGCCGTCTTCTCTCTGATAAAAAAATACTATCTAATATTAATAAAAACTATCTGACTACAGGACTATTCTTTGATTGGTCTAAAGCATTTGATCTAGTGTCACATGACTTATTACTACAAAAGCTGGAGGCAAGCGGGATAAAGGGACATGCACTTCAGTGGATATCGTCATATCTAAAGAACCGACAGCAACGTGTTACGGTTACAAAATTAGATAAAACAACGTCATGATGCAATACTCATCCGAGTATAAATGCAACAATTTTGGCGTTCCACAAGGAAGTGTCTTGGGCCCTTTATTGTTCCTACTCTATATAAATTCAATCACAGATATAACAAATAATAAATGTATACTTTTCGCCGACGATATTTCCATTATAGTGACGTCCGATAAAAAGACTAATACAATTTATGACCATGAAACAGAAATTAACAACACGATTGACAAACTAATCGAAAGGCTTGACATGAATAATTTACAAATTAATTTAGATAAGTCTGTATATATAAATTTTAATAAATCTAATAATAATAAATACAATTTGAAACTTGACATACCAAAACTTAATGAAGTTACACAAACGAAATTTCTTGGAGTAATAATATATCAAGACAAATTGGAAAGCACAAATAGATGATATATCCAAAAGAATAAATAAATTCGTATACGCACTCAGAAAGGTTAAAAATATAACAAACATTAAAACTGCTATCACTACCTATCATGCTTATGTTGAATCAATAATACGCTATGGACTCATAATCTGGGGTAATAGTACCGACAAAAATAGAGTATTTGTTGCACAAAAAAAGTGTATTCGTGCCATATATGGCCTTCAACCTGATGAATCTTGCAGACCAATATTTAAAGAACTTGGTTTATTACCGCTACCCTCTCTATATATTTATGAAGTATGCATGTTTGTTAAGAAGCATAAAGACTTATTTAAAAAGGCAGAGGATGTATATCCTCGAAACCGGCGAGATCCTCACAGGCTACTATTAAATGACTTACCAAGACTGGCTAAATATAATAAAGGCTGTTTGTGTTTAGCCATGTGTGTTCAAATTTATAATAAAATTCCAAGTGATTTAAAAACTTTAGATTTTAGATTGTTTAAAAAAATATTACTCAAATGGACAACAATATTTTTTACAGCATGAAAGAATTTACTGACGGGAAACATTTTGTAATGTAACCAATAATATTTGCATGCTATGATATAAGCAAAACATGTATGCTCTTTCATGTATTTTTAAAACAACTTTATACACCATGTTTTATGCAAATAAATATTATTTCTATTATTTCTATTTCTATTTCAAAAGTGCCTGTAAATGGTTTAATTGAAATAAATGGTTTGAGTTTGAGTTTGAAAATCAGACCTCAAAACTATGTCAGTTAAGCATAACCTGGATTATATCCTGCTCATATCATCAAAGCCAGTTGCTGGAGTCATTCCTAGAACTACAGTAATGGGTGCAGATTTCTCGTACTCGCCGTAATAGCAAGCTCGACAATTAGCAAATCCATTACATACTTGACGTTGTTCAGAGTCCTCTATTCGCTATTGTTCAAGAACTAATTATATTGTTGTAAGTAATCGTTTAGTTCTACATACAGGGTTAGACTGAAGTTCTGTAATAGATACAGATGAAATTTTGAATCCGCAAGGGACCACTGCTAGTTGGTAAAAGTAATTTCCTATCAAAATTTTAAACTTGGTATGCCAACTGGGAAATTTTTAGCTGTATTCTCAAACGCAACTCATTTTTAGTCGCCGTTAAGATGTAACAGACAAAAACTTTCAAAATTATCTTAGAATCAAGATTTAATTGATTTTCGTTTGAGAATTCGGGGGTACATGATACATGATTTTTATTACACATACACGTCAACCATATTTTAAAAACTAGATGCGGTTGGCATTTCCTATCTGACTACTCTAAGAAGAAAGGCCGAAACAAACTCAGAGGTCACAGTCTCTTTTAAAGTCCAGACATAATCTTGGTCAGATCATGTGAAGGCCGTGTAAATTGGTGTCTGAAATGGTCTTTTGAGGAAAGAACCACACAGATTGAGTGGAACTGGCCAGTCAGTGTACGCATTTGTCAGCAATCATGCAGTTCAAAGCAAAACTTAAGGAGCTCAACGATGCGACGAGCAATACCAAAGAAAGGACATTTTGGTAGGCCGCATAAATTACTCAAACTGCCAGACCATGAAAACTAACTGAGAAAAGGGTTCATTTCTATAACTGTAAAAGTAACTTTATCTGAATTAATATATTCTTAACCAGACGTATGATTAAGAAATATTAAATCTTAACATTCTTAGATGTTCCTTACCGAAATATCTTTATTAGGCCTCAGAAACATTTCTCTCGATATAAAAATCAGTCTCCCTTCGTTCAGACAATGGCCATAGCGTGACAATAAGCAATGCTAAAGGTCATTGACATCTGACGGACTTTGTTCTTATATACTTATACAAAATAAAAGGGGACGTGTAACCTACTTTGACCGACTGGACGACAAACGAGATGGGGGAAGTGGACTTGCGTGACCTATTTCAACTTTAGGGGACCATTTGGACTGAAGATAAGAAGCAAGAATTTTTGAGCATAAATTCCAGTTTTGCTTAGAAATAGAATGATCAAAAGCTCTTTAGGTATATCATGGTGTTATTTGTAAGTGTTTGATTGTTCAACCATTTTTTGTTCAATAAATAAATCTTAAATCTTAGTTTTAAAGCTTTTAAAAATAACTCTTTATCACTGTTTTCTCATAATACATATAGCATTTATATAACTCTACGTATTACTTTCCACGAATCAGAAAACGAAATTAATAAATGGAATGTATTTACTATGAAAACTTAAAGAAAATCTCCAATTCAAAATTTTACATACTTTAAAAATAAAAAATGATCTCTCCATGATTCTCGATATTCAAAAAGGACCGACATTACCATAACAAAATGAGGCACACTTTAACTGAATCACCCAGTTTCTTAATTAAGATCCCACTCGGTTACATTTTTGGGACAGGCGACAAAAGGAAGGCCACAAAGGATGATTTGTTTTTGTCTCAAGCTTATTTCTTTTTTGTCCCGACACGTAAAAAATTGCACGAGAACCCGGAGAGAATGACCGAGTCACAGAATAGATTGGTACAGAAAGCTGGCTCTAAGCAATGAGCGTAAACAACATAATATAAAGCTCAACACACCCACAAGGCGGTGCGGGTCGGGTCGTTTTCATTGCGTGAGACGCGCTGTTCATTGCTTTCACACTAAGCGTGGGCGCGGGTTGGCGCGGCGGCGGCGGCACGGCGGTCGGCGCGGTGGTTGCGAGGCGTGCATGGACGTACCGTGCCAGGTGGCAGCTTTTGCAGTATGATTTTAAAAATGTCGGGTGATTCGGACACGGACGAAGGGTTATTATTTCTACTTATTTTGAAAAGAAGAACACGAAAAACGAAAAGGATGTGGGTTAATGAAATGAATAAACAAAAACTTGGATATGGAGAATATCATCGCCTGTGTAGAGAATTAGAAAAGTACGAGGAACGCTTTTGCAATCTGCTGGCATATTTTTCCTTTCAAAACAGTATTTTTGTCACTACGGTCATACAAACAGGTGTGTTTACGAATATATTCAATATTTTTATCGTTGAGTTTCATCGCCAAATAGATTTTTTTTTTGTAAATATTCACAAAACAAATGACGACACGCGCTGCGCACGACACGTGCACGCGTCAGTGTGATTGCATGTCGGAGAAATATGTGTATAACGAAGAATGTAACGACGCTACACCCGCTCCCAACCCACTTTCCCTGCGCGCTGACTGTGGTGTCGGGCCACGGGCTTGGCTTCCGCTCCCGACCCGTTGCTCGCCCGACCCGCGCACGCATTTTTTGTGGTCATCATTCATCGTTTCAGCCGAAAGACGTCCACTGCAGGACATAGGCGCTTCCCGCATCCAGCGGATACCTGCGGCCTTCACAAAGTCATCGGTCTACCTTGTAGGAGGTCTTCCAACGCTACGTCTTCCCGTACGCGGTTGCCACTCCAGAACCTTTCGGCCCCATCCCATCAGTTCTGTGAGCAATGTGCCCTGGCCACTGCCATTTAAGCTTGGCAATTCTTCGGACTATGTCGGTTACCTTAGTTTGCCTGCGGATCTCTTCATTTCTGATTCGATCACTAAGGAAACTCCAAGTATAGCCCTCTCCTTTGCCCTTTGGGTGACTTTTAGCCTTCTGATAAGGCCCATTGTGAGCGACCACGTTTCAGTGCCATAGGTCATCACTAGCAACACGCACTGGTCATAAACTTTCGTCTTTAGACACTGCGGTATGTGGGACGAGAAGATATTGCGTAGCTTCCCGAACGCTGCCCAGCCGAGTCGGATTCGACGATTGACCTCTTTCTCGAAGTTTGATCTACTTAACTGGACAGTTTGTCCGCGATAAATATATTCGTCCACAACTTCGAGTGTAACGTCTCCGATTTTCATGAGAGTGGGTGTTACATGGGCATTTGACATGACCTGTGTTTTTTGTGGTGACATCCATAATTATAAATACAAGGAATTAAGCCCGCCATACTGCCGTCCCGACCCGCGCCCGACCCGCACCGCGGTGTATATGTGTGTGTGTTGAGCTTAAAGGGTCAAAGTAAACTAGGTAGCGTAACTCTGCAGACGTGACAGGCATCGATATCAAACATGATAAAATAAAAATAAATTGATTTGATGATATTTTTAGGGTTCCGTACGAAAATGGTAAAAAGGAACCCTTATGGTGAGACTAAGTCTGTCTTCTGTCTGTCTGTCACACCTGCATATCTCAAGAACTACTAATGCTACTCGTATCAACTTGAAGTTTAGTATAATAGTTTTAGATGACGTTTGCCCAACTATTTTGCAAATAAGAAAGAAATTTAAAAAAAAATATCTTTTTTGCAAAAGGGACTGAAACCCCTTTCAGTCCCTTTTGCAAAAAATATTTTTTTTTTTTCAAAAGTCTTAAAAATTTGAAGTGGGGCTACTAGGGCATGTGGGGTATCATACGAAAGAACGCTGTTTGCACAATAGGCAGCATAGTTTCCGACTTTTGATGAAAAATGTAAAAAAAATACCGGTCCCACCCCCTTATCTCCGAATTTTGCATAGATAAAAATCTGAAATTATTCTGTTATAGAAGTTTATGCAAAGATTACAGGAAAAATAAAACGATGTCTCTAAATAGCACAGTTTTTCAGAAATCATCATGCGTACGGAACTCTCGGTGCGCGAGTCCGATTCGCTCTTGACCGGTTTTTTTTTTACTTAAATATCAGTTTTAAAATCAGTTTTTTTGTGTTTTAGTTGCTGTACGTAGACGCTTGTATACGTGTGCGTATGTTTTCGTTCGTTCCATGGAGCTCATCTTCTGTAACTATTTACTCTGTGAACCAGTGTTGCGTTGAGTGAATTTAATTGTCCAAGGACGGATTTTTTGACGAAGTACTCAAACGTGTTTTTAAGTGGGTCCTGGGTTAATTTGTGGGAGGAGAATTAAGAATAATATTTCTTGGCCACATCATCAGCAGTGTCAGGCTGATTAATTTTGATGGGATAATTGTTTTAGCGGCCATTTTAAAAGATGTTAATGATCCTAAATGGGATTAGTGTTACTGAGAATGTAGTCCGATCTTGAAATGCAATATTGGGTTGGAGTGTACCTATATACCTAATTACGCAACTATACCTACTCTACTATATATACCTACTCTTATTTTAAATATATCTCAAGTCAACTTATGTGCATTTGATGCAAACTATATTGACTACACAATAAAAACCAAATTATAAAAAAATAATAAAAAACACTTTCTTTTTTATAATTTGATTTATTTCAAGCTTTTTAATTTAATTTATTTTTTGGATATATTAATGTATTTAAATATATGTTTGGAATTGACTCATTACTACAATATTGTAGAAACTAATTTAAGAAACAAAAAACAAAAAGAAAAAATAAACTACCCCTCCGGTTTTTTTTATTCGTAGATGCAATATTTAAATATAATATAGCCTTTTAACACTCCCACACTTAAGACGAATCTAACGACACCTCATAATGTTAAGATCTATCGAGCCGTTTAGGCCACATAGCGTGCCAAAGAAATAGACATACATACATACTCTCGAAAAACCCTCCTTCTGGGGCAGTCGGGTAATAAAAAGGCCAAATATATAAATACTGGGCAAGCCTTGAGAAGTTTTTTAACAACATTTCGGCGAGTAAGATGAATAGGGGGTACCTAGAACAATTTGGACCTCGGCCAAATGATGTTGAAATGAAAAACTCCCCTAATGAAAGCGCATGCATGAGTACGTTAAGTAATGCTGACGACCCGGCCGGGTGCTCTGCATAGTCGACGTTAGTTTGATGGAAAATTTTGGTAGCTATAATAGAGGAGTGTTATAACATTCAATAAGTATATACTTTATACTCATTGGAGTACTAAGAAATTGAGCAGCTTGGGGGTCGGGGGTAGGTACTCTTTTATAATGGTAGAAGTCAAAGTCAAAGTCAAATTATTTATTTCAAATAGGCACATAAATGGCACTTTTGAACGTCATTTAAAAAGAAAATAGAATTGATTCTAGTGGCCCCTTCCAAAAGGTAGCTTCGTATGGAGAAGAATGGGCAAGAAACTCCACCGTTACTCTTTTAAATGTTTTACAATAGTTTTAATTATAATGTGAAGACGATGCACCTAGAATAAAATGACTTAGGACGTAGGTAAAAAAAAATAATAATGAAGCAATGACAAATTAATTAATTATTTGATAGATACATGGTGCTCACGTATTTACAAACATTGCAAAAAAAAACATTTTCCTAAAAAAAATAATATCAGTGTGTGAGTTAAGGTAATCACAGAATGTAAAATAAATGTCATAAAAATAATAAATTATATAAATAAATAAAATAGCAACCTGTTTGATTTTGTCTAGACTCTAGATTGTAGATTGTCCTATGGAGCTGGACCAGCATGTTTCCATGCATTCTTATCTTGGATATAATCTTCTAATTTGTAATAAGCTTGTTTACAAAATGTACTTTTAATAAGAGTTTTAAATTTTCTTTCATTTAATTGCAAAATATCACAAGGTATTTTGTTGTAACATTTAACTCAGGCAGTTACATTAACTGAAACCTATTTTGGTAGTTGGGAAGAAAAGTGGTAGCCCGATGGTAATGGCCCCGACTCACGTGTCGAAGATCGTAGATTCGGACTTCGAACTCCGGCAGGCACTTTACTTAATTTATTTCATCAGTACTGCTCTCGAAACCAAGATCGATCTACCAAGTTGCACTGGGCCCGCGTGGTGGTCTATGGCCCACTCCCTCTCACAGAGAGGAGGCCTGTGTTCCAGCATTGGGAACATTACAGGCTGATTATAGCATAAGCAGAATCGGTCTGTAAAGTTCCCAATGCTGGGACACAGGCCTCCTCTTTTAGGTTGGAAATCGATTAGAAAAACTTATCAAAAACAAAAATCACACCCGGAAAACTCAAATAATCGAACAATTGTGTTTATCGCTCTTATTCGCGTATACTTCACAATAAAGTATACGCGAATAAGAGCGATAAACATAAAAGTAAGATCCTCAAATAAACTCTGTACTCTGCAAACGTTTACGGGAACATGAATATAATTATCGGATCCCCTGGATTTTGCATTAAGCCATTCTTCATTCTGACACCCGTCGTTAGCATAAATTTCAAAAGATAAAAAAGACATACAATTTTGTATAATAAACGTGGACTTTTTCGGTAAAGAACGGTGTATTTAAAGGATTATTTTATTTTGCTGTTGTTTTGTTATAGTCTAAAACTTTTTCCTAATCTGTCTGTCTCTCCTCCGTTTTTATTTATGCTTAATTGTATCTTCCTCCATAGCAGCTTCAAGTTATCTTAAGCCGCGTTCAGACGACACGCACCCGCTACGCGCACGCCTCGCGCCCACCCGCCCCGCTCGCTTTGAAATTTGTTGTATACATTTTGAGTCGTATGACACATTAATAGATCTCAAATTGCATTTATCGAAGTCGACCAGCACACGCCACGTGCCCACTCGCGCCCCCTCGCGCTCACCCTACACTCGCGCCGCACACGCGCTGCACATGCCTTGTGCCCGCGCTTCGTCTAGTCATCTAGTGCCGTATTGACAGTGATCAAGGGCGTTTTTTGATTAAATAATAAGTAGTATAAGCGGGTGCGAGGCGGGCGCGTGGCGTGCGTGGATTTTGCGTGTGGCGAACGCGGGTGCAAGGCGGGCCCAACGCGTGTGCGAGGCGTGCGCATGGTCGGCGCGGGTTTTCTGAACACGGCTTTATGCTGAGTATTACAATTTGCAGTTCCAGTTATCTGTTTTTAAATAAGACATTTCGAAAATGTTCTTAACTAACTTTTTAGACCTTTGTATCCTGCTTATGCCTAAGAAGTTTCATTAAAATCGGTTTAGTCATTTCAAAAAACAAAGGCTTGAAAGTTTGTATGAAATTCCGTAAAGTGTAAACGCTCTTAATTAATGGAAAAAAAATGAAAACAGATATTTTCACATGATAATAGTCTCGTCTTTAGGTTTTGTCTATACAGGGTCAAATTAAATTAATTAAATTAGCTCCGCAGACGTGATGGGTGTGTGGATATGTCATGATAAAACAAAAAATAAATTAATTTGATGTTTTTTTTTGTGGGATCATCGACCGCTGTTAGTGTAGTCACGTTGAAATGCGAGTTTTTTTAATGTGTCGAACTTAAACACGATTTAGTAAAATAAAACATACTTTCTTAACTTATACTTCAAGTAACCAAAAAAAAATCTAAATTTTTTAATTTTTATTTTTATAGTGTTTCCATCACGTCAGCAGAATATCGTGAACTAATTTTATTTTATCTTCTAGACTTATAACTAGAGATCGGATATTCAGATGCATATTTACCTAAAGTACGTTTTTTTCCCGGCAAAGGATACAAAGTATGGAAACGGCTTCTTAAAATATATTTTTATCCCAGGATAATAACAGTTTCAGTAATAACAGTGTGTAGGTAAACAATTTTGTATTCCTAAGTATAACAAATATTTCTTATCTATTTAGAACTAGGCAATCATTTTGTGGAAAATATAACACTTTTAAAAAACACTATTAATATTCTTCAAAACCTTTTATTCTAAAATGAAATATATTTATTCGGGGATCCACAGTACAAAAGAGTAGTTCTTAAAAATTCGTCAGTCCTGGAAACTGACACTTTTTCCCCTACCGAAGCGCACTCCATACTAGTCAACTCTCAAACTTTAGGTGAATATGCATCCGAATATCCGATCTCTACTTTTCAGCACGATAGCATGGCTTGTCTATGCATTTATCATTCGTGATATAACCGGTACCACGTAATCGCTTAGGTATTTTCTGTGCATCACATACATCACTTGATCTTGAAAACGATAAAGTGTACACTCTAGGGGTGTGCTCCTAAATTATAATTTTCAATCCTTATGTATAATCTAGAATTGTGATTACAAACAGTCCGTTCAAAACAAACTGCTCCCAGAAGAAATTTATTTTTTCGCGCTCACACAACACTTTACAAGTAAAACAGAATATTGTTCTATATTTCATGTATTTTCTACATATTACAAGACAGATACAAATTATGTAGCTTAGTCCATTATACTAGAAACATAAACATTGGCCCGGGGGAACGTGTCACTAATAAAGTATTTTATCTTTGTTACATCGTAAAAATTGCAAAATTGTATTTTGTTTTTAGTATCCTTTATTATTCCAGTTTGACGAGTTATTTTATTGGTTGTTTTGGTATGTTTTTTTTTTTGCAATTTTTCATTTTAATGGTGTATATTTTATGAAAATGTTTCATGTAAGTATCATATACCTACGGTGTGCGGATAATACAATATAGTTTTGTTTTCGAATCTAATATTTGAGAACGAAGTCCCGGGCAGAAGCTAGTTTGATAATAAAGTTAAATGAAGATAAACCTCCACACAATATTCATAATATATAATTTTTTTATTAAACCAATTGAAGGCCTTCAGTTCGTAAAACCTATACCGTGTTATTACAAATAAGGTATACCTTCAGACCCAGGTTTAAGCTATGGACCCATTATTGAATTTTGACCTTTATTCCGTCTACAGTAAAGTTCTTAATACAAAACTGACAACTTAGTACCGAACTAAGTTTTCAGTTTTGTATAAAGAACGGTATTTCAATCACAGTTACGTTCTTATTACAAAAACTGGCACCATGGTATAAGTCATGTCAAAATATAAATCTTGTTTTGTAATAAGACGGAATGTGTACTAAATTATATTCAGTAAATAATTAATGGTTGATTGATTAGTGCCCAGTGATTTTGTGCGCTATGATTCGTAGAAATCGTATCGTTTTCCAAGTACCTCAATAATAAAACCATTAATATAATCAAATACGTATATCTTACAAACATAATTATATTTTTTGTTTTATTTAGACTAACGTAACGTAGCTTGTGGCTTAGTAATAGCAGCCACACGGGTCAATCTATGAGGTAAAGCTACGCTTGCCGCGATTGGTCCGTGGATGGGTGACCATCTTTACATACCAAGATTCCCCCGTGCCTCAGAAAGCACGTTAAGACGGAGATATATGCCAGTGACCTTGAGTGGTTAGCTTGCGTGTTCTGTACTGAGCTCACGCAATGCGTCGTACGTTCAGCCAGTGATATGACTCGCACATCAAGGAGCGCTGTCGCCAATTTGACGCATTATTAATTTATTATACACAAACCAAAAGGTATTATAGTAAAACGCGTATACTAAAAGATCAATAATTAATTTATCTTTAAATTGGTGATGGTTTCAGAAAAATACGCGTGGTAGATTTTGCGCCATTCTCAGTTTTTTATCCGCGTTAGACATAACTTTACAAATTAATTTCACTATGTGATAAAAAAATAATCTAAATATTCACATATATTAAGTTATTGAGAAAATGCTCTAATTTGTCATATATTTTTTTCAAATCATTAACACTACTCGTTTAGACGTGATCTTTAGTATAAAATCATTAAAAGTCAGTTATCGTCCCCTTAAGATGCTGGTCCTGGCTGTCATTTCTAGATCTTTGACAGTTGTTACGGGTCGTCAGAAGCTTGAAAGTCTGACTTGTCTCGGTTGTCCGGTCAGATAGGCAGTCGCTCCATGTAAAATACTGGTAATCAGCTGCCTCCAGTCAGACTGGAAGCCGTCCCTAACACAGTTGGGAAGAGGCCTAGATAGATGATGATGATTTTTACAAGACCACAATCTTTCTATGTAAGAAACTTAGATTAGCATCTACGACATTGTATTTCACATAAACATCAACATTCGGTGAAGCCACCTTATAATTCAGATTTATTCTTAATAGTTAATTTAGACGTAAGTGTCATAACCTCAGATTATAGAAAGAAGCAGATAGACTGCGCGGAACACCGAGAGTGCGGCCAACAAAGCAAATACAAATTCAAAAGCGAATACAATCTCGATTCAGTACAGCACGAAGCGTCGCATCGTTAGTACGTCACGGGCTCTAACAGATAATTTCAGAATAATGCCGTCTTGTATTTTTAAACATTGTAAAAACTGTTCCCAAAAACAAAAGAAATAAGATGGAGTATCTTTTATAGGTAAAATATTGATTATTTGTCTATTTGGATTTATTTTACGTGTTTATTGTTAGTGACATCTTGAAACACAAAACCTTAACAAAAATCATTCGGTGTTGCTAGTTTATATTGAAAAATTTACCCCTAAGTTAGGAAAAATTGTATAGGATAAAGAAGTATCGATTTACAAAAATATTTATTTTCTATATGTGTTTTATTTATCGCCTTTTCTGGTTGGTATATTTATAAATAAATAAGTATGTATGTGTCTTCGTAAGTATAACTAGTTAATGGATTTTATAATACTTATTACATCAGTCGATGTTGGTGTCTCAAAATAAAAATATATCGCAAATGTATCGTTTATATGGGTATTATTAATTTGGCGTATACTGTTAATAAAAACAACTGATTTAAGAAAAAATATACTTTTTTTTATTCATGTAATTAAATATTATGGCTAATTTTTTCATTATCCTGGCAACCGTACACACACATAGAGGCACCTGTTCTTATAGTGCTGTCACATGTCTACAAACGGGCCTCACTTTATTGTTCCGCGCGGTCTATCTGTTTCTTTCTATAATCTGAGGTCATAACATTGAAAAATATGAAAATTAAAGAAAACTAATCGTTTTAGAACGATTCGCAAAATAATAATGCAAAACCAATAGAAGAGTATGATACATAATATTAATTAATGCAAAGTTTAATTATATGATGTAGTGTCTGTAGTATGTAGATACTATATTTCCCCAACGACCTAAACTAGTAAGTACACGGAACAGTTTATCACCAACACCCCACGACCCTAGTTCTTATTATACACTAAGCTGGCTGGCATACCCTAAGTTACCAAAGTTGTATTTTATATTATACTAGCTGCACCCCGCGGTTTCACCGATAGTAGCCGATTCTCAGACCTACCTACTAAATAGGCATTAAAAAAAAAATTGTATTTTTTTTTGTAAAATTTCATAAAAATGGGTCAAGCCGTTTTGGAGGAGTATGATAACTAACATTGTGACACGAGAATTTTATATATAAGATTATATTTGTAATAGTATTTTTATAAATATATTTCTAGTTTGAGGCAGTTGGTAGTTTAATTGTGTTCTGATACTAACTCACCCTTACATCAGAGCTTTTCAACTAGAGGGACAAAATCTTAATTGTAACAGTGGCCGCATTCGGTTTGCTACTGAAAATTTTCCTAGACATTTCTTGCATTTCCTTGCCTTAGTTATAGTGCTACCTAATTAGAGAAGACTTTAATTAAACATGAAAACGTAGCCGTTAGTACGGCGCTCCTGGACACCGTCGGGATTACGGCTAAAAGCTTCTAAATACGAGAAGAAAGGTTTTTTCATGTGCCTTCAGAAAATAAAATATGAAAGAATGAATGTTTATCTTCGTAATAACGTCGCCTCTGGCTAGAATTTTATTGAAAAATTGAGTTTTAAGAGTGCATTAGTGAAAAAATGCGGTAGACAATGGAAGAGGAATATTTTATCAATATGGCGCGATGGGTTCCTTTTTGACCTTAATGCCCTGGACAATCAATCAATAATTTGGCTTATCCGAATAATTAAGGCTTGTACATACCGGGGCGACTTGTCGCGCGACGCGACGCGACACAAAGGCACCGCTCATCCCGCGACACGCGGGGCCTTTGTGCCGTGTAGCGTCGCGCGACAAGTCGCCCTGGTATGTAGAAGCCTTAATGCTGCTGTACATAAACTGCTGTAATAGACCCACAAAATGTAGATAGATACTATAATAACCTATTTAGATAGAGAACTTTGTATTGCATACCAAATATAGAAAAATGAGAAAATAAGTTTGTTTGTTACCTTTTCACGCCTAAACCACTAAACCGATCAACCTGAAATTTCGCATATATACGTACATTGTCAGGTGTACATAAACGGATAGGGTACCTTTCATCCCGAAAAAAAGTACTGTTCCCGAGGAAAACAACAATAACATTCTTATGATAATAGATGGCGCCACGTGTCTTTCGAATCATGATTTAATGATGTTATGGGATGTATTTAACAGCACATTAAATTTCAATAAGCAAAGTACAACCCGAAATGATTGTCAAATTCTAAATTAACGCGAGCGAAACCGCGGGCAAAAGTTAGTAGCACATGTATACCCCGAAGGGTTAGGGAGAGGTGTACCTATAGTACACCCACTTTTCACCAGTTATCTTTAAGTCCCATGATAGGGAGCGAGCCTATTGCCACAAATCCAGATTCTGGGCTGCTAATGAGAAATTTCAGAAGAGAAACCCCAATAACACTTTGCCCGACCCAGGACCCAGGACCTCATGCTCAGCGCTTGCGACCGCTACACCAACGAGAATAAAAACACAAATTTAATAAAAAAAGATTATTCTCTTGTTTATTACGTAAGGAATTGTATGTTAGTGTGTAAGTAATTGAATTATTTTAAATGTGTCTCTGTTGTTTCGACACAACTAACTTTATTATTATTTGTATGCTCTCGAGTAAAATTTAGCGAACTAACCATTTTGTCATGTCACCGCCGTGGGCCCTCCCGCTTAATAGGTATTTTTTTTAAATTCACACTGGCTGTTTATACACTTCCGTTTTACTTCAGTAGTGTGGTCTAAAGCGCACTCGTTTTTTTTTATTATCTGAAATAAACTGATTAATAATAATTGCTTCTTAAAAAGTTTGACAAATTAGTCTGCTCAACAACGTTATTAACGCAAAAAAGGTTGTTGAACTTTCAAAATTAAACCCATTGCACTGAAAGTATGTTACGCAATTCCTCCGCTGTGGTTTAATTATTAACATTTGCATTGCGACCTGAAGTCAAGAAATATAGAAAGACTATACCTACTACTAGCTGCTTAGTGTTCCGTGCTAGTAGTAAAGGGGTTAGAGGGAAGCTTGTCGGTGAGTGAGCAAGTAACTAACCAATAATTCACTGGCGTAAGTGCCTCTAAGCGGTATTAAGGCTGTGGTGACCGCGTGAAGGTTTCTCTTGAAATATTGCTTGAATAAATGAGAATTGAAGTATCTCTGTATCTATAAATATTATATTTAAAAAAAACGGGCAAGTGCGTGTCGGACCACGCACAATGAAGGGTTCCGTAGTTAGAATGAATTTATCCTTAAAACAAACTTAACATTGTAGTTGAAAAACATGTTCTCCCATACATCGATATACGTCACAGTCAATTCTCCAACTGCAAATATAAGTTTGTAATTGCTTTTTTTACTTTGTCCTATACTTGTGCTATGAGACCTTGCTTCTTGTCAAATTTCATGATTCTAGGTCAACGGAAAGTACCCTAGGTTTTGATTTATTTGCGAGTATCGAAGTATGTCGTAATAATGTCGCTTTTATAGCCGTATTTTTTATTGGGTTGACTTGGAAGCTTGATTTGTTAAGAGCTTCAAGGGACCATAGACCTACGTATTTTATATTAATTTCAACTTGATACTTCCACGCGTTCCTGACAGACTGACATACAGACAGACAGACGGACAACGAAGTGATGCTTTATGGGCTCCGTTTTTTTTCCTTTTGAGGTACCGAACCCTAAAAATATATTTTCGTATTTGTCTGTGTTACTGGTTAGATCTTCGAAACTACACCATGGATTTTGATGCGGTTCACCATCATTTAGATAATTTATACCGGAAAGCTTAAGTTTATAATGGTATGTGGTTTATTTATTTTATTTCCATTGTATATTTACTACATCTTTTATTTAGTTAGAATTAAAATATTATGTACATAAATAACAACTTATAACTAATTAAATTATAAAAAAAAACAAAATTATATAGGTACTAACTAGACTAAAACTATTTATTGAAAATTAAAATATGGCGTCGAAAAATTCCTCCGCATCGCTGTCGACTGGTAATGTACCCAAGAGACTGGCGGTATTGCCACGTTGTATGGCAATGCTTAACCTCTGGCTAAGGTAAAAGCCAGCCCTTGGGTCACGAGAAGTGTCAACCAGCCGTTTGGAGATATCTTTGAACAAAACATGAGCACTCGGACCCCACGGCCCGAGGCCCAAACGGCTCGAAAATATAATTACCGATAAGGTTATTATACTTTCGCCGTTAGAGATTTGCCGCAGACGCAGCAGCAGCGCCAGCACAGCACGCGGAGTCAGGAAGATGGGATGGCGCAAGAGTATCGACATACGTTGCGTCCCACACTAAAGGCCTACCCACCTTCCATGGAAATAAAGACATGCCGTCCTGTCTCTTGCCATCGTCATGTGCCAAGCCATTAGGTTCTAATACAGCTGGAACGCCGACGGTGACAAGAGCTCGTCGGATGATGTCATTAATATTCCCGTTTCGCGCTAAGCGACCTGCACTACGGCTGCAAGACAGGCCGTGGTGTCCGAGGCTGTTGACAACTTCGCCACAGTGACAGCGATGAGGAGAACAACAAGGAGCTCCTAGTCGAAGGGAAGCAGCGAGGCGGAAAGTAGTGTCGTCGAACAAAGTACCTATGTTTGACGACGGTAGTGCATGAAGCCACAGACCCGACTCCCATTTACCCACAGCCAGCAAGCGCGCACGCTCCGCAGTAGTAGCAGACGTGTCAAGTAAATTGTTCTGTACTACTCTGCAGAGCTGCTCATCCCACCGTCTCTGGGAAGATGGATTGTCGGGTGGATCTGAATTCGGGCAAGCGAGTCTCCAGGCATCCATAGCCTCGAAGAACCACGGCACATCAAAATCAATCAGTGTGGAGGCTAGGATTTTCCTGATTAATTTCTCAGTGTCGTGGACCAAGGATATGAAAGCCGGTAAACTAATACATACTTGAAATTTTGCGGACGCCGAGGCCTCCCATACGAATGGGAAGAGTAGCTTGTGCCCAAGGTCGGTCGTCCATGGCCACATTTAAGATCGAAGTTAAAGTATGGCGGATAATTTGGTCCATTTTGTCTAATAGGTGAGTGTGCTTCCATAAAGGGGTAGCGCGAAGAAAATATGTTAATTTAGGGTGGATACAGCAGTAACGGATTAAGGTTATAGCCGAATGCATGTTAATTTGGAACAATCTTTCCGAAACGTCACTGAAATTTTGTATTTTTTCCTCAATAAAAACAGGAAAGGAATTCTTAAAGATTGGAGACCCAAGGAGACGAAGAGAGCTTTTTTCAATAATTTTGATTTCTGGGGCTATTGCGTTAAATTTGGGAAGTGTCAGATGTCTGTCAGTACTGTCCGCTAAATAAAGTTCACATTTAGAAAGGTTGAGATTAAGGCCAATGGAAAAAGTTATTTTTTTAAGAATTGACGGTCTTTTAAAACAGTTTCTACATCGCCTCCCAAAGTTCCATCATCAAGACACCAAACGTTAAATTTTGAATTTAGCTGCCGAATGATTGGGTGAATTGCTAAACTAAAAATCACTGGCCCGAGAGGGTCACCTTGTTGACAGCCAACAGCAGATTCCAGAAGGTTGTCCCGATAAAGTAATTTAGAAGGGTGTCTGTAACATTGCCAAAGGAAACTATAAACTTGAGGTGTTTCTTTTTTAGTTTCTGCCAGCAAGGTGTCCCTATTAATAGAATTGAAGGCATTCTTTATGTCAACCTTCAGGATGACCTCTCCTTTGCCAGAATTTAGGTAGGTCGACAAGGCGTGTACGGCAGCCTCACAGCCCCCTTTCGAGCCGTAACTTAGCTGCAGGGGCTGAAATTTTTCCGAAACAATCTCACCAAAAAATTTACAGCAAATCTTGGCTGCCATACGACGGTATGTAGTTCCCATGGCAATAGGACAAATGCCGCCATCCCTCTTACGCAGGGCGCATAGATTGGCCCCATACAGAACGTCGATGACGGCCTCGTTCACCTTGCCGGAGAGCATAAGGTTAATCAGAGCCGTAAGCTCCTTCAAGAGCAACTCACCAGCTGCCCCGGCGCCTGAACTGATAAGGTCCTTAAGGTGCTGAGGACTCAGGCCGTCGAGCCCGCCAGCGGAACCGCTCCGGAAGGAGCAAACGGCTGTGACCAACTCTCGACCTGTAATGGAGAGGAAGTGATTATCCAGATCGGGGGGGGTCGGGAAAAGAAAGACCATCCGCTGGGGCAGAGTGTTTCTGGAGAACACGGTGCCACCACATCGCTATTAAAAAGAATCCTGGCTGCTCCGCTTATGATACCTTCCTCTAATTTAGATTCAACCAGATGTGATATCTGTGTCGGTAATTTTGAATCTAAATTAGGTATAAGCCGAAATATTGCAGTTTTTTTTAATGTGTGCAGTCAATGTCTTTTTGGTTGCCAAATTCTTTTGTATATGTAGAATTCTGTAAGGGAAGGTGAGCCGCCGTTCCCAAGCACTTTGCGAGTTCTCCCTGGCGGCAAGACGAACGCAGCCTGCTAGGTGTTGTGCCACAAGAGGTCGAGCGCCGCGGGGAACTCGCTTCAGTGTATAATACATTAATATAAATCTATACAAATAAATAAAATTTAAGTGTCTGTTTATAATGTCAAAATAACAGCTTATCCTTAAATTCATATGAAAGCATATACGGTACTTTATAACAAACAAACAATTTTATTTTTTTGTCTGTCTGTCTGTTAAGTTCCGGCTAATCTCCGAAACGGCTAGACCGGTTGACCTTTGAAGACTCATTGACAGATAGCTGATCTTATAAGGAGTAACGTAGGAAAAAGCCAAGCGGGCGAAGCAGCGAGCAGCAGCTAGTCTTACAAACAGCGTACCGCTTGAAGGGCGACATTAATTTAATACACCAATGCGGTTTAGAGTTTTCTTTTTATGAAGATATTTTAATTTCATTAAACGTATTACTTTTATTGATTTATTATCATTTTTCTAAAATAACACTTTGGAGCAACCTGTACATTTTGAACTGTAGCGCAGAGGTAATTTGCCGGGGTCTCGGATCATAACAGCGACATCAATGAAATTAAAACGAATAGCGTAAAAACGAAACCAGAACCCCACGCTCTGCAATCGCGCTTATCTCCCGCGCACTCGCGCCCACGAGACCAACGGGGCAGTCAGCAATAAAATAATAGTAAGTAAGTAATCAGTGTCCTTAAATATTAATGCTACTGCCGAATTCACTCCATGTTTACTGCGCAGATTTTAAGCTCGATATTATAAATAAATAAATAAATTATGTAACTAAATAATCTCGGGAAGATCAAGCACATCCGAAAGGATAGCTACACTCGTTTCCCTGAAACGAATAAAAAGATATCCACTTTTACGACCATCACTGTCTTTCTTATCTTTTGGTATTCGTCAAAAGCCCTTCTGATAAGACAAAACTAAATCCATGGTGACACATTTATCGCCATAATTTTTTACAACCATGAACATTCAATGGCGTTTTTTCATTGAACTTTTAGATTAATTTACTTTTTATGTCCAAAAGATGTCCTAAAATTTTATGGACATTTTTTTTCGAATTTCATGTTAAAGAAAAGTGTGGGTTTGGGCACATTAAAACTTTTTAGGGGTCTCGAAAAAGTTCTCTTGAAAACCAACCCGAAGTAAGTTCGGAGATGGAAAGTTGGAAAAAACTTTTTGTAGGGTAATATTAAGTGAGTAAATTAAAACTTCAGAAAACCTAAGTGGTATTTTGCTGAGAAGTTATTGTGTGATAGGAAAGTTTCAGTTGTTTCTTTTATCTTTTCTGTTTGACTTTACAAATTATTTTTTGCTTCTTGTATTTTATTTTTGTTTCTTTAGAGAACTGCCAAAATTAAATGGCAATGTGCTGGGCACTGCTCCCTCTAAACTGTTCCACCGAACAGCACTTATCAAAATTTTGTTTCAGTGTTAGTGAAAGTGCTCAGGTGCGGTTCGGACAAGTGATGTTGAAATCAGTGCTCTGAGTGGAATACCTCCATTGCTCACACAACAGATGGCCGATGGAGCTGAAAGGTTCTGGAGTGGCGACCGCGTACCGGAAGACGTAGCGTTGGTGGGCCGCCTTGTGAAGGCAGCAGGAATCCGCTGGAAGCACATGCAGAACCGGTTGAAATGGCAATACTTGAGCGAGGCATATGTCCAGCGGTGGACGTCTTTCAGTTGAAATTATTATGATTTTATTTTTGTTTTGCAACTTTTACTGTTACCATGACTAAATTGTGTGGCAAAGAATTCAAATATACGATAATTATTACTTGAACATGAACAAATCTACTGCAGTATAATGATATCCTGCGCAGGTGAATATCATTGTAGCTTAAATACACCCACACACACACACCCACCCCACACATCACACCCACAAACCTACATACATCCTTCTATTATCCTTTCCCATATTTGAATGGCCAATGTTCGCGTTAACCCTTAAATATGCACCAATAAACGTCATTCCATCCAACTCTCAATCTAAATCCCCAATAAAACTCGTACGCATATCTGCTAAGCTAAACGGCTGTCACACATTTACGATAATGAAGTCTACAAGGGACGTGGCAGTAAAATTATTTTAAACGGCATACATTTCCATAATGACAAGCAACAGATATTGTTTGCGTCAAAAACAGGTGCTTGTTCTCATTTTGTTCTTGAACTTAAAAGTTACAAAAGTTTAACTTCTTCAAATACGCAGTTACATCTTAGTTAGTCTATACAAGATGTAACATAAATATTGCACAAACTCTTAAGAGGTCATTGTACTCATCATTATTAACAACCTTTACTATGGAACCAAATCTGAAATCGCGCAAAAAATCTGCTGTTCCATACATGTATGTTCTCATAACTCGTCAAAATGTAGGGAACAGCTGATTCTTTTTTTGTGATTACTGATTTAGTCCCATATTAAAGTTGTTAATAATGATAAGTACCCCATGGGAGGTTGTGCGTTATTTATGTTACACCTTGTATATATTGGTGATATCTGTCATTTACGGTTCAATATACCTATCTACACCAAAGTCTGACAGCCAGTCTTACCAAGGGGTATCGTAACTGGGTTGTAGAGGTCAGTCAGGCAGTCGCTTCATGTAAAATACTGGTATACAGCTGCTTTGGTTAGACTGGCGGCATCCAGTCTAACCAGAAGCAGCTGAATACCCCAACATAGTTGGGATTAGGCTAGGCAGACCGATGAATGCCTAGAAACAGGGTTTCCTAGGTTTAAGGCGACGATAACCGACTTTTAATAATTTTATACTGAAGATCACGCCAAAACGAGTAGTGTTAATGATTTAAAAAAAAATTTTTGTTAAATTAGAGCATTTTCTCAATAATTTAATATGTGAATATTTTAGATTATGTTTATATTACATAGTGAAATTAATTTGTAAAGTTATGTCTAACGCGGATAAAAAACTGAGAATGGCGCAAAATCTACCAAGCGTATTTTTCTGAAAACTTCACCAATTTAAAGATAATTTAATTATTGATCTTTTAGTATACGCGTTTTATTGAAATACCTTTTGTTTTGTGTATAATAAATTAATAATGCGTCAAATTGGGCACAGCGCTCCTTGATGGGCGAGTCCTATTACTGGCTGAACGGAAAACGCGTTGCGTGAGCTCAGTACAGAACACGCAATCTAACTACTCAAGGTCACTGGCATATATCTCCGTTTTTAGGGTAACCCTACCTACTGCACTGAAACCATATCATGTATAATTTTAGCCGTAATCACAGTTAAGCTTACGATATTTAATACTGCAAGCAACTCCTGACATTCTCACGTGTTCTTTCGGTATACTGTTTCAAGTATCGAAAATTTTAGCCACGAATGCTATAGTGTATTGGTATTATTGAAGTGAATTTAAAACTTTAATTTTATGATATCGTGCAAAGACGGTGAATATTTTACGAAACAGACCTTCTGTACTTTCCCTTTGTGATTGTGTGTCTCCAAAGCGATAATTCGCAGGTGTTGGCCATGATTACTAAAATTTCGAAGATAGGTATTGGCTAAATTTGGTGTGTTGAACCGTTGAGTATTGTTCGGGTTGTCAGGCGGTGAGATAAAATTTTTGATTAAAATGATGAGTAAAATAAATAACATTGTGCTTGCTGGTTGGATAACAAAATATTTGTGGCTGGCTCGACACTTTATTATTGCTTTCACTACAATGTCATCCTCCATAGAACAGGGAGGATCCTCTAGGCGGGTGTTGAGTCTGGTATCTGGCTACTACCCGACGGTTGATGTCAGGTGAGGACGTTGTTTATATATCACCGTATGATTATGAACATCGTTAGTTTATAATTTATCTAGCAAGATTTAAACTATCGAAAAATGGTGAATTGCAACAATTCGTTTACAATTAAACGCATTATTTTGCGATAGTTTATGATCTATCTATGGCAAACCGACAAATTGTGAACTGGTATCAAACTTGCATGCGACGATCGCACCTTGCGCTAATACTAAATAGCCAAGTAACTGCGACCAACTTGGAAGAAACGCTCGCCGGCCACTGCCACGGCACCGCAAGCTTCGCTCGCTCTGCTCGCGCGCTCGTTGATCACACTTCTGACCTCACCTAACCTATTTGGTCGAGGTGCCCTGGCTTAGTTACTGCGTCTAATTCGGCTACCTGCCAATCAGGGACGGTTCACAATTTTACGGGTGATAAAATCGGACAGATTATGTAGATGTACCCTGTTGATAAGTGCAGGTGCGTTCACAATTTGACGACTTGACATTGATAGATTAATAAAAAATAAGTTCAAAAACAAAAAACCCGGCTACTGAAAAATCACGCTCTAAAAAGTATGAAACAAGAAAATATTCTCATCTGAAATTATTATGTACAAACTATTCAATATTATTGTCTATTAAATAAACAACTTACACGTAATATATTTTAATGTATTTAATACATATTCATAGTGATGTTCAGAAGACAGCCGTGGTCGTATGCCACTTTGCCCTAAAGACTACTGTTAGAATGTGTTGTTTTGATACGTGTAGGTTAGGTTAGTTATAATCTCGCTAGATAGGTATATTATAAATTAACGGTGGATGCTGTATATGCTTGTCGCGCGTCGAACTTTGCTTGCACGATGCAGGATTTTTGCGTAACGTCAGTGTGGTGCGTAGTTCACATGTGGCATTGTAGATGTCGCCACAGCAGTAATAAGCATCTGCCATTCGTCGGCCATGAAAATCACTAATTGATTGCTATAGTTGAAATAGACAAAATATTATATAAAAGATGGCTCCCAATTGAAGAAAAACTATACAAGAAAATGCGAGAAAATGATTAACCTGTAAACGTAAAACCTGATAAATATTTCCAATAATAAGAGGAAAACTTTTCATAAGAGATTAAATCTGAAACCAGGCCAGGCCGTCTTCCGTTTCAATTTAGATCATCCTAAAACATTAAATTGAACGTTGATGATGAATTATTAACTTGTACATTTATTTTGACAAAGTGAGTCTATCAAACGAATTTGCTATGGAGTTACGTCCGGATCTGTTTTCACAGCTGCCATTACTTTGGCAGTATTTTCATTGAAATGAATTTACACAAACAAATGCTTGAACAGTGACTTGGCGTGTTGACTACGTGACTCTGCTGTGTATGTGAGTCAGTGATTAGCTTGTTAATGTTTGAGTCAAGATTATTGCAGTTCACTTTAATAATGAAAACAAATAACGTGTCAGTGAACGAAAGATCAAAGAAGAGAACGATTGTGATGGAGACGAGACGTGAGCGACTGAACGTGTCATTAACTTTATCATAAGGTTTGATATTATGTACACTAAAAAAAAAAGCTAATAGAATCCAAGTGTCGTGATTTCTTTGATTTAATTTAAAAAAATGTATTATTTTAATACCGAATTATAATATTCACTGTTGCAACACTGTCAAAGTACAAATTATTAATGTTGTAACAACTTTTAAATGTATTTTCATTATGTGCAACTGAATGTATGTGTGATACGATGTTATCGTTATTTCTGAGTGGGGGAAAAGTCATTTTAAATTGTAAAATGTAGTACAGAGTCAGTCATCGTTTGGTTGTGAAATAGTGCAGTTGTGCGGAATAAAAGTGTTAGCAAGAAAAGAGTGTATACCTTCAATCAAACAAGCTATTGCATCGCTTGAAATTAAACAATAAAACTAAGCACGGTTTAGTTCAGGTACCGTATAGTAATTTTCATATGCCTTTAATGTATTCAGTTGAGCCATTTTTAACCCCTAACGCAAAAAGAAGGGTGTTATAAGTTCGCCCGCTATGTGTGTGTGTGTCTGTCTTTGGCACTATGGATTGGATATGGTTTTTAGGGTTCCGTACCAAAATGTTAAAAAGGAACCCTTATGGTGAGATTAAGTCTGTCTGTCTGTCACACCTGGATATCTCAAGAACTACTATTATAAACGTAAATTGTTGGTTCGAACTCAGGCAAGGTGCTTTACTTTGAGTAAACTACCACTGCTCTCAAAAAAAGAAAACATCGTGAGGAAACCAGCACGTCATAGAACCAATAATTCGAAGACATGTGACATCTACCCATCCGCACTGGGCACAGCCCACACACCTACTCCTTTTCCCAGAGAGGAGGCCTGTCCCAGCAGTGGGAACATTATAGGATGATTATGCATGTAATGTTCCCTGGAATATTAACCTTACTTAAATTCACACGTAAAATACATAATTCAGGCGACATTTTTTCCTCAGTAACTGTGGCGCGTCGCTAATTAGAAATGAATTAAACAAGCACCGTGGAACAAAAAGTCTTTGCTCTCGCCTGTCAACGTACATTATGGAGTCTACGAAAGAATAATGTACTAAGTGCATTCGAAGAATAATGGCTTTTATGTCGGAAGGTTATTAACATTGATAATTATGGTGAATGCAAGTATAGTGTATTTTTACATCATGTCTGATTTGGTAAATAAACACGGTTACATTAATTACGATTGATGTTAAAGTCAATCACACACTTTATGAGAGATATGAACATCTATCTTTGAAAGTGATACAATGAATTAGTGTTATTAATGACTTTCTGATCGAATTACATAAAAAAATGCTAGAAATAATGTGGTCTGGCTGTTTGTGTATGTGAAATGAAATGAAATGAAATGAAATGAAATCGTTTATTCTGTAAATAGGATATTAAAATCACTTTTACACGTCATATAAAAAAAAAAAAAATCTAGATGTAGCCGACATTTCCTATCTGACTACCCCTGAGAAGAAATGGCGAAACAAACTCAGGGGTCAAAGTCTCTTTTAAAGTCCAGACATAATCTTGGTCAGATCATGTGAGGACCATGTAGATCCGTGTCTGAAATGGTCTTTTGAGGAAAGAACCACGCAAATTTGAGCGGACCTGACCAATCAGTGTAAGCATTTGTCAGTAATCGTGCAGCTCAACTCAAAACTTAAGGAGCTCAACGACTCGACGAACAGTACCAAAAAAAGGACATTTGGGTAGGCCGCATAAAGCGCTCAAAATGTCAGACCATCATTAAAACTTAACTGAGAAAAGAAAGGAAAACATTTAAAGAAAAAAAAAAAAATGACCCACATAGTGCTCACATTCACAATAAATTAAAGCAGTAAATATAATACTTTTCAAAGTAAACATTCATGTAAAATTGTATACAATATTCTGCAATGTCAATAAGTATGAAATCATTTCTTATGTATATAAAATCATGCATAATAATTAAAATGTCAAGTTATATCACAAGGCTAGCAGAGCGAGCAGCTCAATCCCAAGCTTTTTTGTCCTCTAAATAATCAGAAATCTTATAGTACCCTTTTTTACAAAGTTTAGTTGTGAGTTTAAATGTTGGTAAACGCACCCATAATACAGGAAAAATCCTAGTGTGGGGCAACGTTTAAAAAAAAATGTTTACGAAAACAAAATCTCAGTACGCCACATGATTACCAATTATGCCAAATAAAAAAAATACACCCTTATTATACTTCTTCGATGTACGTAAAAGGTATCGTAAGCCATCGCTATTAATAGAGAAATCCTATGTTTAGAAAGTATACAAATTACATTGGATAGGAGATACCAATCAGTAGCTCAGCGTAAATAAAAGATGGACGGAAGCTGATGATTGACTGAAATGTTTGAACATTCAGTAGTGTAATAATAGGCCGTAGTCATGATTATGGTTACCTGTGATTAGTTTCGATTCGGTGTAAATACGAATCGAACGTAGGTAATTATTAATACTTATTATTAAGTAGTTCCGGTAGCCATAAGTCTTCATCATCAGTTCCACTTCACCACCGGTGCTTTCCGAGAGCAAATGCAAGAGTTACTATATAAAAAATACTCAAATCACTATAAGTATGCCTACAAAATTTGAGGATTTTCCTCGATTTCCATGGGATCATCAGATTCTGACTTGGTGACAATTGAACCACCTCGAGAGCATGCCCTTTAAAACAAAAAACATATTTTCAATATCAGTTCACAATTGACGGCGAAATCGGTGAAAGTACATAAAATAAAAAAAAAAACAAGAACTTATAACCTCCTCCTTTTTCGAAGTTGGTTAAAAATTATAGGACATGGCGATGTAAAGATTATAGAAAATAAAGGTGCCTGCTAAGATTTTCTTGACTGTACATCCTTATTATAAGTTATTTGTGATTACAAAAGGAATAAAGATCTTGGAACAAATTTGTTAACAAACAAGGCAAGGCATAGTCACAAATATATTGAAACTAAATTAGAAACCCGTAAAGCACGAATAATCCTTTGCAAATCGTTAAAATTCATTGACAGACATTAGACATAACTTCACAAGCATTAGACTAACGAACTGTCACCACCCACACTCTAAATGAAGATAGATCCAAACGGTCATCGTCGTTTTATATTTTCTACCGAAGCAGGCACATTTTATTTTTGGAGTTGGCGTTTAAGCCGTTTTGTCAATCCACCGTCCAATATGAATTCCTCTTAGCAAGGCAGGATGTCTGAATGATTCACGAGCTTTGGTGACTAATTATAAAAGCGGGGTTAGCTTTGTGTCCTCTAAACTTATAATATTATTTCTGTGAAATATAAACGCATAAGTAGGTGCGATTATGAGTTTTAAGCGAATATGAGCCTTGCATGGTGAATTGTTAGGATATATAATAGCGTGTCTGAAAAAGATGTCATGGTTTTGTACATGTACAGTAATTGAAGAATTTGTAGAATGTGCACTGCGCTAATACATAAATTCCGTCAAATTGAACTGGAAGGATTGAATTTTGTTTGGATCATGATTGTTTGAGTACGGTCTTTCTTTTGAAAAAGTGTCGATCCTTTAGTTCAAGATATGACCGTTTTGATCATTTAGGATTATGGTAGATATTAATCATAATGTTTTCCTTAAGAAAGCCATTGTCTTAACAATTTACTTTCAAATGTTAAAAGAATCTGTTGTTGACACTGTAGAAATCCTGCAATAATTTCTTATTGAGCTGACAATTACATTTTTCCATCCATTATGTCTGTTTATTACTATAATAATGGGCAATGTGGGTATGACAGTAAAAAAAATTCAAGTACTAGATAAAATATTATTGTCTTCACCATAATATTTGACGCTTCGGTAGTCTCACTGCTTGAATTCAATGTCCTGAACATTTTAAACATCTCATTTTTTTTTCGTTATTTAATAAGTCTTCGTGCTTACTCAAATCAATCAGCTTTTATAAATGTCGCGACAAATCGATTACAATTCGTCACATAAATTATTCAATCAATTTAATTATTAATACAACATTGTCTCCCGCTTCATTGGGTATTAGATCTTATTAGACAAAATAAAGACACATAAATTCTGTAATTTTTTTATTTATAGTATTTTCTTCACGTTCATTTTGGTTCAAACGTTGTTCTCAAAGATCATTATAGACACTGAGGACAAAGTTTAATAATTCCATTTTAATTAACATCATCAGTAAATCTAGTAACATAGTCCTCTCCTCAACACAGGCCTTTTCAAAATCTCACCTTAAAACCCGGTTTTTCGTCTTCTGAATCCAGTTATATCCAGTCCATAGCCTTTTTCAGGTCACCAATCCATCTTTTCCTTGCTTCTGAAATAAATTTAACATCGTTAACCAAACCAAATGGCCTAACGAAACTATAAGAACCACTAATTTTATTATTTTTCTTAATACTTCGTGATCTTGATAAAATATTAGGAAAGGCTAGAGAAAAGAGCTAATTTGAAATTTTACGAGGAGAGCGCTCTATTCATATATCACGTGTTAAAATGCTAGTGAGAATTTTGAAGCAGGTTCTTGACTTGGAATTGGAGCTTTCAGTGTTAAGAGCGTCTTAGTTGGTTCTTGAATAATTGATGGTTTTCAGTGAGGGGTTAAGTGATTTTTTTTATGGAATGGATGGTTCATTTTTGCTAACGTTTTGGCGTGTGAATGGTTGGACCTATTTGGAAAGTTTATATTATATGTAGTGAAAATTAATGTACCTCTCTAAAGTCTAAATATTATAGTTTAGTTAGTCTTTAATAATAAACATGCGTCATGTCTATGACTCATGTTTAATATTAAAAACTAACAATGAATATACCAAAATATAATATTTCGACTTTCGAGACGTACATTAATTAATTATCAGTACATATAAAATTACAACACAGACGTGCGTGTACCTACAACACAGACGTGTTGTCTGTGAAATTATCTAAATACTCGTAGGATAGGTATAAAAGTATACTATATTATTTTGAATGATTATTTTTTTTTTTTTGTTGGGAATTTATCAAATAACTTATCCCGCTCTGGGCAGAGCTGAAGGGCGTGTCACATTTTTACTGACTAAAACCCACCCGTGTTCCTTCCGTTGCTTGTGGGCCAGGGCCACGATATCCCTTTCGGACAAACTCGTAACCCTGGCAGTTGAATGATAATACTGAGATCATAATAATATCCTCTTTGTCTTCTATATTATTTCAACGCGTATAACACCTTTAGGTATAGTTAAAAAAATAATTGTTTTAGAGTGTCATTGTAATTTCCCATAGTAGGTAATTTAATTTTCTCCTACAATTACACACATAATTTAATTAGAACAAAAAAGTATCATCGCCTACCACACCGTGTGTGACGTTATAATGGGAAGGTGACTCACTTTATGAACACAGGGGTGCCTTCAACGGGGTGCGTGCAGAAAACCTCCTCGTGTGCCTGACTGCTGCTCGTTCCTTGCGAACACGTTCGGGGGAAAGAGCAGTCGTCGGGCCGGTGCACCCTGGGCGCGGCCAATAGTCTCTCCATGTCGGAGAGGGTATTGACTGCGGCGGATTTCTGCGTGGGGGGGAGAGCCTAGGGCTCTTGGGTCTCGTGAGGCCAATCGGCGGTCGTCCACTCCCTCCTCTGTTAACAGAGGGAGGTCGAGCGGACGCAGAATGGTAAGGCGGACGGTACAGTCCGCGGTGGATGAGCCCACTGGTTAGGTTAAGTTAGGATAGATATTTATACATATTGTATATATATTATGTAAATATAATTAAGATAGGTTAAATATTATAAGTTTAGAGTTAAAATAAAAATGTACATATAATTAGGTTAGGGTAAGTTAGGTTAGTCGGGGACGGGATAGCCCGCGAAGGACGGGCCCAATATTGGCCAAAACAGGAGGACGTTTCTCCATTTAGGAGAAGCAGGGGCGGTGCTCGTTGTGCACTCACCCTGCCAACGAGCTAGCAGCGTCGAAATCGTAATCCGGAAAGAGATCACGGTCATGTTTTGTGACTCGGAACGGGACGAGGATCTTGGCTTGGTCGCCCGGATCGCGAGGATGTAAACCTCTATAAAAAATTCCTCTAATACCAAGTTTTGGTGCGCGGCGAGGGTACGAATGGCTGAGGAGTAGTGTCATCTGTAACTTGTAGTTATAGGTGGCGCATCAGTCGTTAGCGCACCCCCAGCCAGGGACCAGTGGAATCCCTGGGTTGGGTTACAAATGTCACACTTACCTAGGCACAGGGGGTAACCCTAGGAATGACTTTTTAGATCCCCCACACTCGTGGGAATAAGTATGGAAAATATTAAAAACCAAAAACAAAAACCAGAAGACGTAGGAGAGGAGTGGAGTGATACGGAGTCGGAGTCCGACGCCGCATCTGGCGCGAAGGGCGCGAAGGGCTCTTTTAAGAGCCTGGCGCGCGTTGATGAGGGGGCTGCAGGGAAGAGTAAATTCTTCAAGCGCTCCAAACCAGGGGACGGCCAGGGGTCGTCCTCTGAAGATGGACCAAACACGGCTCGCAAAAAAATCAGCAGCCGGGGCGGAGCTCGGAAACGGGGGGTAGGCAGAGGGCTCACCACCCAAGAACCGATGGAACAGGAGGTTCAACTCGGAGAGACCAGCCGCAAGGCGGCCCTCTCCGAGTCCTCGGGCGGTGAGCCGGAAGCCGCTGGCAGCTCCAAGGTGAAGGGAGCGGCCAGTAGCTTCGAGGAGGTCGTGGTAGCCGCGATCAGGGGTGTGGCCTTGAAGAGGATTCAATCCTCCAAAGACAAGATCGTACCCACTGCCACGGCCTCCATTTTGACGGCAGCGAAAGCCCTTCAAGTCGGGCCTTCGTCAGATGAGATCGGCCGCTTAACAGCCGCCATGGAGCTTCTCCGAAAGGAGAATGAGGAGCTCCGAGCGGACCTGGCCCAGCTTCGAGGAGCTGGACCCCGGGAGGTGCCCCAGGGGGGAGCGCAGCAGGGGCAGGGCCTGCCCTTGCCGGCGGAGGACCGGGTTCTGACCCTGGTGCGGCAGGAGCTGGCTGCACTCAGCAGCCGGTTCTCTGTACTGGAGGGAATTGTCCTTCGCCCACCGCTAGCGGCGAGCAGGCCGGCCACTTTTGCCGCCACAGTGGCTGCCTCGGCCACGCCCGCGGCTAAGCCTGCAGCTAAGCCTGCGGCTAAGCCTGCAGCTAAGCCTGCGGCTAAGCCTGCGGCCAAGGCTGCGGCCAAACCCGCGCCTCCGGCGAAAGAGGTGCCGCCCAAGCCCAAGAAGGGTGGGACGGCTGCGCAGAAGGCGAGGGCCCCCGCCATCGCGGCAGGAGGGTCGCCCCCGCCTCCGCTTACAAAATCCTCTACGGCCGATGCCGAATGGCAGGTAGCTGGGGAGAGCAGGAAGGCAGGAAAGGCAGCAAGGGCTGCCAAAAAGAAGGAGAGGCGGCAGCAACGCAAGAAGCGTAGCGCCGCAGGTAGGCTCCGCGCCCCGAAGTCCGCAGCTGTAGTGATAACACTACAGCCGGAAGCGGAAAAGAGGGGCGTGTCGTACCGCGAAGTGCTCACCAAGGCGTGGAAGGCGGTCAACCTCGAGGAGATCGGCGTCACCGAGGGCTTCAGAATGAAGGTGACGGCGACGGGGGCCCGGATGCTCGAGATCCCCGGCGCAGCCAGCGGCCCGACCGCTGACGCCCTAGCCGAAAGACTTAGGGCGTCCCTCGATGCGGAGGAGGTCCGAGTGTCCAGGCCAACTAAGTCCGCTGAAATGCGCATCCTGGGCCTGGACGACTGCGTGACGGCGGAAGACGTTGTGGCCGCCGTGGTAAGGACTGGGGGGTGCTCTGCCGAGCAGGTGCGGGCAGGCACCATCCGTCCTGACACCACGGGCATGCAAACCATCACGGTGAGCTGCCCCGTGTCGGTGGCCCAAAAGATAGCCGGGGAGGGCCAAAGGCTCCGGGTGGGCTGGGTGTCCGCGCAGGTGAAACTGCTGGAACCCAGACCTCTGAGGTGCTTCCGCTGCCGGGTGGGTCACCACGTGGGAGTATGCTGCACCTCAGAGGTGGACCGCAGCGACCACTGCTTCCGCTGTGGTCAGCCCGGTCACAAGGCCGCCTCTTGTGATGCCACGCCGCACTGTTTTGCATGTGCGGCGGCTGGCAAGCCGGCCGATCACCGGGCTGGAGGTAAGGCCTGCGCTCCCCCCCCCAAACCCAAGGGAAGGGGCAAGCCCTCAACAACCGTAGTCACCGCCGCAGCCGCCACCATTGCAGCCGCCGTTGCCGCCTCTACCGTCGTCGTCGCCGCTAACACCGCGGCAGGGCCATCTCAGGGGGCCCGGGAGGAAGCTCAAATGGATTGCCAATAAATGGCCCCATTGCGCCTCCTCCAGGCGAACATCAACCACTGCGCCGCCGCTCAGGATCTGTTGCTCCAGAGCATGGCGCAGTGGTCGATTAACATCGCCGTGGTCGCTGAGCCGTACTATGTTCCGCCCAGGGATGACTGGGTGGAGGATCTGAGCGGCTCAGTGACCCTAATTTCGTCGGCCGCCGCCGGTACCCTGTCCCTCGAGGCCGTCAAGAGGGGACAGGGTTGCGTAGCAGCACGGTTCGGGGAGATTGTCGTGGTAGGAGTATACTTCTCCCCGAACCGAACTCTCGCCGAGTTCCACAACTCCCTTCGGGAGCTGAGAGTCGTCGTCGTCGGGTACCATCCCCTCCCCGTGTTCGTCCTCGGGGACTTCAATGCCAAAAACGTGGCTTGGGGTTCCCGGTATACGGACACACGGGGCAGGATGGTGGAGGACTGGGCTCTGGAGACAGGCCTGGTCGTCCTAAACCGGGGTTCTGTCCCCACGTGTGTGCGGATGCGGGGTGAATCAGTGGTGGACATCTCGTTCGCAAGCCCCGCTCTGTCGCCGCGTGTCATCGACTGGCGCGTCATGGAGAGGGTGGAGACATACTCCGATCACCGGTACATCCGGTTTGATGTCTCCGCCCCGACCTCGAGCGCGCCTGTCCGACAGGCCCCGAGTGGTCCGCGGTGGGCGCTGAAGCAGCTGGACCGGGAGCTCCTCCTGGAAGCCTCGATCGTGCAGGCCTGGGTGTCATCATCGGACAGGCCTGCCGACATCAACGACGAGGCGGAGTGGTTCCGGGAGGCCATGTCCAACATTTGCGACGTGGCAATGCCCCGGGTCCAGCCCGGACGTGCCCGGCGCCAGGTGTGCTGGTGGTCGCGCGAGCTGACCGCTTTACGCGAGGCGTGCGTTGCTGCGCGACGCCGGTATGCCAGGCACCGCAGGCTCCGTATCCGCCCTCCGGATACGGTAGCCATTCAGGCGGAGCTGTACGAGGGTTACAGAGCGGCGAAGAACGCCCTCCAAGAGGAGATCCAGCGGGCCAGAGGACTCTCCCGCGAGCAGTCGCTGGAGATCATCGACGGAGACCCGTGGGGACGCCCCTATAATATGGTGCGGGATAAACTCCGCCCATGGGCTCCCCCGCTGACGCAGAGTCTCCGGCCCCAGCTCGTGGAGGACGTGGTGAGCGCTCTGTTCCCTTCGCGAGGGGAACATACTCCCCCGCCCATGGCTCCGCCTCCTGCGGTGCCCGATGCGGACCACACCGCCGACGACGACGACGATGCTTCGGAGGTGACCGAGGTAGATCTGAGAGTGGCGGTACGTAGGCTGAATGCCAAGAATACCGCCCCAGGACCCGACGGCTTGCCTGGAAAAGCCTGGGTTCTGGCCTCAGAGGCTCTCGGGCCTCGACTAAGGGGGCTCCTAAGCGCATGCATGGAGAGGGGCCAGTTCCCACTTCGTTGGAAGACGGGGAAACTGGTCCTCATTAAGAAGCCGGGGCGCCCAGCGGACTCTCCGTCCGCTTACCGGCCCATCGTGCTGCTCGACGAGGTGGGCAAGCTCTTTGAAAGAGTCATTGCAGACCGCCTTGTCGGGCGGCTGGTACGGGTGGGGCCGGATTTGGCGGAGAGCCAGTTTGGTTTCCGCAAGGGGCGCTCTACGGTGGATGCCATCATGCGCGTTCGAGCCCTCACGACGGGGGATGCTGTGGCCCGGGGTGGGGTCGTCTTGGCGGTGTCTCTTGACATCGCCAATGCGTTTAACACCCTGCCCTGGAGCTGCATCAGGGAGGCACTTCGGTATCACCGGATGCCGACCTACCTCTGTCGCGTGGTCGAGGCCTATTTGACGGACAGGGCCGTCATCTACCCCGGTCACCAAGGAGAGTGGAACCGGCGAGAGATGTCGTGCGGTGTCCCACAGGGATCGGTTCTGGGGCCGCATCTGTGGGACATCGGGTACGACTGGGTGCTGCGCGCTGACCTCCCCAGTGGCGTCAGCGTAGTCTGCTACGCTGACGACACGCTGGTCCTGGCACAGGGGAGTTCACATCAGGCGGCGGCCGAACTGGCGGAACGTGGGGTTGCGACAATCGTCGATAGGATCCGGCAATTGGGACTCGAGGTGGCATTGCACAAGTCCGAGGCCATGTGTTTTTATGGTCCTCGGAACGCGCCACTGTCGGGTTCCCAGATAACGGCGGGAGGGGTTCACATCGGCGTCGATGTGACGATGAAGTACCTGGGACTCGTCCTCGACAGCCGGTGGAACTTCGTCGAGCACTTCCGACGTTTGGCTCCCAGACTGGAGCGGGCCGGGGCTGCCTTGAAGCGGCTCCTGCCCAATCTGGGGGGTCCAAACGCCTCCTGCCGGAGGCTCTACGCAGGGATCGTGCGGTCCATGGCCCTTTACGGGGCACCGGTGTGGGCGCGTTCACTGAGGCTGCGACCAGCCCAGCGGTTGAACGCGTCCCAAAGGGTCATGGCCATCAGGCTGGTACGGGGTTACCGCACGGTCTCCCGTGAGGCGGCGAGCCTCCTTGCCGGACTGCCGCCATGGGATCTGGAGGCGAAAGTCCTCGCGCACATGTGGGTGTGGCGCGAAGAGGCGAAACGCCGGGGTGAAACTCCGCTGCCGCAACAAATCGCGGCACAGCGGACGGAGCTCCGGCAGGATCTCATGGCGACATGGAAAGTGCGATTGTCGCAACCCAGTGCTGGGCACGCCACAATTGCGGCGGTAAGTCCCCTCTTTGAGGAGTGGCTAGAGAGGCGCCACGGCGTCCTCACCTTCCGCCTGACGCAGGTCCTCACCGGACATGGTTGTTTCGGGAGGTTCCTGTTCAGGATAAAGCGGGAGGAAACGCCCGGGTGTCACCACTGTGTGGATCGCCCGGAGGACACGGTGGAGCATACGGTGGAGGTCTGCCCTGCTTGGGCGGAGCACCGCCGTGTCCTCACGGAGGCGATCGGCGGCGACGATCTCTCGCGTCCGGCCCTGGTTCAGGCCATGGTTCGGAGCGAGAGTGCATGGGAGGCCGTCACCTCCTTCTGCGAAACAGTAATGCTCGCGAAGGAGGAGGCGGAGCGCATGAGGGTGAGGCAGGGTGCCCGCCCTTCCGCCCTAAGTCGCCGCAGGAGACGCCCTGGGCGTCGGGAATCGCAGGCCGATTCCCGGCCACCGTAGGCGCGGGCTTGCGGACGGTGAGCGATGGGTAGCTCGCCGTCCGATAAGGACCAGGCCCGGGTCGACGGCGCGTTGTGTTCCACGCGCGCCTCAAAGAGACGTCAGCACCAATTGACGGGGTCCGAAAGGGCCAATGCCTGCCAGGGTTACGAGCCTGTCCGAAAGGGATATCGTGGCTCTGGCACACAGGCATCTGAAGGAACACGGTGGGTTTTAGTCAGTAAAAGTCTGACACTCCCTCTCGCTCCGCCCAGAGCGGGAGAAGTTATTTGATGATTTCCCACCAAAAAAAAAAAAAAAAAAAAAAAAAAAAGGGGTGCCTTCAACGATACTAATTGAAAAATGGTTACCTTCTACATTGAACGTTAAAAAGTTTTTTTTACCTTTTAGTCACCTCATCGTTTCGCTATATCACAGTTAGTATAGATATGTTTTCCAAGTCTAGTTTAAGTATTTAAGTACAAGGATAGTTTAAATACGCTTAGTTTTTAAGTTTATGTCTTGGGAGGAGGCCTTAATTTATTGAGGCACCCACAGAAAAATCCGGTTAAGCAGACGACAACCTCCGATATTAACAGCTACACGCGAATTAAAAAAAAAATTAGGAAACGGAATTATCCTATTAAACTCGATTTGAATCTACCGGAAATGAATGCGTTATATTATAACGACAGTTTATAATTTCGCTAGATAGATTACAAACTATCGATAAGCTCACGATGTTCCTAATCATACGGTGACATAGATAAATTGATAACTCGTTATCCAAAACTTCCCCATGATAAGGTAATGTTTGTATTAATAATATTAATGTTAACACCAAGAGTTTCAAGCCGATTATTCAATAATTCTAATTGGATTATTACCAAGCATAATAACTAAAATGAAGCTGAGCCAGAGGACAGTTCAAATAGCAACAGCAGCTTTTCTATTGTTAATTTAAGCACATTTTGGATTAGTTTGCATGATTGAACAGAATTAGTAATTTGGCACGCATTCATACCTAATAGGCTTATTAGTGAATTGTGACACTAAAGGCTAGTACAGCCTGGTGCGAAATCGTGGGCACGTCAGCAGTGCGTCCCTTGTTGCGCCCGCGTTATCGAACCAGTCTGTACCAGTCTTAAGGGGACGAAGACCGACTTTTAGGCGATTAACACACGGCACCGCGCACCGCCGCGGTTTCATATGATGAGAGCACCGCTCAACCGCGCGGTCGGGCGGTGTACGTGTGTTAGGCATCAACGGATTTATTAGAGGCTAAAGCGACGTTGAGATCCGCTTCACCGCCTACCGCGGCGGTGCGCGGTGCCGTGTGTTAATCGCCTTAATGATGTTATACTGAAGTTCACGTCTAAACGAGTAGTGTTAATGATTTGAAAAAAATATATGATAAAGTAGAGCATTTTCTCACTAACTTATTATGTGAATATTTTAGATTATGTTTATATTACATAGTGAAATTAATTTGTAAAGTTATGTCTAACGCGGATAAAAAACTGAGAACGGCGCAAAATCTACCAAGCGTATGTTTCCGAAACTTTCAGCAATTTAAAGATAATTTAATTATGGATTGTTGTCTACCTAGTATAGTGCACGGACGTACGATCGCGCGCGCGAGCTCTTTCGCGAGAGTTTTCTGCTGACGGATCACAACAACGTCGCGTCGCGGTGTACCTACGTCAATATATCGGGGTCAGTGTCATGACCTAGTTACAAGTGCGGAAATCATGAAGTGTTTACAATAACTTATTGTATAGGTGTTAAACTCGCCCTACAACTTAATAATGGCTACAAAAAAGTCTATTACTATTAAAACTGACCTAGAAAGGCAGTTATATGACTGTTATCTCCAAGAGAAAACAGATAGAGAAAACCTGCAAGTCATGGTACGTAAATTGAATGTACAAATTGATGCCCTGCAGGAACAAGTTCAGACACTTCAAGGAGAATTGAACTGCATCAAAGAAACAAAAGGGACTACAGAACCTGCTCAGACTACAAAAAACGACGTGGAATACTGTACAGACGAGGATGACCTTGCTAAAGAGACTGAGTGGATTAGGGCCAAGAGCAGGAAGAAAAGGAAGCTTAACACCTCCCTCTCTCCAAAACAACAACCCGGAAGCGCCCAACAAGACAATCAACTAAAAAATGAGAAAGTGACTTCGGTCAAAAAAGTGCCCTTACCACCGCCAATCATAATAGACGGAATCAAGAACTATCAAACGTTCTACGATTCGTTAATTGAAAGCCAACCAGCGGAATCATTTACAGCAAAAATGATGAATGGGGATTGTGTGAAGGTTAACGCCAAATCAGAAGACTCATATAGAGTAATTGCTAGGTTCTTGTCTGAAAAAGACTACCACTGGCATTAATACGAAAACAAGCAGGCTAGACCAATTAGAGTTGTGGTAAAGAAACTGCACTCTTCTTGCCAACCAGATCGAATTAAGGAAGATTTAACAACCCAAGGCCTAAAAATAGAAAAGGTAGATAGTAAATTGAGCTGGAAGACCAAAGAACCACTCAACATGTTCGTTTTATCATTTTATAACGATGAAGATGTCAACAAAATCTACGGCATTAAGTACATATTAGGGTGTAAAATTGAAATACATCCACTCAAAAATCCAGCACTCATTCCCCAATGCAAGAGATGCCAAGCTTATGGGCATACACATAAATATTGTCAAAAAGAGCCAAGGTGTGTGAAATGCACTGGCAAGCATCTTACAGCCAATTGTACCAAATCTCCGCAAGAGAAACCAAAATGTATCCACTGCGGCCTACCTCACCCTGCCAATTATAGAGGGTGTGAAGTAGCCAAACAGATGCAAATTATGAAAAATAAAGTTTTAAAAAAGAAACCTACGGTGCCTAATACCCAACAGTTTCCTCCTATAACACACCCTGGTAAACAGGCGCAGAAAGCAAGTGTCCAGTCAACTGCAAAACAACCAGCCATGCAAGTAACCAACATTGGTACTTACGCACAAGCTGCAAAACAAGGATCTCAACCTCTGAACTTAGAGGATAAGATTAACCAGATCTTGAAGTGCATTACCTCATTTGATAAGAGATTAGAGAAGCTAGAATCCAGCACTAAAACAGCTGTCTTGAATAATCAAAAATGAATAACACACTCAAAATAATGGCGTGGAACTCCAATGGACTCCTCAAACATCAGCATGAGTTGCAGGCGGTCCTAGATACAGAAAATATAGACGTGTGTTTAATCTCCGAAACGCATTTCACAAAGCAATCTTTTATCAAATTTAGAGGATACATGATATATAATTCCCTCCACCCTAGCAACTCTGCCAGGGGGGGTAGTGCGGTTATAATTAAAGAAAACATTAGTCACTACGTGCAGTGTAAATATGAAGAAGAAGACATTCAAGCAGTGGCAGTATCTGTTAAAACTAAGTTTTGTCAAGTGTCCATTGCAGCCATATACTCGCCTCCTAGGCACATAATAAGAAAAGAGCGATACTTACATCTTTTTGAATTATTAGGCCAGCGATTTATCCTAGGCGGCGATTTTAATGCTAAGCATACGCATTGGGGTTCAAGACTTACTACAACTAAAGGAAGACAGCTCTTAAGTGCAGTTAAAGAAACACATTGTGAAGTAATGAGTACAGGCAAACCTACATACTGGCCCACTGACCACCAGAAAATACCGGATCTTATAGATTTTTTCATCTGCAAAAATATATCCACCAATTACATCAGTTTGGAGGAAAGTTTTACTATGAACTCTGACCATTCTCCGATTATACTAATGCTAAGTCAAAAAATCCTATTAAAAGAAAGCCACTTAACCTTGGTTAATAAGTCCACAGATTGGGACAGTTTTGCTCTTGATCTAGATAATATTATCGACCTTAAAACTCCGATAAAATCGCAAGATCAGCTTGACTCAGAAGTAAACAAATTTATTATTAATATTCAACAATGTGCGTGGAGCAATACACCTCAGCTAAAACGCAAATATAAGGGATTTATCCATCCTAAAGAAATTGTGGATTTACTATCAGAGAAAAGAAAACAAAGGAAGTTGTGGCAGCAAACAAGGTTCCCGCGTCATAAAACAACACTAAATAACCTAACTAAACGACTAAAGAGAAAAATTCTACAATTTGAGGATGAATCTCTGAATACCAACCTTCTTCAGCTTACCAATGACAAATCAACGGATTACTCACTTTGGAAAGCAACGAGAAATCTAAAAAGGCAGATTATACAAATACCGCCCATCAGAGATAGCAACGGAAAATGGGCAATAAGCAATGACCAAAAGGCGTTCCGATTTGCTCAACATTTAGAAGAAACCTTTCAACCCAACGAAAGCTCTGTAGAAATACATGAGAGTGTAAATTTATCACAAAACCAAAGAATCAAGCTTGTGACTCCTAAGGAAGTAATGAGAGAAATTCAAAACAACATTAGCTCAAAAAAGTCTCCCGGTTACGACCTCATCACAGGGGAAATTCTAAAACGCCTCCCACGCAAAGCCATAGTAAAGCTGACCAAACTAATAAATGCTTCATTTATCTTAAAATATGTACCTGAGCCATGGAAGGTTGCTGAAGTCATTATGATTGCGAAGCCTGGGAAACCTCCCCACGAAGCATCATCATACAGACCCATTTCTCTGTTACCCGTACTATCAAAGTTATTTGAAAAACTGTTATTAAAACGGATAAAACCAGTAATAGAAGATAAAAACCTAGTTCCAGATCACCAGTTTGGCTTCAGAGAAAAACACTCAACGCTAGACCAGGTACATAGAATAACTAATGTTATTGAAAAAACGCTAGAAAATAAAGAAGTCTGTGCTACCGTGTTCTTAGACGTCGCGCAAGCTTTTGACAAAGTTTGGCATGAGGGTCTCATATTTAAGCTCAGACGCATGCTACCAGAATTTGTAGATATCCTAGAGTCGTATTTAACTAAAAGAATGTTTAGAATACGCCAAGAGGACGCATATTCCGAGCTAAAAACCATAAAAGCTGGGGTGCCTCAAGGAAGTGTGCTTGGCCCAATTTTGTACTTGTTATACACTTGTGACATCCCAGAGCTGGAAAACAGCACCATAGCGACCTTTGCAGATGATACTGCTATTATGGCCACCGGATCAAGCCACAGAGAAGCGGTAGAGAAAGTTCAACTAGCTGTGAACAAAGTTTACGACTGGACACAAAAGTGGAAGATCAATCTGAATGAGTCAAAATCAGTTCACATTAACTTCACAAACAAACACAGTGACTACCACCCACTCTACATAAATGGTATGCAAATACCTTATGCTAATACAGCCAAATACCTTGGCATAACTCTCGACGCCAAGCTGCGTTGGAAAGCCCATATCAAAAAGAAAAAACAGGAACTCGATATTCGTTATAAACGTTTGCATTGGTTACTGGGAAGGAAATCCTGTTTATCAATACATAATAAGCTGATAATATACAAGCATATTCTGATGCCAATTTGGACGTATGGTATCCAACTTTGGGGCTGTACTAAGCCAACCAACGTCAAAATAATTCAACAGTTCCAAAATAAAGTACTCAGGGCTGCTGTAAATGCACCCTGGTACATAAGAAACGATGACCTCCACCGTGACCTCGACATGGAATTCGTCACCACCATCACACAAAAATTTGCTGAAGCCCACGAACACAGACTCCATCGACACGTGAATGTTGAGGCAATCCAGCTGTTAGACAACACAGGCATAGTGCGTAGACTAAAGAGAACTAAACCATTTGAATTAGTGTAGTGTAAGTGAATCAATAATAGTAACAATGTTGTGCTATTTATATAACACATGAACAAAGTGTTTTATCAATTTTACCAGACTCTAAGGAAGTGTTACGAACGTGTGTAAAAGTGCATACCTAATTATGGACACTATTCTTAGCATTAACATAATTTATAACGTAGCATAATAAGTTAGATTTAAATTGTTTATTAGTCTTCTTAGGCTAGATTGCAATTAACTAGTAAGAACTTGGTTCTTACTAATAAGGAAAAAAAAAAAAAAAAAATTATTGATCTTTTAGTATACGCGTTTTATTAAAATACTTTTTTTTTGTTTATAATAAATTAACAATGCGTCTAATTAGGGCCAGCGCACCTTGATGTGCGAGTCCTATTACTACTGAACGTACGACGAGTTGCGTGAGCTCAGTACAGAACACGCAAGCTAACCACTCAAGGTCACTGGCATATATCTACGTCTTAAGGCTATTTTCACATTCTGTGCACTCTCCAGCAAAGGTGCGCGTCCATGACATGGCAGCACGATAACACAGGGAAGTAAAATGTATGAAAATATATGAAGACACTTTTAAAATTCCGTCCACGATAACGTTGTAACGTGCACGCATTTCCATACATATTATGGACGTGGACGTCCACGATAATATCATTACGTTAGAAATTATAAAAGCGCACAATGAATGGAAAAACCGGGTGAATTTTATTAGCTACTAGCTTCGCCCCGCGGTTTTACCTGCATAAGTTTCGATCCCGTGGGAATATCGGGATAAAAAGTATCCTATGTCTTAATCCAGGTTATGTTCTACTTATGGACTAAATTTCATCCAAATCAATTCAGCCGTTTTAGCGTGATTGCGTAACAAACAAATAAACAAACAAACTCACTTTCGAATTTATAATATTAAGTTACAAAGTTAGGCTTAGGATTAGGACCATACGTTTAATAGTTATTTAAAATAATTACTCTACTACTATTAGCCGACCCGGGGTACCTATCGTCTGTTCAAAATGTATCTGATGGTAGTGTAAGCAGGCACTGTTCAGGTTAAATCCTTACGCAATCACTCATTCTAGGGAATTAGTTACACATTCACATGTATTTAGAAAGAATAATAAAATTCATCACCCAGCCACCATTCAGTCCACTGCTGGACATAGGCCTCTCCAATTGCACGCCATTCAGCTCGATTCTCAGCAACTCTCATCCAGCTGCCACCAGCCACCCTACGAAGATCGTCGCTTCACCTAGCCTGAGGGCGTCCCACCTAAGGGGCGGGACAAACAGAAAAGACGTAAGACGAGGAGGCGTCGCAGACGCGGCGCCCCTTCAGTAAATTTTCATACAAAATGTATAGAAGCGTCGCGACACAAAATCAACAGAAAAGACAGGGCGCAGACGAGACGCGGTCACAGGCGTCACAGTCGTCTTACGTCTTTTCTGTGTGTCCCGCCCCTTACGTTTTCCGATTCATAGTGTCCACTCAAGAACACGTCTACGCCAGTGGTCATCGGTTCTACGGCTAATATAGCCGGCCCATTGCCACTTCAGCTTAGGTACTTATTCTGTAAGTTATGCTATGTAAATAACATTATTAAATTTTAATTGAAAAATCTGTGACGAAAACTGGGGTTTAAAATTAACTTCATTTGTCAAATGAAAAACATCTTAAATTTTAGGTTAAGTGTTCGAATAATCAAATCAAAGCACTCAGTTTGTAAGTGGCGACTGGCGCTGCAAATTGGCATCCTCAGGGACGTTTTCTTATCCATTTGTTTACATTTTTAACCGACTTCACAAAAAGGAGGAAGTTCTCAAGTCAGTTATATTTTTTTTTCTTTTCTTTAATGTTTGTTACCTCAGAACTCCGTCGTTTATAAGCTGATTTGGATTTTTATTTTTTATTTGAAAATAATAAGTGCCAGATTGGTCCCATTTATTTTCAAAATCCAGTTTGGATGATGCGATCCATGAGGAATTGAGGGAACTCCACAAGTATTATATATAGCGATTTCTGTATTTTCATCAACAAGTCAATCATTTGTGTTCAGAAAGTATCATTTGGTGAAGTGGAACTGATGAAGAAGACCACATAATTATGGCCACCGGAACTCCTCACCCGCCATAAGATATCTCGATTAAGATAGCTACGCGACTATGACGAAGCAAATTTAAATAAATGGTTCTGATCAAAGTAGTACCAATAAACTGACCTGATGATGAAGTCGGGAGGTAGGTACCGGAACTATGTAATAAAACAATATATCCTAGCCGTGTTTGGGCTAATTGGAATTCACATGAGATGCACTCTGGCTATAAATGATTTTTGACCGACTTAAAAAAAGGAGGAGGTTCTCAACTCTTTTTTTTTTTTAATTATTATATATTATGTTCGGACATAACTTATTTGTTTAAGAACCGATTTTTATAATTCTTTCATTTGGTAGAAGAAGCTTGCGCGGTCCCATATAAATTTTAATAACTTTGAATTGGTAGTTTTGAGTTAGCTTCAATAATACGTATTTAATCCACTCGGTGTATGTTGATGATGTTATACAACTTGCTGTCACTGTTGTTTACATAGCAACTAGTGGTATATGAATTGGTGTGGGGTAGGTACCATACCTAAAAAAATAACCGAACTTCCAAAAAAAATTATTTTTCATCGGATCATTTTGGACACGGCATCTGGCTAGCCGATAGCTTGAACATGTGAAAGGAGCTTAACTATTATAATATCAACTTTTCTTTACAAAAAACCGAAAACTTAACGTCAAATAATAGCTAAACAACAATTCGAATTCAAAAGCAGTACCATTTTCTCAATTCTTCAAAGAAGATTCTTTAAGGCCAGTCGAATAAAAAGTTTTCAGACTTTCTTTGAAGTCTAATAAACTCTGTTTTAAGTTAAGTTAAAGTTAACGAACTGGCATTAGAAGTAAAATTATAATGGTCTTAAAAAATAACATTTTTTAATTGGCCCGCTTAACTTGGGTCTAAAAGGTCAAAATCCGAAACGATGACCTTCCCTTTTGAGACAATTAGCATAATTAATTTACCTTTTGCTTAAATAGCTGTGATATATTTAATTAGAGCAATCTAAGGTTGATGAAAGAATGTTTAATTTATTTAGAAAAACTCTTTCTTGCACGTAATTTAATTGTGTTTTTGATGTTGTTCGTTGTACTGCATACATTATTGTTGAGTTATGAATTATATTTTACATCTTCATCGCCACACACAAAATCCTGCATCGCGCAAGCAGAGTTTACCGCTCGACTAGCATCAATTTTAGTATATGCGAAACCCGAAACACATGTTTAGTATTTTTATGTTCTTTACATAAAAATATAATTCTATGTACAAAATTTCAAAACTGTATCATGAAAAATCACAAAGTTATAAGGTTTGTTATGTTACCGGGTTGTCCGTACAAAAACATGCTAACGGCGCCCCCGCGCCTCCAGGGTCGTCTTGCGCTCATTGATAATAATTTGGCAGTAAGTACCTAACCGCACGGCGATTGTATTGCAAGTGTTTAAATAGTAATAACATTTTCCATCACATTTAAATATTTTTGGGACAAAATAATAATATAACATGGTGTAAAAATTATTGAAATCGATTCAGTTCCTTATACTGAACCTATTACGAGTATATTCAGGTTTCGCATACTAAAATAAAAATAATGTTGTATAGAACATCCCGACATCAACCGTCGGGCACTTGCCCGCCAGACACAACACCCGTCAGGTCGAAGGATCCTCCCTTTTCTATAGAGGATGAGTGAACTTTACACCCTGTTCCTCATGCCTCTTTAACGTAATTGAAATGGAATATAAAAATAATACGAATTCGTCAAAAATTTTACGTTTGTGCGCTTATAGCTTCATCATCATCATCATCATTTCAGCCGAAAGACATCCACTGCTGGACATAGGTCTCCCCGAAAAAAGAGGGGGGGGGGGGATTTGCCATAATCGCCACGCTTGGCAGGCGGATTGGCGACCGCAGTATGGTGTTAAAACGCATAGAGAACGCTGCTGCTCATTCTCTAGTAAGTCCCTTAGTCGCTTTTTACGACACCTACGGGAAGAAATGGGTTAGTGCTATTCTTTACGTCTGGCACCAAACGGAACACTTATAGCTTGATCACCACTAATTCCATGTAGGTGCGTCTAGGTTTTAGGCCATACCTATTTATGTTTTTCCTTACGTCACCGAAGTTGACTGATAGCATATTTATACCTAAATCAATAATATTGTATAGTTTCCCTATAAATTTTACATAGACTGCTCAAAATCACGGTAGCCGCTATGTACCTACTTACGCCCTATTCCTCTAATGACTCATGGTACATGACCACGTAAGGGCACGCACGCATAACCCTTCTGAATGAAATATCGATGGTGGGTAGTAATTAAATTCAAAGTTGGTGCCACATGTAGGGTCGTGGGTCATTTCCACCCGATAGTGATCAATCTCTACCAATTATTATGATTTGATATTATCTTCCTCCCCTTTCTTTTTAATTAAAATAATTTATAAGTTTGCTTCAGTGAAAATGTTGTAGGTAGTCACGAACATAAAATACCTTACATTTCGCAAGATTGATCAGTAACTTTCTGTACTTTCAGAATCTAGATACAAACTTTTTCTTTAATTGCTATAAATATTTAAGTACAGTTGATAAATCTTAAATCTATACATATTTTATAATTACCTGACTGACTGATTCATTAACGCAGAGCCGAAACTGCTGGGATTAGGAACGTGAAGTTTTCCACACGGGTGCCGAGAGAAGGGGCTTCTGGAAATTCAACCTTTAAGGGGGTGAAAGGGGGGATTTTGTTGGTATAAAAAATCTTATTCTTTAAGTTAATAAACTTGAAACTTGGCACGAATACTTATCTAAGTAAATTATGAAGTTTTTCTTTTTTTTTTTTTCTAAACTACCCCGTAAGCGGGGATTAGGGGGATGTCAAAGTTTGTATGGAAGAATTTTAACCAGCCGTCCGATTAACTCGAAGCTCAGTATTTTCATTTGCCTGTGTGCCAGGGCCACAATATCCCTTTCGGACAAACTCGCAATCCTGGTAGGCATTGGCCCTAACGGACCCCGTCAGTTCGTGCTGGCATCTCTTTGAGGCGCGCGTGGAACACGAAGCGCCGTTGACCCCAGTATTATACTTAAGACCGAAAATAAAGAATAACGTGTATCAGGGTTTTTTGAAAATCTATCCCTAAAGGGGTGAAAAGGGGTTATCATTTTACAAGGGAGGATTTTAATGCGTGGCTTGATTAACTCAAAAATTGGTACAAATAACCTATACGTCCATTAATAGATATGTCACAAACGATTTTTCAAACAGTTTTTATGAAAAATAATTTTCCATTGATCCTAACTTGAAAATTGACCCGAATACTTTTATTAATTAATAAAAAGATACATTTTTGAAAGCTACCTTTTAAAAGAGGTGGAGAGGGTGTTAAATTTTGTAGGGGAAAATACGAATACGAATTGGACGAAGTCGCGGAAATAGTGCTAGTACAATATACTCGTATAATATGTTCTATATATATTATGTACAAGTATATAATAAAAAATAAGGGAAAAGCTCATCAAGCTTCAAAAGATTCAATGAGAAAAATGCCCAAAACGCTGGTAGCGTTGCCACGTTGCATGGCAATATTGATTCATTGACCTAAAAATTGCTATTGCCCTCTGGTCACGTGAAAAGTCGACCAACCATTTGGCGTCCACCATTTGGGTAAGGTCACTTAGGCTAGTGACTGGTAAATTACCCAGCCATTAGGTGTGCCACCTAGATATTGTCTTTCACGAAAGCTCCATCGTCTCACTAATAGTGCTAATCTGGTGAAAATATTTTGGTTTCGCTGTAGTCAGAATAAATCAGATCAAATGATTGAATATTAAAATTCCTTTGCGATAACTTATACTATTATAGTTGAAAAATGGTTTCTATCCATAATACCATTTCCACACGAAGTTACCCACTTCACCCAAAATTGAATTCCTAAACTATCAACCCAAACTACTCTAAGATCTTGAAACAAGGAGGGAAGAGTACTTCAACAAAGGCTACTTTTTCTTGCATCGCGTAAAGCAAGGATAAAAAATTTAACAAGACGAGTACACTATACATCGCGTAAACTTCGGAAAGTTTCGCGTGACAAACAAAACGGAACAAGTTTCCGACGAGGTTATGGTCCAAGTTATAAACCACAAGCGGCTCAAACGAAATTGATACCCAAAAAACTAAACTGACGGTTATTATGGTCTGTATTGTAGCGTGGCATACCTACCTATGCAGGTACGCGTGTATGGACTTGAGATACCTATTTCATAAAAGTCAATATTTAAGTATCGATAAACTACCTACTTGTCTGTGTGGTGCCGGATGTAAAGAATAGCACTCCTCTATTTCTTCCCATGGGTGTCTTAAAAGGCGACTAAGGGACTTACTAGATAATGGGCAGCAGCGTTCTATATGCGTTTTAATACCATACTGCGAACGCCAGCCCGCCTGCCAAGCGTGGCGATTATGGTAACCCCCCCCCCCCCCTTGGGGAAGGCTTATGTCCAGCAGTGGACGTCTTTTGGCTGAAATGATGATGATGATCAAACTACCCACTTCGTTTTCTCATTAAAAAACATACTATAACGAGGTGAACTTCGGGTTTTACAAAACCAGATTTTTTTAATATAGTGAGAAATTAAAGGCAAACCTCAGGTACTTTAGGTACCTGCATAAACTTTTAAACCCAAAATCATGGTCACCAACAACATGCTCGGTTTTCACTTAAGCTAGCTAAATATTCCAAATCAATTCTCGCCTCCGCCCATGCCTTACGCCACACCATCTTCAAGGTAAATAAAATTACCTACAGACTGTACCGTCTAAAAGAGTCACGTTCCTCCATGGTAATGGATTACGTGACCCCGTCTCATAGCACAGAGTTCTATAGAGTCGAATAAACGGGGATTATAGAGCATGTCCCACTTTTAAAGAACGAATTGTTCGGAGGGATTAATAAAGCGTCTAATGAAAGGCGGATGGATTTCTTTGTTCTTGTTTTTTGGAGTGTCTTGTTTTATGAGTATTTGATTACGTACGCATGTATAAAATTTAATTATTTTGTGGAATTCATTCTTTGCGAATATTTTACTGCCATGACTAATGAAGCAAAATTGTAACCTGAAACATTTTCTGCTCTAATTAGGAATGTAATTCGGAAAAGCCCGTGGTTTTGTTCTCTCTAAATCTGGGCTGAAACTCAAAATAAAATAACCACAAAAGCTCTTATGGAGATTTCTCTTATAACGAGTATGCTTATATATATAGCGCAGCAAGTGGCGCCGTGATGTTTTGTTACGAAGTTCCTGGAATCACCGAAAAGTTCGGATAAGAGTGACACTGGCTGCTGACAGTCACTCTAGCAGAGCGTCGCATCGACGGTTGCGTGGCGGCTGTCTTCTGATGACAGAAGATGATGTCAGGGGAGCCACTGTCGTACCACGTCCACGACGAACTGCTATATTCCGGCACAATCCTGATGATATTGAAGCTGCTGAACCACTAATAAGATGATCACTTCTGGTAAAGGCTAACCTGCGCCGTTATAAATGAATATATACTTCCCGATACAATAATTTGTTCAGACAGCTGTTGACATTGAAATCAAGAGGTTTCAATGTCAACAGCTGTTCCCACTGAAATCTTATTTCAAAACCAAAAGAATGAGCTCTGAAAAATAAAAACGTCAGTTTTGTGGGCAGTAACAAAAGGTGGGTACATTGATTTCTCCCAAACTGGGTAAACTTTAGGGTACAAATGAGTGCAACCCCAACTCGTTATCAAAAGTTATGAGCACGAATTTAAGCAGACAACTCGTTCATAAATTGTGGCAAACTTTTGTTTCAGATTGTATGTTTTGAAATGCCAATTAGACAAGGGAAATTAGAAATTAAGGATTATACTGGTATCGTTTTAGACAAGAAAGATTGTTAGCGAAGGGTTTTCAATGAGAGTTTGCCATAGACTAGCAATATTATTTTGCATACAGAATAAACAATTTTTCTTTCTTTCTTTCTTTCATACATACGTATTATAATATACGGATAAGTATGAAATACATAAACTGCAGTTGATTTTGAATTGTCAAATTTAAGCGGCCGTGGGTTCTTTCTCATACAAATAATTGAAGATTCTGAATTTATTGGTAAACACATTAATTTTATTTTTTTTACTCAGTGCAGCAGTGCTAATGTACCGTTACGTGCCGGACGTAATGATTAGCCCCATCCATTTCTTCCCATGGGTCTCGTAAAAAGCGACTAAGGAACTTTGAACTAGAGAATGTGTAGCAGCGTCGTCTAAGCATTTTAACACCATACTGCGATCGACAAACCGCCAGCCAAGCGTGGCGATTATGGCAAACTCTATCTTTGGGGGAGGCCTATGTCCAGCAGTGGACGTCTTTCGGCTGAAATGATGAATGATGTCTCAGTGCAGAAATATTTCCAAAGCGTTAATTAGCGTTACAGTCACTGGCCAAAAATAAATCAAGGGTGGCCGCAGTTGCAGTCGAATTCCTTGACGCTGCATTGTGTTATGTCTTGTCTTGCTGTGGCGTTTGTTTTGTCTGGATACGGTCGCTGCAGCTATGTATCAAAAGGGCCATTTAATTCGAGGACTGTTCATGTGTTCATATCTTCACTAAGGGTAATCAAACTGTCTTGCAACTCAACAATGCAACAATAATAAGAGTGTATTAGACTGTTCACGTGCAGTTTGCAATACAGTCAAAATATGATGTGCAGATAGCTTACATTCTACAGTTAAACTATTTTCATAAAGCTGATAGAGCTATTGAAAGCAGAAAATAAAATTAAAAAAAAGTCACACGGGTTTTTAGTCGAGGTTACGTGTGCTTTTTGCAACTAGCCTGCTGTTCATACAGAAAACATGTTTAAGAATATAAAGCTTGGAAAATACCGGTTTTCCTCTCCCGTAAAACTTCCATATATTTTTCACGTGGTTTTAAATACAGATGTTTTCCCAATGAAAACACCGCATCACTCGACATTTAAAGGACTTAACATTCTATTTATAACCCATATTTTACATAGAAATGTAGGTACTAAACGAACATTCATAAATTACCGGCGCTACGGACTTTATCAGCTCCATGAATCATGAAAACTGTTTCGTCAAATGAATAATGTTAGTAAATTGCGGGAACGGATTTAGTTGATCCGGTCCATGGCCCAATTAATTTCAGTAAAATACTGAAGTATTTTAATTAAGTTCAAAGCTGACCAGAAATAAATGTGGGTATTTGAGGTGTCAGTGTCGGTCGAATGCTGTAACGGCTCATTTTGGATGCGGCGTGCCAAGACCGATTGTTTTTTGCTCCCGTAAAGCGAGCTCTCTGTCTATGGCAATAATAAACGGATCACTTTTGCCTTTCAATTTGGATAAAGCAGCCAAATTTAAAACCTTTCAATCCAAGTTTAAAAGTTGAACCATGTATTCCATTAGAATACCGATTTAATTAATAACAGAACGATATCAAAATATAATTATTTCCAAGAAATACCGAACCAAGTTTTTGTTTGCAGGTTACTGAAATCTATTGTTTAAATGAGTCTACCTACTGCTAAAATTTACTGTAGGGCTTTTCAGATAATCTGTCTGAATCGGGGCTAGAAATTGTTTGGAATAAGATGAATTTTAATTTTTTCCCAATGAAGTGTTCATGATTAATGTAAAAAAATGGTCGCTAACGCTCGTCCCTGTAACTCCACCCTATCTGTAGTTTAACGAGTGCTTGCAATTTACTCATGTTTTTACTTCTTATTTCGAACCTCTTTATAAATGATACGGCGTGGAATATCGGTTAATTCCCCAGTTCGGTTTCGTCTTTACACAATTGTTTTATCCATTTTAAGGAAACAAAACATTAAACTTTTGTTTGTAAAGTCATTGTTGTTACGTGTTTTATAGAGATTGCTAATATTGTTATAATATTGTGGTTTTAGTAGTTTCATAGTGGTATTACGTTCCTTACTTTGAATATATGTATTCATACCTTTAAATAGGAATAAGGTTTTACAAATTAAAGGTTGAAAACCAGCGTCAGACACTAGTTGTCTGGCATTTTTGTTGAACTGGGCCGTTTTGACGCAGGCACACTTTCCTGCTAATTTCTTACATCGCGCTGAAAACCAGCGCTGGGGCTCTGTCTTGCATAGTGTCGCAGTATAATGCTGAGCGATAGCCGTTTTGCGTGGATGTGACGCATGTTTCCCCCAACCTTTTCTTATTTTTGTGTTTATGTTCTTTGTTGCGTCATGTTTACCGCAAATAAACGTATTTTCTTTCTTTCTTTCTTTCTTTTCTTCACTTTACGCTTTTTATTTGTTTTTTTTTGTGCTGTAGATGCTGCTGTGTGTTTTCTTTCTTTCATTTTATTACTTAATAATATAACTTACAAAAGTTTTTTTACAATTATTGCTAAAACACTACAGTAACTGTTGTTCTTTCAGTAGGTACTATTTACTATCTTTTTATTCAAAATGAACATCTACAACCAGATTAACATTATAAAAATCGGCTTAATAGTTCGGTACTTCCTTGAATAAATTTAATTAATTAAAGGTTCTTTGTTTGGAGCTACTCGTTAAAATGTCTATCAACAATTTCGTACTTAGATTATTTTGTCTGGAACAATGTAACACAATTCAAAAGGGATGTAGTACCCGTAACAAGAACAATTAGAAATTATTTTGTAACCAACTTAATTGGCTATTGTTTTAAAACAGCAATTAACATATCAAACAGTAACTTAATTTAGGTTTTATTTGAACTCTGGTATGTTGGAAAAACGCTTGTCACATGTACCTAAATTATTTGAATTTCGAGTTTCGAGTTCCGAATCGTCAAAACTGAAATTTCAGCTGGAATTCATAACATCCCTCTGTAGCCAAAGATGGCTACGACTGTGCTAGCTTACAACTATTATACTATAATTATTAATGATAATCTTTTATTTGCTGTCTATAATAAAATTAGAAAATGCTATTTGAGAAAACACAAATAGAAATAAACAATCCTAATCCTAAATCTAAATTTGAAAGTTTCCATGTTTGCACGTTTGTTACTCAATCGCGCAAAAACGTCTAACCGGATTTGCATGAAATTTGGCTCACAGATAGTTTAAATCTGGATTTAACGCATAGGATACTGTTTATCTCGGTAGTACGTTCTTGTAAGATAATTTCCGACCTCCACGCGAGCAAAGCCGCAGGTAAAAGCTAGTTACATATAAAAATAAAACAAATACACATAGACATAATTCAAAATACGATACTTGCCAGTCGGGATCAAGTCTGAAAATGACGAACAAACAACTGAAGCTCAGTCTAAATAATATATCAACAACAAATTTCCTGACGACACAATTCCCTGAAGACGCCTCAATGATCCTAAAACGAGCGTAAATCCATTCCATCTTAACCTTAAAAGGATAAAAACATAAAAGACACCAACCAAGGCTTTTACTTTCAGAATATTAATGACATTCGTTATAAGAATAATTACGTGAAGGGAGGACAAGCCAGAAATTTCTGAAACGACAGAAAAAGTTAGACGAGCCTCTTCCGTAGCAAATTAGAGATGGATAAAAAGCAATCCTTCTTTTTCAAAATGAAACGTCAAGTTTTGCTAACGACCCGTGAAGCCGCTGAAATTTGCAAACAACAATTCAAAACGTAATTGCTTGAGTTACAGGCGTTAGCGGGCGGCAAGTTTTCGTACTGTATTTGTTAACTGTTCCAATTTTAGAAGATATTTTTGTGGGGTTCGAGTTTTTAGCTAAGTTGTTTTCTTTTACAGTTTTGACAGTAACAAAGTATGAAACCCAGTGGAAGGGTTACATATAATCCATTCAATGGGTTCTATACCTACTTGAAACCCAGTAACATGAAAAAATACACCCACACCGTATGGGTTTTTATAGAAAACCCTTTCAATGGGTTCCCAAAATTTAATTTAAGCCGTTCATAAGGGTTACCCATATCGTATGGGTTTTTGTTTAACCGCTTAGAAAAACCCTATTGAAAACCAACCAACAATGGGTACCAAAATGGTCCCTGCTTTAAACCGACAAACACCGTTGTAATTTCATCTTTTGCTACATTGTACATAATTATACAGTCTACTCACCATTTATTTTTCTCAACTATGACCTATCGTCGTAATCACTAAATAAAGTTAAAAATTAGTAAACATTTCTCACACACGAATTGAGACAGTATAATTATGACTGTGAACTCTTAAAGAAAAAATATTATGTATATATAGCTCGGTTATTTTTATTGTACTTATTAAACTAATGGACGTTGTTTTATATTCCCATATTATTTGTCCTACAAAAAATTATGTAAACCGAAACTTATCCACTTACATTTTATGACTTGAACAGAACTTAAGTCGCAAACTAACAGTACTTTTGTTACTTTTACGAAAAAATATTTGCCCCAATCTTGTTTTGCGTGATTAATGATTTAACAAATTGGAAGCGTCACAAAGATTTTAAGAAATTCAAACTGTAGAGGTTTCTGTTTTCTTTTATTGTGGAAACTTCTTCTATCGATTGTGCCGCCCCTAAGACACAGACACATACACTAAAATAAAACAAATAGGAAAAAGTCCTAATCAAAGATCCAATATTAGAAGATTATAATTTCACTCAACTATCAAACATAGCTTCTTCTTCTTTCTTCGTCGTTCCCTAAATGCTGAGGATCGCGACCACATACAACGCGTCTACAAGTTATATGCGGTCTTCTGCAGTGTGGACCGCTTGGTAAACTATCTTCAACAGCCTTCTTGATCGCGTCTGCCCATCCTGCCGGTGCTCTGCCTTGAGCGCGTTTTTCTACCACCCGGCCCAGTATCATAAGCTTTTCCAGACCATGCTTTAGGTGAACGCATAATAGAATAGAATAGAAATACTCTTTATTATGTACAACATAAAAATTACACATAAATACAAAATTACATAAAAATGTAGAAATAAATGTCCGAAAAAGCTGAGGGCACGCTCCTGGCATATTGTAGTAAGTCACTTGGTGATACTGAGTTCCTCCGGTGTGGATTCATTCGTTCACACACACAAACAACAAACATAGCTACAGCATCCAAAAACTCCACTTCCACCATAACACCGATTCATTGCCTTAATAACGCAGCTTACACGTTTATTAGTTGCAAACTGCCACAAGTCACTATCGATACGCTCCGGGTATTATTTTAAGAGAGGCTCCGCAGTTTACAAGTGCAGTTACAGTAAAAGTTGGGCGCAAACGGGCGCGGCGAGATTTGTGCGTCCGCCAGTTAAATGTTTCGGTACCAAAACTGTACCGTTTTCGGGTATTGTGGGGGCGTTGTTTCGGTAATTTGCAGGTTATTTTTCGGTTACAACAAGGGAAGTGGGGAGAATTATATTGGTGTAGTTGTTGGAGAATCTCGGTTGCCTAGTATAGGTTTTGTGATGCTTGAGTATTGTAACAGAGACACTGTTAATAGAAGGAAAACAATGTTTTTAGATAACTTACTCGTTCGTTAATATATTTTGCTGAACGCAGGCCTCAAAATAATTATCAGCTTTAAGGCTTCTACATGGAGACTTCTACACAAGGAGGACGCGCGGGCTCGCGAAGGATGGAAGGAGTGGAGAGAGGCCTTTGCCCAGCAGTGTGACAGCGTAGCCTAGAGAAAAACAAAAAAAAAAGAAGGCTTTTTCATACTGGCGCGACACGCGACGCGACACAAAGGCCCCGCGCGTCACGCGACGAGCGGTGCCTTTGTGTCGCGTCGCTAGTCATGCTGGTCTGTAGAAGCCTTTAGGGCAATAAGACTTAGGCGGAAAATAATTCAAGTGTGTACGTGCCTGCTGCAAGATTTTTTAAGTTTTAGTACAATTAGTTATGGGGAGAACTTTGGTGACGTAGGTTTAAAAAGTTATGTCCATAATGATAGTACCCTTTTCGTCAGTGATACTCACTTACTCGTACCTAGTCTATTCAAATCCATGTTTCCAATTGATGTTACTTCCACTTATACGCTGTTTACACTAGCGTGTAAATTAAGTTGATTCCAGAATGACAAGTAGGAACACGTTGTTTTTCCAAAAACTCATATTTGTTTACTTGTTTGGAAACTAAAACGCGAACGTAGTGGTGCTTACATTCTAGGAGTAGTTAGCAAGCGTGCTACTCCTTCTCTGTATTGTAAGGTATTTTCACTTCAGTAAATAATTACCGGCTGATTAAAAATTATAATATTATAATACCTCATTTTTTTCCAGTGTTCAAATCCCAGACTTCGCTGTCGACTGACTCCGGACTGTGTACCGAGCGAGGGCTGCGGAGGACTCACATAGAGTTAATTAAGCCTCCAGGGAAACGCATCGGACTTAAACTGGCAGGTATGTGCCTTTGTTGGTCTTTGACATAGATTATAGTGATCTTATAAAGATAGGATGTAACAGTACCTATACTTATACTATAACCTATGTATCTATCTATCTTTTCCGCAGGTGACGCAAATTTATATTAACTGTTAATACAGTGTGAGTCTTCATAATGTGCACATATCGAAATGAGGGAAACTTAGCTTAATTTTATCGACGGAAAAAATAGTTTAAAAAAATCTAAAAATTTAATTTAATTTTTATAGCATTTTTTAAATTTTGTTCGCTGCTGTGACCCCTGTGTAAACAAATCGGTATAACTTTTAAACTAAACAATCTGTCACGATGAAACAAACTCAGTAATGACTGGAAATAATAGGGCGTCTTCGTAAAATAAAAACTAACGAAAAACTCGCCCTCAATTGAGTATTAGGGTGATTTTATAACAAACATCTGATATTTTTTCATAAATTTTTATAATAATTGTAAAATTTCTCAGTAAAAGTCCTGATTACCTACCCTTTTTTATTACTTTAAATTATTTTCCATCGTATACGCTTTCCAAAAGTAAAAATACCATGTTTATAACTCAATCACAACGTTTCCTATCAACTGTTAAAGAAAGGCCTTGCACTCGACTACGTACTTTACTTTAGCAGGTAGAGACCCTTTTTTGTAAAAAAAAAATATTGTTTAATATTTTTTTTATATTTTTTCCGTCGATAAAATTAAGCTTAGTTTCACTCTTTTCGATATGTGCACATTATGAAGACTCACACTGTATATTACTTAAACGTATCAAAACAAATGCGACGTGCATATTCATGCAAAACTGCTAAGGAGCATCAAAACAGTGCCATGCGTCTGAATTTTCGCGTTGACATACATTTTCAAAATGGATATATCAGCCCCATAAAATAAAAAAATAACGTAGGTATTCTATGTATGATATAAAATTAAAATGAAATAAAACTTTATTTCAGACTAAGGTCCATGATTTTGTTAGTATTTTGATGTTAGTAACAATAATAGTCCTTAGGTAAATAGGTTAGTATTGTTAGTTTTCACAAATTAATTATTTATTCAGACCTATGACTGTCTCCACCCAGTGTCACTGAAAGGGATAGTCCGCTCTGCCCTCGATCATTTTCAGAATACGTTGTCACTACCATGCAGGCGCTGTAGTAAGGGGGCCGCTTTCTTTCGCATGATGTCATGGAAACCACCTGTGCGAGCCTCCACGAACATTCCCGAAGCACTACAACGCCATGGCAGTCCCAACAGTATCCTAAAAGCATTATTAAATTGAACACGCAGGTCGTTGTTGGTTTGGCGCGTATATGACACCTACAGGCCACTCATATAAAACGATTGGCAGAACTTAAAAGGGTTACTTTGACGTCTGTAGTACAACAAGCGAGCCTGCGGGCAAGCATACCTATTGCTCCTCACAGACAACGCCCTTTTTTTTTCGGATGGTAAATTATCAAATAACTTCTCCCACTCTAGGCGGAGCGGGAAGGCGCATCAGACATTTACTGACTAAAACCCACCCATGTTCCTTCCGTTGCCTGTGTGCCAGGGCCACGACATCCCTTTCGGACAAACTCGTAACCCTGGCAGGCATTAATCCTAACGGACCCCGTCAGTTGATGCTGACATCTCTTTTAGGCGCGCGTGCAACACAGCGCGCCGTCGATCCGGGCCTGGTCCTTATCGGACGGCGAGCTACCCATCGCTCACCGTCCGCAAGCCCGCGCCTACGGTGGCCGGAAATCGGCTTGCGACTCCCGACGCCCGGGGCGTTTCCTGCGGTGACTAGGGGCGCGAGGGCGCGAACCTTGCCTCTCCCTCACGCGTTCCGCCTCCTCTGTCGCAAGCATTACTGCTTCACAGAAGGAGGTGACGGCCTCCCATGCACTCTCGCTCCAAACCATGGCCTCAACCAGGGCCGGACGCGAAGGATCGCCGCCGCCGATTGCCTCTGTGAGGACACGGCGGTGCTCCGCCCAAGCCGGGCAGACCTCCACCGTATGCTCCACCGTGTCCTCCGGGCGATCCACACAGTGGTGACACCCGGGCGTTTCCTCCCGCTTTATCCTGAACAGGAATCTCCCGAAACAACCATGTCCGGTGAGGACCTGCATCAAGCGGAAGGTGAGGACGCCGTGGTGCCTCTCTAGCCACTCCTCAAAGATTTATCGCACAGGGGACTTATCGCCACAATTGTGGCGTGCCGACAGACAACGCCCTACGGTCTCTCTCCATATCTACGTCATTTATGATCTCTATATTTGATTACGTATTCTTTTCCTACTTAACTTAACTTTGACTACTAACATTGTCAAGTTTCAACCTAGCTCCGTTATCCTAAACTTGGGCCTAATGTGTTGAAACAGACAGATCTTCGAATCGATCTTCTTTTGAATGATAAATTTTGAATTTTATTGTTGATTTCATCATCATCATCATTCCAGCCGTAAGACGTCCACTGCTGAACATAGGCCTCCCCCAAAAGGGGGGGGGGTTGCCATAATCGCCACGCTTGGCAGGCGGGTTGGCGATCGTAGTATGGTGTTAAAATGCATAGAGAACGCTGCTGCCCATTCTCTAGTAAGTCCCTTACTTCTTTTACGACACCCACGGGAAGAAATGGGATGATGCTATTCTTTACGTCCGGCACCACACGGATTGTTGATTTTTATTATATTATATTGACACATTTTGCCTGTAATTCATATTGACTACATTTTGTACTGACTTTGATTGTAAATTGAATTATTGACTACCTATGTTTTGCACTAACTTTAATTTTATAAATGAAACTGCCATTAATATTGAATTTATGATTACTAACTTGATTATTAAATTGTTAACATTTTGTACGCATAGTGAGGCAAAACATGTTGGTCCGGTAAAACTATAACATGATACATAATCATCATCATTCATATGTTTTAACAAATAAATTTATCTTTATCTTCGAAGTAAAAATTGAGACGCCAAAAGTGGCACGAGAGTTATAAAATAAATTAAACAAAAAGTCAGTGAAATATCATTCTTCTGTAAAATATTATGTAAAATATAATAAATATTTAACTTTTACCCTTTGCTAGCACATACTGGATTTTCATCCAAGTGTAGCTCTCCAAATAATACTCAGGCAAATTATATTAGGGATTTACTCTCAAACAGAAATGTTCTTGAAATTACTGATATTAGCTGAAATCTATTATAAATGTATATCATGACATATACATTTATTTATACCCAAAGACCAAGTGATTATTAGGACATTATAAAAAATGCCCGGGCAGTTTGAAATATGCCCAATTAATATTTTTTATTGTTCCAAAAACAGTGTTACAGATTATTTTTCCACCAGTTAGAAGAAGCAAAAACTATGCAATACAATACAGTACTTAACTTTAGTGGAAAAGATCACCGGTATCCTGTACTAGTTAAATACAACTGTATCACAGGAGACAGGGCCTTCCGTTTAAAATAAGTCAGCGTATTGATAATTATGTCAGCCGGTGTTTGTTGGAAAAAGCTAATAGGAAAAGGATAATATAAGGAGATATGAAAAAGTAGGAAAAAATTGGTAATTAAATTAGGAACCAATATGAGAGGGCAGTGTGATAACAACTATTGAAATAATCAACTCGGCCGGGCATTTTTATAATGCTAGTCACAATGGGGCAGCACAATTAAAACCAGGTTTTTTTTGGTTAGGTTAGGTCAGAACAGTGACCATTAACGCGCGAAGGCGAGTGTGCCGCGGCAGCAGCCGCAGACCGCCGGATCCCCTCTTGTCAAACTCAAACTGAAACTCAAAACATTTATTTCAATTAAATGTTTTGAGTTGCAGGCACTTTTGAATTGTCAAAGAGTCGGTCAGTTAGTCAGAAAGTTGAAGCTATTTGCCCATTCAAAAACGTAGATCTCTATGGAGAAGAATAGGCAAGAAACTCCAAGGACACTCTTTTAAAGCAAGATATTACAAAATCCTGGGTACATTATTTTTGTTGCTTCTATATGTGAGAGCAATGTAAAAAAATAAATTGTTTATTTAAAAAACAATTCAAAATATAAGATTAAAAGATTACAAATAAGCCCTGGCAATTAAGAGAAGACCAGTCTCACCTGACGGCGCCCGTTCACGAACATGATGCGTGGATCAGCACCATCCAACTCAACCATTTTGTAGGGAACCGAATGATCCAACACACGCGCCACCATCAGCGAGCCATTTAAGTGAGAATGACATACTCTTAACTGCCACCCACGCTTTTTTAAGTCAACATACATCTTATCATAATAAACGGCTCCATGGTACTCAGATTAACAAAAATGAAAAAAAAAAATTGCTTCTAAATTATACAAAATTAAAGCTTGCAATGTATTTCAAAAATTAATAAAATTTTACTAGCAAAAGGAAAATCATTATTCATAATGCGCGGGCATTTTATTACTTTGTCCATAACATATACAAATTAAAGTTTATTTGCTTGTCCCTTAAGCGTTCTTCATCCGATTGCGACGAAACTTTAGTAGGTACTTTGTGGTACCAGTTTTTGTTTTCATTTTAAAACAAAAATATTTGTAATCTGCCTCGTTGGTCCTGGTGGTTGCAAACTACTGATAAGCATGAGGTCCTACGGTTTTCCATAAGGAATTTCTCAGTAGCAACGCGGAGTTGGATTTCTGCATAGTTGATGGCTCGCCCCCTATTACTTGGGAGTTAAACATAACTGGCGAAATGTTGGTGTACTATAGGTACTTACGCCTCTGCCTAATAATTATAATTATTGTTAGTCAACTTTTTTATACATTTACACTGTACTTATTGTTTGAATTATTATTTTTGCCTTGTTTTTATTTTATTTTTTTCACATTAATTACTTCACCTAAATTTATTTAAAAAATCTTTCCTTACTTGGGAAGAGACTGGACCTCACAACACAGGGAATCCTAGTGTGGAGTTCAGGGAATTTGTGAAATCTGGCATTTATGGCTCATATTATGTAACATATTACAATTTTTTTTTATGATGTACCGTGTTTTTGAACTGAATAAAGTTTTTTTAATTTATTAACCGTTCGGGTAAATATGTGCGTGATGTTATAATTATTATAGCTGCTGTTGTTAACAGGAATTTAAAATAAATCCAGAATAAGCTTGCCGTCAAAGCAAGCTTAGCTTAGAAAGGCTAAAGAAACTCAGGCAAAGGAGATTTCTCATGTTACATGTGAACCCGGACAGTCTTTGTATTAAACTCCATATACAACGTTGTTTTACGTTCTATGATGAAACAAAGAAATACTAAGCATGCATGAAAGTAAAGATCTCAAAGGGAAAAATATTTTATACATTTTCTAAAAAATTGTGAACAGGCTTCTTCTGGGTAAGCTCACTCCATCATCGACTTTGTCTCTGTCACCTCTGCCCTAGACTAAGGTCAAGAGCAAACCCATCCTATATAAAAAAAAAATATTTTTGGTCAAAATTTAATAGCATAGCATAAGCACGGCACTGGGTGGAAGTACTCGTAGCTATAGGTACACGTAGATAGTTATTTCATCACGTAACGTTGCCTGTGATTCCCGCTGTACCCATGGTACTACCACACTGAGCCTCGAGGGCGGGCGCAGGCAATTTAGCTGTGTTTGTGTCCCTAATAACAATACTAATATAGACTATAAGTACTTTCTGTTACTAACCCATCACTAAACAACCTATGGACTGTGTGTTCATGTCTGAAATAAAGATTTATTTTTATTTTATAAGCATAATCAGCCTATAATGTTTCCACTGCTGGGACACAGGCGTCTTATCGGTGAGAGGGAGTGGGCCGTAATCCCACCACGCCGTGTGCCGGCCGACCCAGTGCGGGTTGGTAAATGTCACATGTCTTAGAATTTTTGGTTCTAAGACATGCCGGTTTCCTCACGATGTTTTCCTTCACCGTTTTGACAGCACTGGTGATGGAATAATTTACACAAAGTTAAAGCACCTGATGGGTTCGAACCTACTCGTAAGTCGCGGCCGTTAACACTGGACCACCACTGCTCCAAAAACTTATAAATATTAGCTCATTATTATTTTCCGTGTGATGCCGGACGTAAAAAATAGCACCACCCTATTTAGTCCCGTGGGTGTCGTAAAAGGCGACTAAGGGACTTACTAGAGAATGGGCAGCAGCGTTTTCTATGCATTTTCACACCATACTCCGATCGCCAACCCGCCTGCCAAGCGTGGCGATTATGGCAAACCCCCCCTTTGGGGGAGGCCTATGTCCAGCAGTCATTCGCCTAAAATGATGATGATTATTATTTTAGGTTTGAAACTGACTGTAGAAGGCTAGGACTGAGTACCTAAATTTAATTAATGGATTTCTAAAGATAGAAGACCTTACTGTATTCAAATTTAATACACAAACCCTCACACAAACGGGCAAAACCAATATTTGTTATTACGAAATAGGGATTAATATTTGAATATAGATCCTAAATAGATTTTCCGCCGAAATACAATAACGGTGAAACTAACTGAAATAGAACCGCCATGATCTCATTTATTAAAAAAAACTTTTTCTAACACTCGGTGGATTTCCAAGAAATTGCCTTTAATCTCAACATCCAATGGCAATCGTTTGTGATGATAATAATTCCTAGAAGGGAAAAATACTGCGTAGATTTTTATTCTTCTTACTAAGAAGATAAAAAATACATCTGAAGCAAAAAAAACGTGTATGTCGTCGAACTTTTTAAAATTACTCTTTGTTACAGAAAAATACAGCTTTTTCTGTCGAAGTAAGAATAAAATTGATTGGGCCATGAATTTAAAATTTTCCCCTATGAATATTCTCAAAAGCATAATTTTGTACGTGAATCAAAGGCGCAGTGAAAGAATTTTTCGGTTTTAATTCAAAAATTAACTCGACAAGATAAATTGTGTTCCACGTGCATAAATAGAGGAATTCGAGCTCTTTTTCACGGGTCTGACGTCATGTTCGCACCGTATTGCCTTAATGTGCTGTGTCACCCGATTAATGATACCCTGTATAATACACGGTGAAACCGTGTAAATATTTTTCACACACTGTATGTGTATGACGATTTATGTGACGTAATAAAATTGAAAAAAAATATGTCAACTGTCTGTAAACTTCAAACTCAATACCTACAATGCAATGTTATCATTTGTTTCAATGAACTAAAATGAGTGCCTTGGAACGCAATAGAAACAAAAACACTGGCCAAGTGCGTGTCGGACTACGCACAATGAAGGGTTCTGTAGTTGGGATGACTTAATCTCAAGAACAAACAACATTGTAGTTGAAAAACATGATCCCCATACATTCCAACTGCAAATGTAAGTTTGTAGGGTAAGTAATATTTGATATAATAACAAAATTGCTAATATTTACAAGATATAACAACTGAATCTATAATTTGAAAGCAACTAATTTTTATAAGCATAACATACATTAAATATAAAATCGTTTGATATACCACTCAAAAGACATAAAACCTATTTAGTCTAATATGACAAAACGTGCAAGCAAGCATGCAACATACAGCTGGCATGTTTTCTGTCACAGCTCCGGCGCTGCAGGGCTACAGCGGTCCCATGCGAGCTTATCGTCACAGATGTATTTCACGCTCACTACCGAGGCTTCGGCTTGCTGGCCGGTTCCGCCGGATAGCCTCAGCCGCGGCGGCAAGCGTTGAAACCACCTGCTCCTCAGCTCGCGGGCCGCCTCGCCCCTACGCGATTTTAAATAACACTCTAGGGGTAGGGCAGACAAGACTTCGTGGAGTCGGTTTTGCAGCGATTCGTTTCTGTCACGCCGCTCCCGCAGCACGCTCAAATTAATCGCAATATTATATATTTTAAACGATAGGCCTAATGATTTTCGATTACATAAACGTTATATCAAACAACGTTATACGAAATAAGTTTTAGAATAAATAAATGTTATATCCAAAGAAATTATATCAACAGTTGGTATAACTCTCGTTTATTATATCTTGTGAACGATATTTAAATGAAATTAGACCAAATGAGCTTTACGTTATGAGACGCACCCAAGTTTGTACGCACAATATTGAGTGATTTACCATGTTATTTTAAGATCACAGACTTCTTATAGGTTTTCCTGTAATCTATAAGTAAAGAGCTATTTTCTGTATTTTTATAAAAAAAATTGGCTCAGTAGTTTCAGAGATAAGGGGGGGGGGGGGGTCATATTTAATCTATTTTCTTAAATTCAAAAATATGTAATTTAAAATTATAAAAAAAATATATAAAAAATCCTTAAAACAAACCCTTTCATTTGATATGTCACACGGTAGAGTCAGCAAAACTTTTATTTTTAATTTTCTAATTTGCCCGCCAAAAGTGACCTCCTTAAACAAAATTAATTTATTTACGTAACACGTCCATGTTTCAGGTCGCAAAAGTTCATATGTGTATCAAATTTCAACTTAATCGGTCCAGTAGATTCGGAGCAAATCAGCCGTGACAGACGGTCTGACAGACATACAGACAGACATACGAGTGATCCTATCAGGGTTCCTTTTTTCCTCTTGAGGTACGGAACCCTAAAAAGACTGCCTCTTCTATTCATCATCATCATTTCATCCGAAAGATGTCCACTGCTGGACATAGGCCTCCTCCAAAGGGGGGGTTTGCCATAATTGCCACGCTTGGCAGGCGGGTTGGCAATCGCAGTATGGTGTTAAAATGTATAGAGAACCCTGCTGCCAATTCTCTAGTAAGTCCCTTAGTCGCATTTTACGACACCCACGGGAAGAAATAGGATTGTGCTATTTGCGTCCGGCACCACACGGACAACTCTTCTACGACTATTACATATTCTGTATTATTTTTTCGTGTCTGTCTGCGTCACCGCGTTGTTTTTCTTTAACATACCATTTTTTACGCAAATAAATATTATTTCTACTTCTAAAATCAGAATGTACATCATATGAATTGAAAAAGTCACATTGGTGCTTGCCCGGAATTGAACCCACAGCCACATGCGATGCAAGGCCTTAAAACTACTGGGCCATCACGACTTACTACATTAAACAGCGGTAATCTACCTCAAATCGTAAGCGGATTAAATCAGAAGAGTAACTGCAGAAGCAAGAAATCATTTTTCTAGAAAAACTTCTTAAGGGAACCTAGCCAAGTGTAACTAATAAGTTGTAACTTGTGTAATGTTCTGAGAAAGGCGATAAGTGTTCCTTTTACTTCATGTTCCTAAGAGGTCCATTGTTGAATATAGACGCCCTGAGAGAGTGTTGTAATAAATGATAGAATGAGATTATAGTCATCAAGGTGGGTACCTAATAGATCAGTGTTGGTAATCATTATATCAATAAGTGAAGTGGTACCCTTTTTTACAAAATTACGCCGACGAAGGAGTATGAAATTTGGCACAGTTAAAGTTTACACGGAGGAAGAGTGCAGAAAACGAATAGTTGTATATAATATGCATTAGAAAGAAATTAAATTAATAAAAAATCATTACACACACACGCCTCATGACTTGAAGACAGATAGGTGACAGAAGTGACAGCTTGAGCATGGAATAGGTAAGTAAGTACTTTATAATAGCATGGAATTATTATACTCATTGTCTGTGTGATGCCGGACGTAAAGAATAGCACCGCCCTATTTCTGCCCGTGGGTGTCGTAAAAGGCGACTAAGGGACTTACTAGAGAGTGGGCAGCAGCGTTCTCTATGCATTTTTAACACCATACTGCGATCGCCAACCCGCCTGCAAGCGTGGCGATTATGGCAAACCACCCTTTAGGGGAGGCCTATGTCCAGCAGTGGACGTCTTTCAGCTGAAGTGGTAGTGGTGGTGGTAATTATACTCATGGAATTAGTAAGTACTGTATAGATTATAAGTAAAGGGGGCCGAATGTCGACCAGTGGGCGATCTCTAGTTAAGTTAAAGGGACAAAGCGAACCAACCTAGTTTAAACTCTAACCGTCCTATTACAAAACAAGATTTATATTTTGACATGGCTTAAACCATGGAGCCAGTTTTTGTAATAAGAACGTAAGAGTGATTGAAATACCGTTCTTTATACAAAACTGAAAACTTAGTTCGGTACTAAGTTGTCAGTTTTGTGTTGAGGAACTTTACCATAGTCGGAATAAAGTTCAAAATTCAATAATGGCTCCATGTTTTAAACCTGTGTTTGAAGATAAACCTTGTTTTATAATAAGGGGGTCTAAATCTTGAAGGAAATCGTCGTGAGTTAATTCTTGTACTCTTGTGGTCTTGAAGGGAATCGGTAGGAGGTAACGGCCGTGACTTACCGAGTTGTAGGTCGCAGGTTCGAACCCAGACAGGCGCTTTTCTCAAAACTGCTCTCAAAATGGTAAAGGAAAACATCGTGAGGAAACCAGCATCTATTAACCCGTACTGGGCCCGCGTGGTAGATTACGGCTAACCCCATCTCATCGAGAGGAGGCCTGTGTCTCAGCAGTGTGAACATCATGCTAAACTCTTATACCTGATCAAAAACCACCCAAGTGCGTGTCGGACCACCATGACAATGAAGGGTTTTGTAGTTGGGATGAAATTATTCCATGAAAAAACTTAACATTTTAATTGAAAGACATGATCATACATTCCAACTGCAAATGTAAGTTTGTACGCACAATATTGAGTGATTTACCATGGACTTCTTATAGGTTTTCCTGTAATCTTTAAGTAAGGAACAATATTCTGTATTAAAAAAAAACTTTCATCTATTTTTTTCTTAAATATCTTTCAAAATATTTGTTTTAAAATTATATACAATGATTATTTGAGACCCTCATAGTAAGCCCTACATTTGATATATCACACGGTAAAGTTTACCGTGAAAACTTTACCGTGTGAGTATTTTTTTATTCACCTCCCAAATAAAAAAATAATTTAGTTACACGTCTGTCGTGTGGTGCCGGATGTTAAGAATAGCACTTCCCTATTTGTACCCGTGGGTGTCGTAAAAGGCGACTAAGGGACTTACTAGACTTTACTAAAGAATGGGAAGCAGCGTTCTTTATGCATTTTAACATCATACTGAAATCGCCAAGCCGCCTGCCAAGCGTGGAGATTATTTCAACCCCCCCCCCCCCCATTAGGGGAGGCCTATGTCCAGCAGGGGACGTCTTTCAGCTGCAATGATGATGATGAATGACGTTACACGTCCCTGTTTGTGTCACAGACATTCATAAGTGTTCCTTTAAACTTATTCAGTTCATTAGGTTCGGCGCATTTTGGCTGTGACAGACAGACAGGCAGATCCTATAATGGTTTCGTTTTTTTAATTCGGACGTATGGAACCTAAAAATTTCAATGAACTGAAAGTAATTGTACGCTTGACCATGTAAAGTTAAAAGTTAAAGCGGTATTATGTCATAATACAAGGATATACCTAAGGCTGATAAAATAATTGTTTGATACATTCTAATAGAACAACACATTTTCTGGAATTTATTATAACTCAAATATTATTACCATTAATTATTTTCGCAAATTTTTTCTTTACCTACTTTAAATCAAAATCGTTTTAGTATGGTAACATTATTCCGCTTCGAACTGTCAAGTTACCGAGTACGATTAAAAATCCTCGTAACGTAGAATAACTTATCCTCTTTGTACTCAGAAAATACGTGACTCTTTCCAAACTGCTGTCTACCTGTGATAAGAACGGAAACGTGCACGCGAGCTTTAATGTAGGGCCATAGTTAATAATAGGGAGTTCATCAAATTAATTACTGGCGTTAGCACTAATCACTTGATAAGCTCGGTTTAAGCATGAAAGCCAAACAGGTTGTGTGGGGAAAATCCAATATACCTAACACATCTATGAGAGTATTATACTTGATACGACATGATTTTATATAAAAGCACAATGTTATTTATGTGACACACGGCTGGTGGTTTAGAGGCATGAGGAACAGGGTGTAAAGTTCACTCGTCCTCGATATAAAAGGGAGGATCCCCCGACCAGACGGGTGTCGTGTCTGGTGGGCAACTGCCCGACGGTTGATGTCGGCATGTTGTATATATTCTAGTTGTGCAGTAAACTCTGCTTGCGCGATGCAAGATTTTGCGTGATGTCAGTGGGACGCGCGGTTCGCATATCGCGATGTTGATGCTGCTACCGTGGTATTTTACGGCACACTAATAATCACTGCAGACTTTGTAAAATAGCTTTCGTAAGGGTTCTACCTGGAGAAACAAATAACTAATAAAAAATACAATTTTAGGTTATCCTAATCCTAACTAATATTATAAATGCGAAAGTGACTTGGTTAGTTACGCTTTCACGCTAAAACGGGTCAACGGATTTGGATGAAATTTGACAAATGGGTACACTATGACCTGGGTTAGGACATATAGTACTTTTTATCTCTAAATTTCCACGGGATCGAGAAATGTGCGGGTGAAACTGCGGGGTGCAGCTAGTTCTAAATAATTCGGTTTTACCAGCGACTTCACTCACGTGAAGTTCGAAAACTATCCCACGGGAATGTACCTACTACCATGAGAAAAGGAACACCACTGACGACCTGCAGTATTTTTCTCTCCTTCTCCCTTTAATCCATCCAAAGGTTGTCTGTAAAATATCGCTTTTTAGCGATAACACCGCCCATTGTGTCACCCTATGTAAAATTTAAACATTTATATCTGTAAATTTTTAGGGTGTACATGATAAAGAGATTCTATTCTATTTATAAAAGGTATCAAGTCCTTACCCAAGCCGTGGTCTTTATCCCTGTGCCACATTTAATAGAAATCCAGCTGTTAAGGCGTAAAAAGGTAACAGAGAGACAGGCAGAGTTACTTTCGCATTTAATTAAGTATGGATGTGCTGTGATTTCTTTGATTAAATTTTAAAAAATACATAATATTTATACCTAATTAAAATATTCACTGTAGCAACACTGTCATGTTGTAACAATTTTTTTAATGTATTTTCAATAGGGCAACTGAATGTATTATTTTGCTTTGGCAACACTTAGAAATAACGGTTATGATGTTATCGTTATTTATGAGTGGGGCAAAAGTCATTTTAAATAGTAAAATGTAGTGCAGAGCCAGTCGTCGTTTTTGCAGCTGTGCGGAATAAAAGTGTTAGCAAAAAAGAGTGTTTTTCTATAAAGATGAAATGGAAGTTATAATAAAAACAGAAATAGAAAACCATAAACCAGACCCACCCTTCAGCTCCTAAAACCGACCACATCCTGAAGTCGTTTCCCAAAAATGAAATACCATCATAAAAACAATAGACTGCCCGGAGTAAATACCCATAGCCCATAATACTATGGTTTGCCTCCCATAGACACCGTGTGTTGTGGCCTTGCGGCCCATAAATTGAACGGACCCTATAAATCTTATGACCGCTGAATTCTTTCGGCTCCATGCTGGAATTAAAAGCATATTCCTGCGGTTTATCTCTTCAAGCGAATGGTTATTTTGTGAAAGATTGCCTCGCGCATCTGTGGAAGTGTGAAACTTTTATGGAGTTTCGTAAAGCCTGATTGGGTGCTCTTATTTAGGTTACTGTTTTTGACTATACGATGTATATCAATAGCTAAATGCAGATAACCTAACTGCCTTAATTTAATTCGCTATTTGATCCACATTAACAAAGGTAGAAATCAGTTTAACAAGGGCGTCTTCCTGCGTTTTTAACCCTCTTCATCCAGTCTTCTTTTATTTACTACTATATTTTGTTTTATTTTATTGTTTTCTTTAGATGTTTCCCAAAAATCATTATTTATTTTCATAGCTTATAATTTTATCACATTTAATTTACCATTGGAAGTGCGTGGATTGTTAAATTACAAAGCTTTCTTTTTTCTGGTACAAAATACTGCAATAACGTAAATTCATAATAATAATGATATCAGTAAATAACAACAATTTGACAAAAACAAACTCTGTTTACTTTCCTGTTATTTTATAAACCTCAATAGACCAATCAACGGTGATGCAATTTGAACCCTCAATGTCCATTTTTTCCCAAAAAGGGCAATAAAAAAAACAAAATTTAATAACGTTCAAAAAATGATTACTCAGAGCAAGTTCGTCAGAATTTGCACGAGCAAGCTTCTTTTGCCAATCGGGGTTAATCCATAACAAATTTACATATTTATTGGGTTCTCCCGGGACAGATGCGGTGTCTAATCGATTGGGACCAACTTCGGGTCTTTGATTGTGATTGGGCATGCCCGGGCGCCGTTGTAAATGTATTTAAAATGTTAATTTTCGAACTGTGACGATTGGTAAATTAATATTTGTCGTGTTATCTGGTGATCTACATGCTGATGGTGTTAATTTTATGCAAGGGTTCTCGGCGTTAGATGTCTAATTGGATGGAGTTCGAACATTGTCCTTTGTTTGGTAGTTTTGTTTCTTCCTTATTCAGTATACGAATTGATTTTCAGCAGCATTATTAGGATTTGCAAGTCCAACGGGTCAGAATGTCTCACACATTTAACCCTATAATTAAATGAGTGTGCAAGCGAAGCGTCTCTGCTTCAAGTCTGACAAAATTTGCTTTCATCTGTAGGTATTTTGGTACTGGTCGTAATTTACAACTGATCTGAACGAAACTTGGTATACAGGCTTTACGACTACATTTATAATTTATTGTCGTCGGGGATTTTTGATTGGAGGGGTACTCCAAAAAGGGGCAAAAAGGGGGCTACAGAATATCTCGACCTTATCCCCCTTATTACAAAACAAGGTTTATCTTCAGACCCGGGTTTAAAACTTGGAGCCATTATTGAATTTCGAACTTTATTCCGACTATGCTAAAGTTCCTAAACACAAAACTGACAACTTTGTACCGAACTAAGTTTTCAGTTTTGTAAAAAGAACGGTATTTCAATCACTGTTACGTTCTTATTACAAAAACTGGCTCCATGGTTTAAGCCATGTCAAATATAAATCTTGTTTTGTAATAAGGCGGTTTGAGTTCCGATTTCGATGGTTCTTTTTTATTTGAAAGGTAGTAGGTATTGTAGCGGAGGCCGGAGGGAGTGATGAGTTTGGTGGTATGAGGAACAGGGTGTAAAGTTCACTCATCCACCATAGAAAAGGGAGGATCCTCCGACCAGACGGGTGTCGTGTCTGGTGGGCAACTGCCCGACGGTTGATGTCGGGACGTTGTATATATGCTAGTTGCGTAGTAAACTATGATTGCGCGATGCAGGATTCGCGTGACGTCAGTGTGACGCGTTGTTCGTATGTGGCGATGTTGATGCCGCTACATCACTCCCCTCCGGAGACCGGAGGTCGATAGTGGGCTGAGTCGTGTATCTTGCGATACTTGCCAGTGCCAGTTGAAGGTTCCAGTAAGTCGGAACCTGGTGCCGCATAGTTCTCGGTGAGTCGGAACTGTCTGCGGTGATTCCTCAGTGAGTCGGGGTGGCGCTGCGGTATGCTCTAGTGCGTCGGATGTAGTACAGCGCCGGGTTGTGGCTGGCTGCTGGCGTCGACCAGGAGAGGCATGTTCTCTGCTTGTGGACCGGCCGAAAGTGCAGTGTGCTGTGCCAAGGTTGCTGATGAGGCTGTGGGTGATGACCAGGAATGCGCGTCCGCTGCATGCTGGTGGTCAGGATACCCGTTGAAGCCGTGGGTGCTGGCTGGCTGTGTGACTCGCCGCTCGAAAGCTTGAGGAAGTGATGATGATGACGTCACGCTGAAGTAGTTGCACGAAGGCTGCGCTGACGTTCATACTCGGGGTCACCAGTTTGGTGGCATGAGGAACAGGGTGTAAAGTTCACTCATCCACCATAGAAAAGGGAGGATCCTCCGACCAGACGGGTGTCGTGTCTGGTGGGCAACTGCCCGACGGTTGATGTCGGGACGTTGTATATATGCTAGTTGCGTAGTAAACTATGATTGCGCGATGCAGGATTCGCGTGACGTCAGTGTGACGCGTTGTTCGTATGTGGCGATGTTGATGCCGCTACAGTATCTTTTAATTGGTTTCATAGAAATTTTGTGAAGATCTGATGAGGATCTTCAGTGAGATGAGCAGAATAGCTCCTCAAAATGCAGTAAATTTCTTACTTTTAGATTTCTACCAGTGGAAGCGGCCCTTTAACTACTAGTCAGGGATTGATGGAGCACCTGGGACCACATTCTCATCACAAAATGAAATTCATAAAATAGGTGGTAACTCTTTTTATTCTTTTTTTTTTTTTTTTTAAACGATACCCCACACTAGGAATTTCTTGTGTATTGTGGGTGTGTTTACAAACATTTAAACTCACATACACAAACCGCCAGACCCGGAACAACTACTTGTAGGTCATACAAATATTTGTCCCGTGCGGGAATCGAACCCGCGACCGTGTCGTGTCGTGTGCTGTTACCCTGCCATCCAACTCCGTCCCACCCTCCAGCTTGAAACTTTCTTAGACTTAGTACTACTTACCTGAGCTTATTTAATGTTTTTTGGTAACTTACAGCCGCTGCCGGGTTTTTTAAAAGTTAGATAGGTATACTAATTATAGGATTTTTAAGTAGGACAGGTATAATTTTAAGATTTTTATGTTCAACAGGTATATTAATTTTAGGATTTTTAAGTTGGACAGGTATATTAAGTATAGGATTTAAACTGATATGGTTTTATTTTCACTACTAAAGTTTATGCAAACGGGATATTTACCATGTTTTTAAAAACAGATTGTAAGAGCGTTGAAAGGGATGAAAATTGGGGAAGCTGCAGAGTATGACAGAATGTCTGCTGACATGCTGAAGGGTGGTGACGGGGTGCTAGCAAGCCTGTTGTGCCGGATCTTTATTATGTTTTGGAGATATGGCCGTATGCCAGATGACTGGTGCGAGGCTGTAATCGTACCACTATATAAGGTAAAAGGCTCTCAGCAGGAGTTTAAAAACTACCGCGGCATTAGTCTTCTGAGTGTTGTCGGCAAACTGTATGCGAAGGTTTGAATAACTAGAGTGACAGATTAGAAAATTCGGGATGTGCAAGCAGGATTTACAGATGGAATGGGATGTATGGATCAGATCTTCTCCTTAAGGTGCATAGCCGAAAAACATCTGGCGAAGCACAAGAAAGTGTACTGCGCTTTCGTTGACTTGGAGAAGGCCTATGAAAGTGTGTTAAGGGAAGAACTGTGGTCGACACTATCAGTGTACGGTGTGGACGGGCGCTTGGTACGGTCACTGTAATCTTTATATAAGGATTCCAGAGCTTGTGTTAGGTTAAATGGGGCATACTCAGACTGGTTCTACATCTCAAGGGGTGTTAGACAGGGTTCTGTAGCGTCACCGTGGCTGTTCAACTTGTACATGGATAGTTGTTTGATAGATTTGAAAGAGAGTGAGTGCGGATTGAGAATTAATGACTTGCCTGTCAAATACCTTCTGTACGCAGATGATCAAGTTCTACTTGCTTCGTCTGCAGAACGCTTGCAAGACATGGTGACTGTGATGGATAGAGCATATAAGAGGAAAGGGATGAATATAAATGTGAATAAGACGAAGGTCATGGTGTTTGAAAGAGAAGTGGATGTATCGGTGTGTGATGTGAAAATAAATGATAAGAGCGCGGACCAAGTAAGTGAATTGATATATTTAGGGAGTCAGTATACAAGGGATGGAGAGATTAGTGAAGATGTAGAAAGGAGAGTAAATGCGGGAAAATAAAGTGAATGGTGCTATACATGCGATTGTGACCAATTAGTCGATGCCCAAAAAGGCTCGACTGGCTGTTCACAATGGTGTGCTGGTGCCTACGCTTATGTATGTAAGTGAATGTTGGGTGTGGCAAAAGAAGCATGAAAGTTGATTAAATGCTGTGGAAATGCGTTCCTTGAGAAGCATTTCTGGCATGACTATGAATGATAGGCTGAAAAATTAGGTGATAAGGCCACGGTGCAGTTTAAAAGACGATGTAGTAACAAAAAATTAAAAGAGTATGTTTAGATGGTTTGGTCATGTTGAGAGAATGAGTGAAGGGCGACTAACAAAAGGTATTTATAAAGCAGAGGTGAGTGAAAACGCTGGTAACGCCCTAGGAGGACATAATAGTAACCAAATTGGTGATGTTCTTCAGAAAAGTCAGGTGCGTAGTACTCTTTTTTTTTTAGGAATTTATCCTGTATTGTGGGTGCGTTTACAAACATTTAAATTCACATACACAAACAGCCAGACCCGAAACAACTACTTGTAGGTCATACAAATATTTGTTCCGTGCGGGAATCGAACCCGCGACACGTAGCGCAGCAGTCAATCGCTTAACTAACTGCGCCAACCGTGCCGTCAAGTCGCTCGCAACCAGCGTGCGTGTATGACTAGATGTATGAACGTAGGCGAAGCAAAAGAGATTTGTAAGGAGCGTAGGAAGAAGGCGTGAGTTATGTTTTAAAAAAAGAAACATGGTAATTATACCGTTTTAAATAACTTTAGTGGTATACTCGTATTAATTGTTGAAAAAAAGTTTGTGCTCGCGAGGTCTACTGTTCGCAGAACTAGTAGTTTAATTACCCCAAAGAACAGCTAACTGTAAGATGTTCTTAAAACTTATATAATTAAAATGCATTTTAAAGTAATAGTAATAGCATAAGACCTATCTGCTGCTCAAAATTCAGTTTCATTTGAGAATTTAGTCCTCTACTAAAACACCATAAAATTATGTTAAGTAACCAAATCTTCCTAAAAAAGGGAAACCTTCGTTTGTAATCTAATTCTTTTTCTAGTTCCCAGCATCAGTAGGTAATGATAGAAAATCGCCTGTATTTTCTTCGACAAATCATATTGTGTTAACATTCGCCGAGGGACTAGACTTACCAAAGAAAATTCCTTTGATTTATCGTACAAAAATCTATGTTTGATATCAGGCAATTTTTCGACCTTACTCGTTTAATAAAGAAATGTAATTTAGTATTGTTAGTGGGCTCCGTATGAAGGTTATTCAGGAATGACATATTGAAGTCTAGTTATTTCTAGATTATAGGCTGAACAGAGTTAGGTATTGAGTCCAACAATTTGGGAAAATGAATTGGTCTTATACATTGATGTATTAAATTGGAAGATAGGCCACTCTCTAAGATCACGTAAATATTAAATGGACCCGATGTCATGCGTCATGTGCTCGACAACTGAAACAGAGAGACATATTACGCGGGCTATAGCGGGAACGAGATAGCAATAATTGTCACTGTTACGTACCCATATCAACTGGGAAACAAACTACGATTCGGGTATTCCCCGCAAACCGAGAGTAATGTAGGTCGATTGTGTTCTTTCCCCTAATTTATGCGGTCCACGTCAAGGAGTGCGTACCATATCTTCCTATTTAATACATCATGGGCTTAAATAATATTACTATTACCATTTTGGGGCTATGTTGCTCTAAAAATCTTACGGTAGTCAATTGGGATTTTTGAGCATCTATTAGGGGACCAATTTGTATCCAATGCTTTCGCTACAGTTTTTTTATTAAATTATGTCGATAAGATTTAAAAACCAGCCAAATGTGAGTCGGGCTCGGGCACGAAGGGTTCCGTACCAATATCTATAAAAACAACAAAAAAATCACGTTTGTTGTATGGCAGCCCCCTTAAATATTTATTTTGTTCTGTTTTTTAGTACTTTTTGTTATGGCAACAGAAATACATCATCCGTCAAAATTTCAACTGTCTAACTATCACGACTAATGAGATACAACCTGGTGACAGACGGACAGACAGACAGACGGACAGTCAGCGGAGCCTTAGTAATAGGGTTCTCGTTTTACCCTTTGGGTACGGAACTCTAAAAACTGATGAGGTCCAGGGTTCGATTCCCAGGTTGGGCAAATTGTTATTGGGATTTTCGCCCGGTCGATGGCAATAGGCTCACCCCCCTATTAGGTACATCGGACTAAAACATCAAAATGTGGGTGTACCATAATAGGTGCACCTCTGTCTAACCTTTCGGGGAATAGGCGTAATGTTATGAAAGATTCAAAAAGTGCGTCAAAATTAGAAAAAAAAAACCGGCCAAGTGCGTTTCGGACCACGCACAATGAAGATTTCCGTAGTTAGGATGAATTTATTCCAAGAACAAACTTAACATTGTAGTTTAAAAACATGATCCCTATACATTCCAACTGCAAATGTAAGTTTGCACGCAAAATATTGAGTGATTTACCATGTTATTTTAAGATCACAGACTTCTTATAGGTTTAGAGTCTATAAGTAAAGAACTATTTTCTGTATTTTTTTTTAAATTTTAGGCTCATTAGTTTCGGAGATATGGGGGGGGGAATGGTCATTTTTCATGTAAGGGTTTCTTTTTCCTTTTGAGGTACAGAACCATAAAAACATATTGCTTTAAAGCGAAAGCGTCAGGATAGCCAGCGAAATTTAAGGTACAGGCTAAATATGATTCGCGGCCGTATCAAATATTGATTCATAGATTTTGAATCATAAATATCATTGATTAATTGAATGACTATTTCATGAAATCATGACATTTGAGGCCATGCTAACTTAAGGAGTTGTATTGAAAGAAAGAAAATTTTTATTTTTATTTTTGTCACAGAAAAAACAGGCGTACGAAAACATAATAATGTTAATTAGGTTTATAAAAAACTCGAAGGTTACACAAAACAGATCTAAGTACTATAACAAACAAACAAATAGTCGGAAGCTGCACGTCATGACTGTGACAAGACGGCTTGCACTCAGCATGATGCTGTGCTATGGGGGCCCCACGGCACAGCGCTGATTTTCACTAGTCACCCGAAAAATACGTACGGAACCCAAGTCAGGTTTGATGAGTTGTACATAAGTAAATAGGTAATAAAATAAAATACACAGTACTTAGAATATAATGCCTTTACAACCAATATTGCTGATTCTAATGATTATAATTATGTAAAACCATATTTGTGGCACTGACCTGAAAATTACAAAAAAAATAAGAAATTTAAATTACACGGGCTACCTTAGAGCACGCCCTTTAAAATTCCAAAAAAAATCACCCATCAACTTCACAGAAACTTTTAAGTGTATTACAGTGTACAGTGGCGTGCATTTTCATAACACGCTCAGAAGAGCGAGTTAATTCCGTCCGCTTGAGGATTTACGGCGTAATTACCACGTCAAACGGTACCGTCGCTAAATCTGTACCCAGCACTATGCACTTTACGCATGGCAAACAATGGGCGAAGGTCTGGTCTGAACAAAAGGAGAGCGCTTTATGGTGAGATGTGAAATGTATTGCGAGAGGGTGCGGAAACTGCGGGTCCAACTAACCGCGAATGATATTAATGGACAGTTTTGCTTGGCTTTAACTTTAGGTATAGGTACCTAAAGTTAAAGCCAACCAACACTATTAGGTAGGCCTAATAGTGTTGGTTGTCGGTTTTATATCTGGATGCATAAGGTATTTCATTAACCGACTTCTAGGATAAATGTTCGGCTGTTGTTTGTTTTTTTTTTCTGTTTGTTCACCGATTTTTCCGTCAATTATGGACCGATTCTGAAAATTCTTTTTTTGTTGAAAGGGTATGCGCCCAAGGTCCCATTGCCACTAAATTAGAATCTGATGAGGGGATCCCATGGAAATCGAGGGAAACCCTTAAATTGTATAGGCAAACCCATAGCGATTTTGATATTTATAGTAAATCGTGCATTTGCTTTCGGAAAGCACCATTTGGTGAAGTGGAACTGATAATGGAGACTACAGATGGCCACCTGAATAACATAATAATTAGTATTTAACGGGTTGCAATTCGATTAGGTACTTTAATATGGTTGCTAAGTAATTTATGCTCGTCACAATGCTTATGGTGAGTGGCAGTTCTCCTGGATCTTCCCAGGAGAACTCCTCAACAATTAAGGTCCCAGAATCGGGAAAAGCAATATTTTGTAAAAGGTGATAAGCTGTTAATATTAGGCTATTGCAGCTTAGTCAAATTAAAAACTGACCCACTAAAAAGTGAGCAATAAAAATCTTTTTACAAAAAAAAATAACTGACTTCCAAAAAAACACTACAAAGTGAAAAATAACTTAAATTCGGAAGTCGGTGGCAAAAAACTAAATACAGATCCAAAGACACCGACTTCCGAAATTAAAGTTATTTTTCACTTTGTAGTGTTTTTTTGGAAGTCGGTATTTTTTTTTTGGAAAAAGTTTATTTACATAATTATTATAATTGTTCATGATATATAAAATAATGGTTAGACCTGCTGTCTTGTATGGATCAGAATGTTGGGCCACAAAAGGGATGAATAAAAGACAATTGCATGTAGCTGAGATGAAAATGCTAAGAGGGATGTGTCACCACACACGAATGGATAGAATAATAAATGAGTACATAAGAGGAAGTCTGAAAGAGGCACCGGTGACTGAAAAGTTCTGCGGAAATCGGTTGTCATGGTTTAAGGGCATGTGATGCGGAGGAATGAGGAAAATTTTGTGTATGATTGTCGATGGCTATAAAAGTTGTGGAAGACCAAAGAAACGATGGATGGACTGCGTGAAAGATGATATGGGAGTGACTACCAAGATGATGACTAATAGAGAAGTGTGGGAGAAGGACATGTTGCGCCGACCACAAATAAATTGGGATAGGGGGAGGAGAATGATGATGAAAGACATATTGCTGAAATGTTTTGAAATAAAGAGATTCATCATCATCATCATTGCAACCGAAAGACGTCCACTGCTGGACATAGGCCTCCCCCAAAGGAGGGGTTTGCCATAATCGCCACGCTTGGCAGGCGGGTTGGCAATCGCGGTATGGTGTTAAAAAGGATAGAGAACGCTGCTTCCCAATTTTTTTTTTTCTAAACGTTGCCCCACACTAGGAATTTCTCCTGTATCGTGGGTGCGTTTACAAACATTTAAACTCACATACACAAACTGCCAGACCCGGAACAACTACTTGTAGGTCATACAAATATTTGTTCCGTGCGGGAATCGAACCCGCGACACGCAGCGCAGCAGTCAATCGCTTAACCACTGCGCCAACCGTGCCGTCGATTCATTATCTAGTAAGTCCCTTAGTCGCTTTTGACGACACCCATGGGAATAAATAGGAAGGTGCTATTCTTTACGACCGGCACCACATGGAACCGACAAATAATAAATCCTAATTATTATGCTTGACGGAAAATTATGGCAGAAGTTAAGATACGATAACGTAACATTACGTCTGTATTCCCCGATGGGTTAGGCACGTGTACCAATAGTCCTACATTTCGTCAGATAAGTTTAATCCCATTTTATAGGAGATGGGCCTATAGTCACAAACCAGACACATCCAGACTCCGGGCTGCTACTGAGAAGTTTCAAATAGAAATACCCAATAACACTTTTCCTGACCCGGGAATCGAACCCAAGACCTCATGTTCAGCAGTAGCGCTTGAGTTTACTAGACCAACGAAGCAATTATGGCATGTATTGCAATAGTTTTATAATTATAACCATAATATTTAGTTAATTAAATTAATACTTCTGACAGTTTACTCCTCTGTGTCACAGTGTACCGCCCGCAGTGATATGTCTGGCAAGCAAAAGTGTTCACTCAAATTAGAAACGAGTTTACAATATCGTCCGACTTCCTTACTAATGAGGTTTCCGTTCGACATTCTTTACTGGGGCTTCTTGTTAGGACGTTATTAAAGGGTAATAAAATAATACTTCAGTTTTATGAGTAGTGGATTGGTTTAGGGCAGAGGTACTCCTCTAATTATGATAACCTAACCTACTGGTCAGTTATCTTAATCAGAGAGAGAGCCAAAGAACTGACGGTTTGATTATGTTTGAAAAATATCAGCAACCTCGTTTTTAATGTCACGAATTCTAGTGACAATCGTGGTGATCGTGCAATTCCCCCTTTAGTTGCTGAAATAAAGAAAGAATAACATAAATATATTTGGCAACTATTCGTGAAACGAAATACAAATGGAAAAAAAATAAAGATAACAGCAGTGTTGCAGCAGTCATTTTTCGTGCATCGCGGTGTACCTACTGGGACAAATAATCATTAGAAAAATGTAATGGTTTCGGCGTTTCGGTATGAGCAAAAAATAATGAAAAGAAACAAAAATTATGCAATAAAAAACAAATGAAAATCAAAATGAAATTGCTACCCTTCGCAGTTTACAAAATGATGAAACCAAGATTTAACTTCATAACGTTTAATTAAAGAAACAGGTTGGTCGGGACCCGTCCAAACAGGAAACAAGTTGTAAAACTTGTTATAACCAAAGAAAACCATAATTAACCGCAAACGCAGCGAGGGATGTGTTCATGTTATGAGGCGAAAAGTTGTATTTCTTGTTTCTCTGATATAAACTTGTTTAAACTGGTACATGAAAGATTGGTTTATGAAAGCAGACAGCTGCGGTTTGTAACCTTAACTACACAGTCTTACAATTTGCTTCAGAAAACTTTACTGGTTCATTTTCTATACCTACTAAAAGAGGTAAAATTTGTGATTTTGTGTGTCTGCTAATCTTCGGAATTACTGACCTGATTTCGAAAATTCTTTCAGCTATAGTTCAAATTCAAATTCATTATTGCATTCATGTGTACAATTAGTTGTTACAATATAATAAAATTAAGTTCCAACATGAAACCCGGTTAGGGCACGGCAACACTATAATAGAAACAATTTAACAAAATAATAATAAGAGTATGTATGAGTGCGTTTTTTTTTATGACTATAATACTTAGTATTATGTGTAATTAATTATTTATCTAGCTAAGCATCATATTTAATTAAATATTTTGTTCTAGGTATTGCCGAGTATCATAGGATATGCCAAATAAGAAACGGAACCCTTATAAGATCACTCGTGCATCTGTCTGTCTATCCGACTGTCACAGCCAATATGCTCCGAATCTAATTGGCCGAATATATTGAAATTTGGTACAGTTATCAATTTCTGTGACCCAAACCCGGACGTATTACGTAGATAATTGAATTTTAAACTTGGGGTTCACTTTTGGGAGACAAATGATATAATAAAAATAAATGTTTACCACATAATTATGCGTGTTACATATCAAATGAAAGGGCTTACTGTGAGGATCTCAATATATGTCGGATACTCAGGATTTACTCCGTTAGATTCGGTCATCATGTGGGTAGAAGGTGGGTTTCGTGCAATGAAAACACACTGGGTGCGATACACAGCGTTTTAAACTCACAAATTGACACAATCACTACAAATTACAATTACCACAATAACTGAGCACAAAAAATCGAGTACAGTTCCGCGACGTCTTAACTCCGATGCGATCAGACACTGAATCTTGAATGTCCTCTTCGCCTATCGGCTCAAAACATCACGACTCTGAAGAAGCGCGCTAGTGGTGTGGGTAGATCACGCGATGTCGTCAGTAGTAGCTTGCTTGCGATTCATTTCTTGACCGTACTAATGACCGGATCAGACATTTATATATAAAATATTTTTTTTATTTTAAAGTAAATAGTTTTAAGGTTATTTAAATAAATAGACGAAAATTTACCATTCACCCATTATCTCCGAATACAGAGCCAAAAATGTTGAAAAAAAAAAATATAAAATAGTTCTATACCTACTTATAGATTAGAGGAAAACCTAGGTATAAGAATTCTATGGTCTTCCAATAACATGGCAAATCTCACAATATTGTGCGTACAAACTTACATTTGCAGTTGGAATGTATGGGAGAACATGTTTTTCAACTACAATGATAAGTTTGTTCTTGGGATAAATTCATCCCAACTACGGAATACTTTATTGTGCGTGGTCCGAGACACACTTGGCTGCTTTTTAAGTTAAAACAAGAACACGCGAATGAAGTTGTGGGCTGAAGAGAAGCTAGTATTCAATAAATGGATTTTAAAGGCTTTTACATACCGGGGCGACTTGTCGCGCGACGCGACGCGACACAAAGGCACCGCTCGTCCCGCGACGAGACACAAAGGCACCGCTCGTCCCGCGACGAGCGGTGCCTTTGTATCGCGTCACGTCGCGCGACAAGTTGCCCCGGTATGTAGAAGCCTTTAATCAATGAATCCTTTTATTTTCGTGTCGGATATAATAATATTATGTTGCAACATTATTGTGAATCACTGCGACCTGTTGTCAGCGCTTGATAGAGTGGAATGTTGAACTTTATTTTCAGTAATAATTTATCAATTCATGTTTGTTCATTACGAGTAGATGATTAATAAATTCATAATTATAATTGCCCTTTAATATAATGTTCTGATTAATATTTAAATTATGTCGATCACATAATCAGTTACCTACCTGAATTAACTATCGTTAATTATTGTTAATTACTTTTTAGACCTTCGCATCCTGCTTATGCGTATGAAGTTTCATTAAAATCGGTTGAGTAATTTCAAAAAACAAGGGCTTTAAAGTTTGTATGAAATGCCGTGAGGTGTAAACGCTCTTAACACCGAGTTAAACAATGTACCTACAAGAATGCAAACCATGTTACGACTCGTAGTTAATTATGAGAATGAAACTATCAACAAAAACATTAAAATAAACGCTCACGAAAGCGAAATAAATAGCGAAACATCTAACCGCACTAACAGAAACGTTAATAAACCAAGTTCATTCCTCCCGTGACAGGCAAAGTCAGGGCAAACATTTAGTTACGTGTATAAAATCATAAACGAACGACAAGTCCTAAGGGCGAGGACAGATTTAAAGCGTCAATTAGTACCCCACAGCTAACTAAGAGGGACTAAATTTGTACGTGTGGGGGAGTAAAAATAGTTTCATGTGTCTGAGGAATGGAAGGGAATTTGCTAGAAGTGGCTGGCTAGACTCTAAACGTGCTTGATACAACCCCGCAGAGGTAGATAATAATTATATAGGTAGTATTCCAAGAACCTTTAAAAGTGACGCTAGTTTTCACTATGTGTATAAGTCCAGTGTAACTCTTAGGCGGTTATTTAGTAATGGTAGGTACACAAACTTGCTGACTGACCAATCTTTATTAATTCTTGACTTAATTTTCATTCAATGTGTGACTTCGTAGAAGCTGTCCATGCATAAGTCGTGCCAATAAGAGAGAAAAAGACATAAGTTTTGTTTTCTTTAAAGGCTTCTACAGACCGGCGCGACACGCAATGCGACACACGGCCCCGCGTGACGCGCGACGAGCGGCGCCTTTCAGTCGTGCCAGTCTGTAGAAGCCTTAAAGCAATCTTACCCTTGTTTCCGATACATTTAAAAATCGTTTATTCCCGTTGTCCCCGTACGCCGTGTCCCCGTCTTACGGGGACAGCGGTACTTCAATTAAATATTTAAAAATACTTCCCGTACTTTTGAATGTAAAACCAAACCACCGGGTGGTTTGGTTTTACATTCAAAAATACGTTTCGTTGTGTGGTCGCAGTTCTAACTTAACCTAGCTGTTTCGATTTGTCCCCGTTAGCCGAATGTACGTTATGGGAACAACGGGAAATAAATTTAATCACGTCCCGCTGTCTCCGTGACGGGGGGATATGGCTGGCATACGGGGACAACGGGAATAAACTTTAAAAATAGGTATTGTTTAAAAAAAAAAGGGCCAAGTTCGTGTCGGCCCACGCACAATGAAGGGTTCCGTACTTAGAATGTATTTATCCCAAAAACAAACTTAACATTGTAGTTGAAAAACATGTTCTCCCATACATCGATATACGTCGCGGTCAATTCTCCAACTGCAAATGTAAGTTGGTCGACTATTACTCGTTAACTTGTAAAGCCTATAATTAGCTGTGATAGTTTTCCTTTTAATTTCGTTATTTATACTACTGCAATGACTTTTTCTATATATCCAAAAGCAACCATTTAGCTCAGGGACAAGGGTCCGGACACTTGCCTCTAACAAAAAATAGCACTTTAAAGCTTAATATTACGCAAACCAAACCCTGAATCGTTAAAAGATTTTAACTGACCCACAATGTTTTTGAACAGCCTATCCAATGATATACCACTCCATGGGATAGACGAGACAAAAAAGTATCACTTTACTTGCAAGGGAGGTAAAAAAACCCATGTCAAATTACAGCTTTTTAGTACTAAGAGTCTCTGAGCTAAGCCGGTGACAGACAGACAGACATATGGACATGGCGAAACTATAAGGGTTCCTTTTTGACTACGGAACCCTAAAAAGCAGGTAGTTATGGTTGGAAAAATAGTATTGAGCAATTCCAGGCCACATCTTTCAATTCTATTTCCTTGTAACATTTAACACCGCGCAGCTGTCGAGACATTTCTACTGGTTTTAAAATTTTCTGTTTTACCGGCAGAAAAATACGAGCAAACACTAGTGTCGTAAAGTTGAGTATCCTGTTCTCGTTTACGACTCAAGTATTTTGCGATGTTTAGTAAAATGCTCAATGTGTTATTTCGTGCGCTGCTTGGGATTCAATTATGGGTGGAGCCATATTGAATTTTGTTTCAGAGGTGGGGTTCGATGTTTTTGACAGGTGCATTGTACTAAACATTGCAAAATACTTCGTTATAATATACTACTGCCATGCATTTTTTCAATAATTCCATAAACAACCATTTAGCTGGCAGGGCGGGGGACACTTGAGTCTAACAAGCACTTTAAAGCTTATTACGCAAACGGATCTCTTAATCGAAAAATGGTTTTCACAGACCCCCAATATTTTTGAACGACCTATCTAACGATCCCACATCATGGGATAGACGAGAAAAAAAAATATCATCCCCACTTTATACTAACAAAAAATGTTTTTGAAGATTTTATTTTACTAATTTGTCGGTGTGATTAATATAATATTATTATACCCATGCTTAATTACAGCATTCTAATACTAAGAGTCTCTGAGCTAAGCTGGGGACAGACAGACCGACGGACATGGCAAACCTATCCTTGTTGACTACGGAACCCTAAACAGGACAATAATTACTATGATAACTTGATAAGTGTTAAGGTATACAAAAATCAAAGAACAAAACCCCTGTCTCGTCTGTCTGTCTTTTACACGCACGGCCTGTTTAACCACCTGTGGAAATTTTAGGTTTCAATGTATGAACGCATAATTGTTGGATTTATTTGGATATATATTTTATTGGCAACATTATAACAGTTATTGGTATTTAATATATTTTACAACTTAGGGCGAATTTCACCAATAAACTACGTTTAAGAGTTGTCAGTATCATTATTTTCTTTGTAATATTGACACTGACAGCTCTTAAACTCGGTTTAGATGTGCTGATCGCGTTCAGTTTGATTCAAACTGTTTTGCACAAAGTGCCAATTTCACAATTGGCACTTAGAGCAAAACAGTTTGAATGTACACACGGCTACACATCAAGCTATAAATTTCCAGTATAGGTTGATCCCACATTGTATAGGATTTCCGTACAATGAGAGGTCAGCGTATACTGGAAATGTATAGCTTGATGTGTAGCCGTGTGTACCAGCAACACCGAAAGATTCGAAATGTAAAATGGCGCGACAAAGTGGCAGCTTGTTTCGCCGTTCATAACGTTATGAGGGACGTATCTACCGAGTGGCTGTGTCAGTTAAAATATAGATTGGAATTATTGGAGATCTACTGTAAATTAAGGGTACATTTATATTAGTTTATATTGTAAATATAATACTAAATAAGTAGTGATATTATGTGGAGAATAGGATATGTGATGGTATGGCGTAGAATATAAAAAAATACGATGTTGAAAACGAAATATAAATGAATGATAAAATGTTTTGGTGTTTCATATAATTTCCCTATCCCTGAATTATCGTAAATATGTAGTTATAATAGACACTTTTTAGTTTGTGATATCGGGGTAACGACTTTGATCCATTCGGGGATTAGTATCTATTTTGAGGTTAAATATTTTCGGAATTAAATTAGTTGTTTAAGAATAAGAGTAATTTTATAACAGAAAGTTGAAAATGTGTGTGCCTATGGTTAGGTACCTAATGTTAGTTTTCCTTTGTCTAAACCCAAAAAAAGTAAAAATACAAACATTAGGTAATAAAATACAATATCCCGTACTTTAACTTTAACGACCAAAATAATAATGGAGTCTACTTTGTTAGAATTTATGCGCTGTTGTGGTGTTCAAACCCAGTTCGCTAATTAGGTACTCGCTATGAAATAATATTAATGGTTTCGACGCCCCTACTGTGAGTACATTTCTGCTGTTGGTTTCAAGGCTAAGAATAGTAGGTACTCAACTCTCCTCATAACAGCTACTCAAGTAGGTAATGTAAATGAGTAGATACCTACGAGGTGAATGGGTACTCGTAGTATCATGTTTTGTTACCCTATTGTTTACCTACATCATGGTGATGGAAGTTGAGTACCCATTTAGAAAATAAGAAATAGGTTTACAATAATATGAGCCTGAAACTGTCCCACCATAAGGAAAAATTGCCTATAGGTACAGGGAAGGAATAACATTATTAAGGGCCCCTTTTCCCGAAAGTTTAGGCATGAGACAGCTTGCGCCCGCGTTGCATAGGAGCAGTCGCGATAGCACTATAGCACTGGCGCGGTGCGCGCGAGACGTTTTTCACGTATTTATTAATTATAAAAAAAAATAAGTGCCATATTATAAATCACTCCAATAATATCCCTGTCAAACCCGATTAGTAAATAAAATGTTACATTTTCATAAAAATTTCGTTCCGCCAAGTCTCATACAACTTAAAATACTTTCAAAATCGACTTTACTTCTGATTTTTTTTTCAAGCAAAATGTTAAATAACGTGTTTTTAACCAAAAAAGTCATTAGATCAAACATGTATCTGTACTATATATTTTTTTACGAATTTAAAATTATGGTGATTTCTCTGAAAACGACTCGATCTAGAAACGTAAATTTCGGAAAAGGGGCCCTTAACTACGTTTCCTCAATAAATATTGACGACTTCCGACCCCTAGTCCAGGTATTTTCACAATGTTTTTCAAGACCTGGGTTTATTAAGTCAGAGTAATCTTACGATTGACTCCGTAGAACTTATCTGATGAAGACATAAATTGGTACATATATGACAGATTTGTGATAACATACTCGTAGATAGGTTTAAACACATTAGGGAGTTAGGCATTAAAGATAAGTAAAAAAACGTAACCTAACTGTGGATCGTAAAGTATTGTGTTATAAGCGTTTATGGTTAAACTATTACTTGTCGAAATTGTTCTGAAAACACATCTGCATTGCATAGTAACGGAAGGCTGGACGTTTTGCCAGCTTCTTCTGGAGAAGAGAAAATTGGCATGAAATTTAAGAACTTGTCCAAAAAGTAATCACTTAGGTTTTTATATGTTATTTGTTTTATTATTGCACGCCCCACAACGCTTCAGTGTGTGAGAGTGCTCTACTCTCGATATCTCGCCTTGTCAAAGTTTTCCAACATAAAATAGTTTCTATACTCTCAATTAACTTGATTTGACTTACATTTAAGCTTAATATATTTTTAGATTGGTACCTTGGTTTATATACCAACATTTCGAAGACGTGTGACATCTACCAACCCGCACTGGACCCACGTGGTAGATTACGTCCCAATCCCTCTCAAAAAGAGGTTTTAATTTATTGCGAGTATCAAAATATGTCGCATTAAGGCTTCTACATACCAGCGCGACTTGTCGCGCGACGCGACACGGCACAAAGGCCCCGCGTGTCGCGGGACGAGCGGTGCCTTTGTGTCGCGTCGCGTCGCGCGACAAGTCGCCCCGGTATGTAGAAGCCTTTAATCGCCATATTTTTTATTGCGTTGACTTAGAAGCTTGATTTTTTTTTAAGAGCTTTAAGGGACTATAGACTAGGTATATCTCAACGGATTCCTGAGAAAAAGGGTCTTGATAGACTGCCATACAGACGGATAACGAAGTGATCCTATAGGGGTTCCGATTTTTCCTTTTCAGGTACGGGACCCTAAAAAGAAAAAAAATACGTGTAGTGCTTTCCGTTGGGAAGCGTGTCTGTTTGTCGTAACGATTCACGTCGTCACACAAAAGGGATTAGTCAAAAACTTCTTCTATAAATTTTTCTTTTATCTTTCAGATGATTCTTATTGATTTTCGCTATGGAACTCATAACCATTCAAAATATAACAAATATCGATGAATTTTCTTATTTTTTTTTCGTAAATTTGATCGTCAACATATAAAATGTCTGTGAGGCGCTCACTATTCGATTTTCATTTTTTTTTTCAATTAATAATAAATCTTTAGATCTATTAGAATTAAGAATTTGATTGCAATACTTTCATTTTTTATAGCTAAAGGTTATTCCATTATTGTACCTGGAACCAATTATTATATTGCAACCAACGTTTTTTTCACCTCACTTGTAGGTATCAAAAGAAAAATATATATAAAAAAGTCATTTATTCAAACTAGGCTGAGAATCAGCACTTTTCGAACGTCAAAAATTACATAAGACAGTCCCCAAAAACGCCCACCCTTCACCACGTCCTAGTGCTTTACCTGGGAAGAAGAAGTGGCACAACGAACTTCCCAGCAGTCTAACTACGTTCTATGCAAATCTCTATTTCTAGGAATCCAAAAATGGACCCAAAGAAGTTTTATCAATCAATCGCTATTGATTGCTCATAACTACAAACTGCAACTTTTGCTTTTTTTTTCCATGCATGAGGGATATGTGACCTTATTAGCAGGATGTAAACAAAAGTATTTTTTTACAATTTAACCACCTATCTATATCGCACTGTATTATAGATTAAAAAAACCTTCTCGATAATAAATCAACGAAATGGTTAACCTACCAAAATGAAAGCTTTCGCCACTGTATTTTCCGGAATCGCACCGCAAGGCGTTTCTGAGCTATCATAACACAAGCAAGCTATTTGCATCCTCGAATCAAGTTGGATGTTATTGCTCATCGCTCATACCTAAAGGGAAAAAGAAGGAAAAAGCCAACCACCTGGTCGTAAAACAGAGTAGCTCATACAAGTTGCGAGCAATTTATTTAGTGATGTTTAGCAAAATGCTCCCTTTGTAAGCAATTTTGCTGGTTGTACACAGTTCTGTTTATACCTAGTTGAATTAAATGCACGGTGTGATGGAATTAGACCTGCAGTGCTATTCTGTAACCATCTCACGGTGAACACTTAGATGAAGTGAGCGTGGAGTGAACTGTCAGTATCATCCCACCTGATGGTAGAGATGGACTAAGGATTACATTTACAATCATAATCGAGATTTTGAACAGAAACTCTATTTTGTTTTTTTTTTTACATTATATTGACGTTGACAAAATTTCTGTTTTGCAATTTAATTAAAAAACCCCTTAAATAGTAGGTAATGTTAAGACACATAAATACTAGCTTTGAAATAATATAAAATGATCAATAGGCACGGTTGGCGCAGTGGTTAAGCGATTGACTGCTGCGCTGCGTGTCGCGGGTTCGATTCCCGCACGGAACAAATATTTGTATGACCTGCAAGTAGTTGTTCCGGGTCTGGCTCTTTGTGTATGTGAGTTTAAATGTTTGTAAACGCACCCACGATACAGTAGAAATTCCTAGTGTGGGGCAACGTTTAATTTAAAAAAACAATTAGCATAAAAATATAGACACTGACAGCTCACTCCACGCAAGAATTCACGGTGAGATTTTTACAGAATCAACATGCTGCAGTAGAAGTATGATGGTGTGGTGTTTAGAGTGTTCTCATGTATCTCGACATTTGTCAAAACTTAAACTCTACCTACTAGAGCTTATGCCCATAAAAATATAACTCGTCTTAGGACATGTCCATTTTTGCATTGAAACATTTGAAACTACAATTTCATCGCATTCATTGGTAGGTGTTTATAATTGATTCAAATTGGTACAAATAGAAGTATCATGGCTTAAGAAAGAAAGAAAAAGAAAGCGGAAGCTTTATCTAGGTTATCATCATCATCATCATTTCAGTCGAAAGACATCCACTGCTAGACATAAGCCTCCCAAGCACCGCCATTGCCACCGCATCTGCGCTTTCTGCATCCAGCGGATTCTTGCGGCCTTCACAAGATCATTGGTCCACCTTGTAGGAGGCCTTCCAACGCTACGTCTTCCGATACGCGGTCGCCACTCCAGAACCTTTCGGCCCCATGGGCCATCCGGCCTGCGAGCAATGTACCCTGCCCACTAACACTTACTTTGGCCATACTTCGGGCTATGTCGGTTACCTTGGTTCGCTTGCACATCTCTTCATTTCTGATTCGATCATGTATGGAAACTCCAAGCCCCCCAATGTAATGGAGCCCTCTCCATTGCCCTTTGGATGACTTTTAGCCTTCTAATAAGGCCCATTGTGAGCGACCACGTTTCAGTGCCATAAGTCATCACTGGCAACCCGCACTGGTCGAAGACTTTCATCTTGAAACACTGAGGTTTGTGGAACGAGAAGATATTGCGAAGCTTCCCAATCGCTGCCCAGCCGTGTCGGATTCGACGACTGACCTCTTTTTCGAAGTTACTTAGTCGATAACTGGACAGTTTTTCCTAGGTAAACATACTCGTCCACAACTTCGAATGTAGCGTCTCCGATCTTCATGAGAGTGGGTGTTACATGGGCATTTGACATGACCTTTGTCTTGTCCATATTCATTTTAAGACCCCTCTTTCGGAAGCTCTACTGAGATCATCGAGCATTGTACTGAGGTCCTCCAAAGTCTCAGCCATGACAACTACCTATATCGTCGGCAAACTGAAAGTGAGTGATATACTCGCTATTGATGTTGATGCCTAGCCCTTTCCAGTCCAGAACCTTGAAGACATCACACACACATTATCTGGGTACCTATATTGTATTCAATCACGTTATAATAGATATTTTGCGCAGCAGTTGAGCGTTGAGAACCAAAATGTAGTTATATCTTCCAATGTTATTATCTCCTTACTCCTAGACATAAGCTTTGCATCTGAGCGAGTGAGTGCCAAAGATAATAGAAACTTTGAAGCAACACCGCACAGCGCTCCAATCCGATTGGTTGAAATCCTTTACAAACCTAAACAGCGCGCCTGCAGTCGCACTCACACGCAAGATAATGTCACATTTAAAGCACACATTTTGTTCATGTGTGTGTGTGTTTTATACAAAATATATACAAACACACACAAACAAAATTCGCAAACAAAAACAAAAATAATCTGACACAAGACAGGCTGAAACATTTCGGTGCTCAACCGACGGCAAGTTTAGTAGGTCACAACAACTTGGGCGCTACAGATAACGTAGATTAATGAGCGCAGGATATGAAGTCTCTCGTTGAAAACTACATTTTCGTTGAGATAGTTGGAGGTGGTGTGTTTCCTTGAGTGCTTTAATACTTTAACATTATAAAGTATGTCCGTAAATTCTTTTTACTATTTTTAATAAGTAGATAATCATTTGATTTTGAAATAGTTCATCGTATAATAGATTGTAATTCCAAAAACTTTTGATCCGAACAACTTTTATTGACTATTTTCTTTATATGAGAGTCCACTGCCGGTGAAGGAAACTTATAATGAACTAGTAACACTACATTCAGATAGAAGAATATGTTGGTAACGACAACTTACATGACTACATGATTGCACGAACAATTATTATTTCTGCAGTAAGCACTCGCAAAAGGTTTGCAAAAAAAACGAATTTATAAAATACCGTCAGTTTCATTACATAGTATTTCAGCTACTAAAGCACCTCTTCAACCTCTACTAACTACAAAACCGATTTCTCCGTAGAATTACGAAGGCTCCTTGGTTCGTTCGGAACGAACAACTTCACGTAGACCTTAAGATGCCTACCATCAAGCAGTTTATGAAGCGCCTTGCAAAGCGCTTTTTCGAATCCGCGGAACGTCATCGCAACCCCTTGGTTGTGCAGGCCGCTAGTTACAGGCCTTCTGCCATTAGTCAGACTCGCCGACCGAGGCATACTCTCTTAGATCCGGATGACCCCGTCACTCTCCTTCAGGAAAGCAATAGGGCCACGAGTACAGTGCACAAAATACACAAACCGACCTTCCGTCTTCGCCGCCGAGGTACCACGCGAACTTCCCGAGTAAATGGTAATAAAAGTCCTCCCCCCCGTCCCTTGAATGTCGATGCGCCAGCCGCCCGGTTAGAGGCTGAGAGCGCCGTAGCAATAAATATAATATCCCCTGATAATAATCATGATCAAAATGTTGATCCAGCCCGTCCCCAAATTGTTACTAATTTTGTGATCCCCCAACGACGCCCTAAGCCGAGGTCCGTACCCCACAGGGGGTGCCCTTAGTGCGCTGTCGTTTAGTTTTAATATATATAATTTGCGCCCTGGCTGGAGGCTTTAAGATTAAAAACCTTAGGGCAGCCACAGGAATATCCGGTTAAGTAGCAACGACCTCTCTAGGTCTGCTACGAGATGCCATTAAAAAAAAAAAAAATCTACTAACTATGCAAAAAGGTCCAGCAAGAAGATTACAAGTTTATAGCCAACCAAGTTAGTTACAGATGTTAACCAGAGGTTAACCCTGAGATCCGTAAAATTTGTCTCCGTTCCGTAAATGATGATCGGGATTATTGGCACTATACAGGGTAATTTTAAAATTGGGTGGCTAAACTCCGCAGAAGTGATGGGCGTCCATATCTAAACACGATTAAATAAAAGTTTAAAGAATTGATATTTTTAGGGTTCCGTACCTCAAAAGGAAAAAGTAACCCTTATAAGATCACTCGTGTGTCTGTCTCTCCGTCTGTCACAGCTGATTTGCTCCAAATCTACTGGAGCGATTAAGTTGAAATTTGGTACACATGTGAACTTCTGTGACCCAAACACGGACGTGTTACGTAAATAAATTAATTTTGAATATGGAGGTCACTTTTAGGGGGCAAATTAGAAAATTAAAAAAAAGTTTTGCTGACTGTACCGTGTGACAATTCAAATGAAAGGGATAGTTTTAAGGATTTTTTAAATATTTTTTTTATAATTTTAAAATACATACTTTTGAAATTATTTAAGAAAATAGATGAAAAATGACCCCCACCCCTTTATCTCCGAAACTACTGACCCTAAAATTTTGATAAAAATACAGAAAATAGTTGTTTACATAAAGATTACAGGAAAACCTATAAAAAGTCTTTAATCTTAAAATAACATGGTAAATCACTCAATATTGTGCGTACAAACTTACATAACAGTTGGAATGTATGGGGATCATGTTTGTTTGGATAACTTCATCCCAACTACGGAACCCTTCATTGGGCGTGGTCTGACACGCACTTGGCCGGTTTTTTTTAGGTAGGTCAAAGACCCCTGTTTGTATTGTTACTTGAAGTATGAGTTGAGAAAAACTGTTTACTTATGTTGTATCGATACCCATCACGTCATCGAGAATGGGCAGCAGCGTTCTCTATGCATTTTAACACCATACTGTGATCGCAACCCGCCTGCCAAGCGTGGCGATTATGGCAAACCCCCGTTTGAGGGAGTAGGCGTCCAGCAGTGGACGTCTTTTGGCTGAAATGATGATCATGATGACCCATCACGTCTGTGAAGTTTATTTAAAAAAAAAACTATTTTTAAACTGATATTTCAAATGACTACAATAACTGCGGTCGGTGCCCCACAAAAAATCATCAATTTTTTTTTTTTTATTCAGGATGGGTCTGCTCTTGACCTTAGTCTAGGGCAGAGATGACAGAGAAAAAGTCGACGATGGAGTGAGCTTACCCAGAAGAAGCCTGTTCACTCTAACTTTGAAGAGATTAGGGTTGTATGCGTTCGGAAACACAGACGCAGGCAGAGAGTTCCACTCTTTACTTCTTCTCTTTTCTTTTTGTACTTTTTTAGGGTTCCGTACCCAAAGGGTAAAACGGGAACCCTATTACTAAGGCTCCGCCGTCTGTCTGTCTGTCTGTCTGTCCGTCTGTCTGTCCGTCTGTCACCAAGCTGTATCTCATGAACCGTGATAGCTAGACAGTTGAAATTTTCACAGATGGTGTATTTCTGTTGCCTCTATAACAACAAATACTAAAAAATAGAATAAAATAAATATTTAAAGGGGCTCCCATACAACAGACGTGATTTTTTTTGCTCGTTTTTGCTCTATATTGATAACGGCAACAGGAAATATTCACAGAATATGTACTTTACAAATAAATAATTAAATTAAAATAAAACATTATATTTAAAGGGGCTCCCATACAACAAACGTGTTTTTTGCCATTTTTATAGATAATGGTACGGAACCCTTCGTGCGCGAGTCCGACTCGCACATGGCCGGTTTTTTTTTTGTTTCTCTCTCTTATTCTTTTCTTTATCATGTTTAGAAATCGATACCAATCGCGTCTGTGGAGTTACGCTAGTTAATTTAAAATAACCCTGTATTTTAACGTTTAGACAGATAAAAAAGCCAATACAATTTCGCTATTACTTGGGAACAGCAGTAACATTCCTTCTACGAGTAGTATGACATTAATTCTAATAAAAGTTTCCACAGTTACAGAACTCTAATTGGAAAATGTGAAGGATGGGCTTTCCAGTTGTCGGTGTTTGTAGTTTAAGACGCGTTAACGCGACACTATTAAATTGAATTCAGGCTGCGACACAAATTGCGAAGTGAGTGTCAGACACTTGCGCTGGCAGTAGACGTAGGTATTAAAAATACATGCGTCTGTTTTCTCTTAAAGTAGTCTAATGTTACGTGAACTAAATCCATTTTATTGTCAAGAAGTCACTATCTTGAGCTCATAATGTCAGGAGATGGAAAAGGCCTCTTTTTGGGTACCTACTTCTAATTGTATAATCATAAATATAAAATTCTCGTGTCACAATGTTAGTCACCATACTCCTCCGAAACGGCTTGACTGATTTTATGAAATTTTATATTATACGTATATTCAGTAGGTCTGAGAATCGCCTACTATCTATTTTTAAGGGTGGCTTTCCTACGGGATCGAGACTTACGCGGGTGGAACCGCGGAGCTAGTAAAATAATAATAAATGTTACAAGTGCAGTGGACTTACATGGGCAGCAGCGTTCTCTATGCATTTTAACACCATACTGCGATCGCCAAACCGCCTGCCAAGCGTGGCGGTCATGGACAACCCCCCTCGTTTGGGGGAGGCCTATGTCCAGCAGCGGACGTCTTTCTTCTGAAGTGATGATGATGATGCAGTGGGACCCAGAAGATAGGCGTCGTCGCCGAGGGGGGCCGAGGAAACGCTGGTGTGATAACTTAAAGGCGTTTATTATTGGCTGGAGAAGGCAACACACAGGGAAGTGGAAAGCTGGGGGGAGACTTTTGCCTAGCAGTGGGACCATATATTTTGAAAAAAAAAATATAACAAACAGATGCTGCAATAAAAAAAAACGAGCGATAAAGTAGTCGCTTATTTATTATTTATTTATTTTCCGACAACATGGATCCATTTTGTCAGTAACAAGTAGTGCTTATATCTATGTTAGTTCCCACATAAACGCATACAATGTTTGAAGAACGGACAGTCATACCTGTCCGCTATCACACTCAGGATACTGTTGCTACTCACACGCACTTTGCGCAACAGTGACGCTGCCCTCTTGCGCAGAATTGCCGCGAAACTATCTGTGCGTGCCTCCATGAACATGGCGGACGCGCTGCAAAACGGAGGGAGCCTCAGCAGCATCCTGAATGCGTTATTGTATTGGACCCGCAGAGCATTGACAGCCCTCTGCGTATATGTTGTCCACAGGCTGCTCGAGTAAAACGTCTGACAATAGGATTTAAACAAAACAATCTTTACCTCTCTTGTGCAGCGAGCAAACCTGCGGGCCAGCATATTAGCATGATGTGCAACATCTGACATCTCACCTTGGTAATAAGCAACTGAGCAACGACAGAAATCCTCAAAATTTAAAAAAATCGAAATACTGAAATATTTATTTGAATAATTATTAAAACTCAAACTCAAAGCATTCATTTCAAATAAACCTATTACAGGTACTTTTGAATTGTCAAGGGGTCGGTTAGTCAGAGAGATGAAGCTAGTTGCCCATTCCAAAACGTAGTAGGTTCCTATGGAGAAGAACGGGCAAGAAACTCCACGGACACTCTTTTAAATCAAAATATTGTTACATAGTATTGGTTACATCATTTATGTTGAAATTATACATGTGAGAACAATGTATAAAGACGTGCACGTTATAAGCGTCCGTAATAAAAATATAAAAGCAATTAAAATACATAAGTTGAAATAAGCCGTGGCAGCTAAGAAATGACCAGTCCCTACTGACGGCGCCCGTTCACGAAAATGACGCATGGATCAGCACCATTTAGCTCAACCATTTTGAAGGGAACTTAATGATCCAACACACACGCCACCATCGGCGAGACATTTGAGTGAGCATGACACTCTCAGCCGCCAGGGCACATTCAAGTCAATAAAAGACGTACTCAGAAAATGTTAGGTACATATTGCTCACACATGTGCCATGCCATTATACAACACAATTCATTACTAGTAGTCGCCCACGGGTCGAAATTCAACCCCTCTACTTACAACCTATATAGAACTTACTAATTCCATGAGTACACTAATTCCATGCTATTAAAACTTACTTATTCCATGCTCAACCTGTTACTTCCTGTCTACACACTTCCGTCTCTTTTCACGAAATTACTTCCACAGATAGCGCAAGGAAAGCTGATGTTACACTACACATCAAAAAAGGTAGTACAATTTTGCTGGTTGATTTGAGTTATGAAAAGTCTCAGTTTTCATCGAACGAACCTTTTCGAGAAATCTACGTATAACTTGCATCCATTCAAACAGTATGCAGCAAGATATCAGTCACTGTTTCTAGTTCCATGAAATCGCGTTCGAATTTCGAGCAAAAACAGTGACAGGGGACTATCCCTCTACCAATGACCCAGTTATTTTCCCTGCTAAAACAGAGACGACAAACATTTTGGAATAATCACATGAAATAGCACACATCATTATTATTTATCACATAGTCCCTTTATAAACAAAAACAACGTAACTTTTCGTAAGACGAGCGTCAATACTGAACTACATTCCATCGTTCACAACTTTTGTGGGACGCGAACTAACACACAGATGAAATAGATTTGTGTAGGCAGGATAAGATGTATATTTAAATAAATAAATAAAAATAATTTTAGTGTTGCCTTCGATTTTATATTTATTAAAATAATCAGTCAATATATGTATTTAAAAGAAGATGTAGTGTTTTATTTGCAGTTTAAAAGAAGATGTAGTCACAAATATTGAAAAGAGTTTGCTTAGATGGTTTGGTCATGTGGAGAGGATGAGTGAAAGGCGACTAACAAAAGGTATTTATAAAGCAGAGGTGAGTGGAAACGCCGGGAGGGGACGCCCTAGAAGGACTTATAGTGACTAAATTGGTGATGTTCTTCAGAATGGTCAGGTACGTAGTACTCGCAACCGGCGTGCGTGTATGACCAGATGTATGAACGTAGGCGAAGCAAAAGGAGTATGTAAGCAGCGTAGCAGGTGATGTTCTATAGCCTACCCCCATGGGAAGAAGGCGTGAGTTTATGTATGTATGTATGTATATTTTAAAAAATTGCCAAAATTAAAAAAAATACAGCATAAACAGCCACACAAATGTTAACACCAACCATCAAAATTAACAAGGAGCACCAGATCTTCGTATGTAAATCGAATCCTTGTCATCCATCGAAGGAATCCTATCCAAGGACCAACTAATCTAAGTTAGAATCACTCCAGTATTCAAATGTTACCGTGACCACAGCTGATTATAATGATTAAATCCGGAATTAGGGGTTCTACGTCTTCTGGACCTCTATAACGCGTGATTGGGGTACTTTCGGACCCCAACTTTGTATAATGTGTCGGGTGCGAAGTAATTTGTATGGCAATGAGATTAACATTGAGTAGGATTAGGCGATTTTAATTTTCATTTGGTTATATCATAATTTTAGGTTTGCCTTCGTATGATGAAAGGGTTGCCCAATCCTTGCAGTGATTTATAGGGAAATTGGGGTAGTCATTTTGGGGATTAGAAGGAACAAAGTGTCTTGGCAGATTAATATGAAACTATTTATCGAATGAGGATGAACAATGGCCATCCCGGAAAACAAATGACTGCTGCTGATATATCATTTAAAACGGTCCCATTTCGCTGAGTTAGTACTTGTCACAGTTTTAATTCTACCTGTAACCCTACCTAATTGAAATTCCAGTCACGCCTAGGCTTTTAGATTGAATACTGTGCCTAATAAAATCGTACACTTAAAGTCAGCAAAACGTGTTGCGAATTAACTTTTTGTGTTCCATTTAAAATATCCTCCATAGTGGGTTCACATTTTTTTGGAGACATCAGGTTATACCAAACTGTCAATGATTTTAAACCTTAAAATGTAGATGGGTAAGTTCAAAATCGAATGAGTTAATTTGACAGGTTGTGGTAATTTGATGTGCTGGTGGCTAGGCGACTGTAGGTACATTATGCCTATTATTGAAAGTGTGTCGTTGATATAGACATGGTATTGTTCAAGTATCCTTGCGAACAGTGATCGGCCAGCCCGCTAACAACCTTACAGACTTTATAAATCATATAACTATTCATTGTAACCAGGGACCCTTTTGGTTACCCATTGAAAGGGTTTTCGATAGGGTTTTTCTAAGCGGTTAAACAAAAACCCATACGATATGGGTAACCCTTATGAACGGCTAAAATTAAATTTTGGTAACCCATTGAAAGGGTTTTTGATAAAAACCCATACGGTATGCTTCCCTTTTGAACGGCTTAATTTAAGCCATTCAAAATTACCCACACCGTATGGGTTTTTCTAAAATGGTAACCAAAATGGTCCCTGGGTAGAATAGATATAGAAATGGTCATGCTACGCGTGCTGGACAGATATCGAAATATCAAAATATTATGATTTTTTCATGTTACTGGGTTTTAAGTAGGTATAGAACCCATTGAATGGGTTATCATGTAATCCTTTCACTGGGGTTCAAATATAAAACCAATTCAATGGGTTATCATGTAACCCTTTCACTGGGGTTCAAGTATAAACCTCATTCAATGGGTTATCATGTAACCCTTTGAATGGGTTTCTAGTATAAAACACTTTCAATGGGTTTCTAGTATAAAATCCTTTCAATGGGTTACATCATGACAAAGGTAACCCATTGAATGGGTTACCCCTTCGAAAGGCTTAACTCTTAACCGTGGTTGTACGATCCCTGATTACTAACATCAGCTATCCTCGTAAAGCTCGTGTCGATGACAAAAGAAGCATTTATACCTATTATGATTAAGGCCATTATAAAATAAATGTTTTATTTTATTTTTATCTTGGAACTACAAACAAAACAGCAACATTTAATATCTAAGACCGAACTGAAATAGAGAGCGTGGTGGGTTGAAATCGGCTTATTATTATAAGCCGCCTCCAGCTTTCTAGGGAGTAAGGATTTAGGGCTTATAATTTAGGGCAGCGGTATTTTGCTTGAGCCTTGTGTAAAATCGATAGGCAAACTACTACTTGCTTATTCTAAATACATGTTTTATTAAACTTTAAAATATCCAATGTGTAACTGAATTACTGCATATTATGAAAGTAGTTTGTTCAGAATCGTTTACCGAATCGATTTCTATAATTTTTTATAAAGGGTTATTTTTAAAACGTCAATAACCTCTTAAGGGGTCATTGTATTCATCATTATGAACAACTTTTACTATAGGACCAAACCTGAAATCGCGAAAAAAAATCAGCTGTTCCCTACATTTTAACGAATTGTTCGAACATAAATGTAGGGAACAGCAGGTTTTTTTTTCACAATTTCAGTTTTGGTCCCATAGTAAAAGTTGTTCATAATGATGAGTACAATGATCCCTTAAGATGTTATTGACGTTTTAAAAATAACCCTGTATGTTATGTACGTAATTTTCATCCCAAAAACAATTAAAACTACGTAAATTTTAATTACAGACACACTTCCGCTGTACAGTCAAAACAAAATAAATGGTCGAAGTACCTACTACGCTAAACCGTTACATGTGTGGGACTGTGAGCTTACGTAGATTTGTAATGGGACCAAAATTGTCTTCCACAATCAGTACAGCTAATTTAATACATAAACAATGGTTTGTATATTACAATAGTAACATTTCAGTGTATGTATTATGATTATAACATAATATTCTAATGGGGGTGTTTGGTGGTTTGCGTTAATTCTAGAACATGTTGTACACATATTATAAAGTTGCCGTGTTACGTAAATAGTTTTAAATCAGCCTATCGCAGTCAATTGCTCACAGAATGATCTGCGCAACTGCTGGACATACAGGAAAAAACATTCGCCACATTCTTTTGAATAAATTTTTCCTTTTAAAAAGCTTTTCTCATTACCTGCGTTCTCATAAACTTAAGAAAAATCTACAAGGTCAAAATATTTTTTTTAGAATTGGCGACTTCTCTCAAGAAATTATTTTTATTCATAAATGTTTGTCGAAGATGATAAAATTATTTTGCTTTTTTTTTCTACATACAATAAAAAACGAATGCTAATTGATACAAACAAATCTTTGATTACCAAAATCTTCCACCATTACATAATTCACTTGTTCAGCAACATATTCTCGATAAAACTTTCTAACAACCAAGTAATCAACTTGATGCAAACAGCAATTAAAGGCCCAACAAACAACCAACATTAACTTTGAAAGTAACTAAGAACCTTTAATACATCAAGTGTTTAAAACATCTTGATTAAGCCCCGAATTGTAGTGAATTACACAATTCGTGTGAGGGATCTTCGGAGATTATATTTAATGATGTACCGATTCGTCTTCGGCGAAAAGTTCGGCCGGCCGATTTAATAACGTTAAAATTTTCTTAAAAGATTACTAGCATGTATGTTTAATTAGTATGTAAGTTGTTCTACTAATAACCGATAAGAATTCGAAACAGGTTGGGCCTATGTCCCGGCAGTGGCAACATAATAGGATGCTTATGCTTATCGTCCCAATGTTTCAGGCGCTGACTGACGAACGGTAAGTCGTGATTTTGATCCCACTTATTACCTACTAGTAATAGTAGTAGTACCCTTTGAGGGAGGCCTATGTCCAGTAGTGGACGTCTTTCGGCTGAAATGATGATGATGATGAAATAGTATGACTATTTTATAAAAACTGCCAACTAAGCCAAAAGTGCAACGAGTGGAGTTCCGCATCATCGATTGCTCGCAAATCTTCACAGCTGATCTTTTGCAACTTGAATTCTATTCCTTTTGTGACGATTCCTATAATCCTATTGTGACGTCATATGTGCTATCTTGATTTAGGAATAAAAGAAGCACTTAAAGTACTGCGTACGTGTTACGCTCGTGAATTGGATTCGTCGTGCTACATACAAAGAATGTGAAGTATTTAATCTTGTTCAAGGAGGAATATAAAAGGATTTCAGAGTGTGATACTAAATCACGGCGCACGTCGATGAATCAGTTTGATTTTACTCGATTGGTTTCAAGACTGAGGAAGATTTTTAAGTATTCTTCTTTCACAATATTAGAAAATACACAAATGTTTTGAAAATGTAAAAGTAACGCGAACATAAAATTACTACAAGTATTTGACCAAAACGGTTACCAAAAGTTTGCATTCATATTTTTGATGATGTCACGGGAGTAACTCGATTATTTAAAATCGTATCTGTATAATGCAGTTCAAATTCAGACCAATATCAGAATAGTTGCATCCACCATCTGAATTCCAACAACTGGCCTTATATCGGCTGCTGATCCAATCAACACCAATCGTTCGTTCCCAGTTCCGTATCTCGGCCTCGGCCAATTCAATTATTGCCCAGCACTATCACTCGCCCTCAAACACCCACACCTCATTCTAAACAAACTAGTTAAACTCGAGCATTTATTTAATTAGTGAATTGCGAACACCAAAACTTTTAGGCATTAGCAGTCCTCTCTAAGTGGTGAAGATTCTACCAAGATAACGCAGTGTTTAGATGCCATTAGATGAATCAAGAAGATTACAATGATTGGGTTATCCAATCGAAGTCCGTTCTTGATTGATACAGAGAAACAATATCAAGAGATTTTTACGTACTCATAGAAGAAAAGTGTTGTATAGGCTTAGTTTTTTAGGTGTACTATGGTAATTTTACTACAATGGCAAAATAAACATCTCTTTTTGTGCATCTATTTTCACTGCAGTAGAAAAAAAAAACCGGTCAAGAGCGTTGTTGAGCGCGAGTTGGACTCGCGCACCGAGGGTTCCGTACGTATGATGTTGATGATTTCTGAAAAACTGTGCTATTTAGAGAGATCGTTTTATTTTTCCTGTAATCTTTACATAAACTTCTATCACATAGAATAATTTCAGATTTTTATCTATGAAAACTTCGGAGATAATGGGGGGAACGGTATTTGTTTTTACATTTTTCCTCAAAAGTCGGAAACTATGCTGAGAAAATGAGCAAACAGCGTTCTTTCATATGATACCCCACATGCCCTAGTAGCCCCACTTCAAATTTTTAAGACCCTTTTGAAAAAAAGATATATATTTTTTAAAATTTATTTGTTGTTCGCAAAATAGTTGTACAAACGTCATCTAAAACTATTCTAAATTTCAAGTTGATAGCATTATTCCTTTTTACCATTTTGGTACGGAACCCTAAAAACTATCGAAACGAAATTATATACGAAATTATTATACGAAACGGAATTTCCTGGAACGTTTTTGATATTACACACTCTTTTCTACTCCAGCATGGTAATCTAGTAGGTAGTCGTTCACGATATATTAAACCAACGGAAGAGTAGTTACATGTCCGTATTCAAAGAGACTAAGATACTGCTCTGTGAACTACAACAGTATTATTACAGCTTAACTACGTTTATCTATCATCCTTAGCAATATACTCCCGTAGCTCCTTGAGACTTATGTTATTGCCGGCGAGTTGCTTACCCGGGGGTCCATTTACTTAATTTCCTGCACTCACTCTTTCTGCACCAATTGTACCTTCCGTTTCTACTCACAGTAGGTACATCACTTACGTCATTTGATTGTTAGAGTGTTTCGTCAAGCATAAAAGCTTGCATTTCATATAGTTATTATTATTTATTGTTTCCCAACATAAATGTTTTTCAACATTAACTCAAGCATGTTAAAACTCCGTTCCTAAAAATAACACAACAAAGAAAGTTCTCTAATGAAGAAGTTTTTCTTCCAGGCTTTTGTTCAGCAGTTGAGAATTCTACAACATGTGTTACAAAGAAAATGTTCCGAACTTAGCATTCCCACTTAAGATCATTTACGACGTAAGTATGGCATTTCATACAAACTTTCAAGCCCTGAAATTCATACGCATAAGCAGGATACAAAGGTCTAAAAAGTTAATTAAGAACATTTTCAAAATGTCTTATTTAAAAACAGATAACTGGAAATCTCTGTTTCTTTTGAAATTTAATGTCGGTCTAATTTGGCTGTAACACTATATTTAGAAAATGTTTTTAAGTAACTTTTTAGACCCTTGTATTCTGCTTATGCGTATGAAGTTTAATCAAAATCGGTTCAGTCATTTCGAAAAAAAGAGGCTTGAAATTTTGTATGAAATGCTGTAAGGTGTAAACGTTCTTAAGAAGCGTTTTTTAATTTCAACTGTAGCATATTAAATTCACAAATCTTGCGAATATCGCTAAACAAGGAAATGCTCATAATGTGAATTCAATCCGACTCTCAAGGATGTTTTAAATGACGCGTGTAAAGATTTGTTTTCAAAATATCTTAGCTTAGCCTCAATGTATTTACATAAATTTTTGCGTTGGCCTAAAATAATCCGTATGCTTCGTTTATATAGAATAAAATCCGTATTTGGCCCGAGAATATTGTATAGTATAAGTGTTTTTGAGAAACGTGCGGAATTTATGGACCGTATACGTTGGGGAATTATTTAGTACGTCCCGGTATTTTCCCTTTGTGAAACGGAAATTTTCGGGAATTGTCCATTTGAATTGATAGAGAGTGAATTCTGAATATTGTAGATTTCTGGTACCTATTAACCTTTAGCTGCTGTGTCTGTTATCACTTCTGTTTACTTCCTCAACAGTTGGTCGGGATTGACTTAATTAAATCTACTCGTTGACATGGTGGACAGACCACAAAATGTACCTTTATTACCTACATACATAAACTGCTACGCTCCTTACATACTCCTTTTGCTTACCTATATTATTTTATCAATAAAAAATATTGCTTTGATCCCAGCAGACCGGCAAGCAGAAATAAGAGGCCGGTCACGTAAGAATCAGGAATTTATAAATATTGGAGCCGACGGTCGATCGCGTCGCTCTCCGGAATGACAACCACTGGATAGCGTTGCTCAAATCGAGAGCAATAATGTAGGTCCCAACGTATACGATGTTCTAGGATATAGGATGTCCCTTATTTGTTACACGTAATAATAGTCCAGCAGCCACCGCCTGTTTTTTTGTGAGTAATAGCAGGCTGAATCTTGGTGAGCAGGTTCGGTTCGACGAGACGCCCAAGTTTTTCCTCTGAAAATTCTCTATAGAGATAGGTAATGTAAAAGCAGGTATTACAACATGTCGATTCGTTGGGGTGTCGAAATTGTCTGAATAACAGTTAAGTTTTTTTTTTTAATATTGAAGTAATTGGACGATAATCTCGGAAAAAGAATTGTTCTACAAAATGGATGGTTTGACTGGAGCGGATGGTTTCGAATATGTCCAAATGACGAGGTCATCAAAATTATTGAAAACAAGCTGATTTTTTTTACGCAGCTTAATAAATATTTGTAGGATCAAATGGTCACATAGTCCTATAGATGTAGTGATACGGTTTTCCACTTAAGACTTTTTCATTAATTACAATTTATTTTTTTTTTATCGGGAATAAAATGGAGAACACTGCTGGGCTAGTAGGGTTTATGTAAGAAATTATAATTTTGAGGTTGACAAAACAACAGAAGTATGGAATGAAATAGTTGGATTGTGAAGTTAATTACGTCTACTTATTAAAATTAATACTATTACCAGCAAGATAGAAGCTTAAATACTCGTTACTGAACAGTAAACAAATATACATAATATTATAATTTGCACAAATAAATTAAATTGAAGTGTCTGTTTGTAATCTCGAAATAACAGATATTTATTAAATGGCTATGAAAGCATTTAAGTACGGTAGCATAAAAACAATAAAAAAAATTATATAATAAATTAAATATTATATATAATCTCCAAAACGGTTGTACCGATTTTGACGGGTCTTTCACTGGCAGACTGATAGCTGCTGTTGTAAGGAGTAACTCGGGGTACTTTTATTTTAGCAGGGAAAAAGGTACGCCCGTGAAGCCGCGGGCAGCAGCCAGTGTGTTAATAAATTCATTATAACAACGAGGGGGGGGGGGGGTTGCCATAATCGTCACGCTTGGCAGGCGGGTTGGCGATCGCAGTATGGTGTTGACATGCATAGAGAACGCTGCTGCCCATTCTCTAGTAAGTCCCTTAGTCACCTTTTACGACACCCACAGGAAGAAATGGGATGATGCTATTCTTTACGTCCGGCACCACACGGAACACTTCCTCCCTTTACATAACTTTATTAAAAGAAAAGTAATTTCATTTACTTAATTAATTTGCGTAACATAATTTTGAAAGTGATCTAGGGATTAAAGAAAACCAAACGTATCGTATGATTTATGCTATGACAGATATTTGAAATTCGAGATATCGGTACCTAATTTGTTTGTTTACCTTGCTTCTTGCCAAATTTCATGATTCTAAATCAACGAGAAATAGGTGTTGATTTATTTGCGAGTATAAAAATGTGTAGCATTATAATTATTATTGCGTTAACTACGAGTATAAGCTTATTTTTTAAATAAAAAAAAATTACATTCAAAAGATTTGTTTTTTTTTGGGGGTCAAAGGCTGCGGTAGTATTGTTACTGGAAGTATAGTTTTATTTTTAGTTTTATCGTGTTTAGTTATCTATGTATATACCTATCACATGTGGTTTACAAAAAAAAAAAAACAGATTTTTTAAATTGATATTATCAGATGACTAGGTACACTACCGGTGGTTGATGACCGCAAAAAAGAACTCTAAAAAATAATTTATTTTTTATTTTATCATGTTAAGAGCGTTTACGACTTAGGCATTTAATACAAACTTTCAAGCCCTTGATTTTCGAAATGACTGAACCGATTTTAATGAAACTTCATACGCATAAGCAGGATACAAAGGTCTAAAAAGTTAGTTAATACCATTTTCGAAAAATAGTGTAACAGCCAAATTAAGTCGATTTTAAAATTGTCATAGAAACAGAGATTTCCAGCTATCTGTTTTTAAATACTTAAAACATTTCGAAAATGTTCTTGAAATATGATTCGCGGTCATAAAAAATATGTCTTTACAGAATTATAATAATTAGAATCAGCATAACAACTCTCTTAGTTCATAAAATTCTACTGGAAAAAAAATCCTACTGAATGATTATTTCTGAAATAATCATTCAGTAGGATTTTATGAACTTCTTCTATCTAATTTTCTGTTAGTGACAATTTCATCCCATGCTACTTGTTTAGTTAAAAACTTTTTGTGATAAATGAATTTGAAAACAATTTATACAAGACTTTTTTGCAATTTCATTGTGATATTGAAAAGTTGAATGTAAAAGTTTAGTAATGTTTTAGCAAAGTACCAATATATCACTTATCATATTGTAACTCAAAGATCAACACAAATGATTGAAAAGTTAAATAAATACACCGTCTTATATTTGAGAAAGAAAGCCGCGACCCGAATGACAGAAAAACTTGTTAATAGAATTTAGAAATTTCAAAACAGGAAAGAAAAATAAGGAAAAACTTTTAAAATTGTGCCGACCAAGACTCCCTGTTCTGCGCTCTTGTTGACAAAAATCTTAGCTGGTTTTCGAAGTTTCGGAGCACAATATTATTTGAAGATGGCAAAGATTTTGTGGATTAATTTTATAAAAGAATTTTTCACTTTTTTTAATTCAATTATTATTAGCGTGATAAAACTTCGAAGTATGTATGTACCCGGAAATTGCAAAGTCAGGGAAATTATTTGTTAAGCAAATCCACGACCAACTTAAATTATCCGTATATTCAAACCACATGTCATTATTTGATAGTTTTTTTACTTTGATTGAATATAATTAAGTACTATTTTATTGCATGAAATGGCTATAATACGGCAAATTTACGAAGGGTGTAAAACTCAAATTCAAAGCATTAATTTCAATTAAAGCATTTACAGGCACTTTTTAATTGTCAAGGAGTCGGTCAGTTAGAAATATGAAGCTGAAGAATGCTGATATGGAGAAGAATGGGCAATAAATTCCATGGACAGATAAAGATAAAGATCATTTTATTTTGCAAATATGGGTACAGAGGATAATACAAATTAATACAAGATCAGCCATATTTTACCATGTAGGCATGCAAAAGGTACACAAAAACATACTAACTTAAAAAATCTTTTTCACCAAGGAACTCACTTAATTTATAGTACCCTTTTACCACTAAAAAGCTTCGAAGTCTTTTTTTAAATAAAGCAAGCGGCAGCTCTTTCCAACTCTTCGGTATTTTGTTAAAAATTATTGGAGCCATGCAGTAGACACTTTTGCCCATAAGTGCTGTCTTGGATGACTGTAGACATAGCACGCTGTTGTCACGTCTATTGCGGGGAACAACGTCGTTTAAACGTGTAAAGCGACTTGGGTTTGTCTTCACAAACACAGCTACTTCTAGTATGTACAGACAGGGTAATGTTAATATTTTGTGTTTTTTGAAGTACTGTACACGGCTATCCGTTGTTTTAAGCTTAAACATCGCTCGAATGCATCTTTTTTCTTTTTCAGTGGAATTTCCCCAAAAAATTATCCCATAACGTAAGTGTTATTCTACTATGCCATAATAAGCTGGAAGAAGAGCATCCGTGTTTATTATAGGTGATAAAGTGTGAAGGGCGTATGCTGACTTGCTAGTTTTTTTGCATAAAATATCAATATGTGATTTCCAATTTAGGTTTTTATCAATTTCGAGTCCCAGGAATTTTGTACTTTCAACTTCTTCTACTGTATTATTATTATAGTGTATATTTAAATTGATGCTAGGGGTCCGTTGTCTAAAATTAATAATTTTCGTCTTGCTCCAATTTATTTTAAATTATTTGCATCTAACCAGTTTACCGCCTATTCTAAACTATTATGTATGTCACTCTCATGCACTTCTACGCTTTTACAGGGTATTGTAATAGTGCTATCGTCCGCAAACAGCGTTATCGGTTGTTCAAAATATTGCGGTAGGTCATTTACGTACAATATAAATATAAAGGGACCTAATACACTCTCTTGCGGTACCCCAAATAATACTTTACGCTCTGACGATCGAAATATCTCTTCATGTTTATTTACTATATTGTTTTTATTGACTTCAGTTATTTGTTTTCTATTTTTTAAGTATGAACCAAGCAAATTAAGGACATTGCCTCTCATCCCGTAGGCTTCCAATTTCTTTAAGAGAGTAGGATAGTGTACACAGTCAAAAGCCTGGGTTATGTCGCAGAATATGCTACATACAGGATTACGATGATCAACATTTTTAATGACATTATACAGGATGTTTGGTGCATCGTGTGCCAAATTGAAATGGTCGACTGAAGGAGTCATCCGCTAGCCTTTTAGACCCTTTAACACCCCTCATGCTCTGTGGATATTTTTTTATCGACTTTTTATTGTTTTCCAAAAAAAAGACCCAAATTTTACATTCAAATACAGATTAAAAAAAAAATATAAGGCGTAGACTCTGAATTTTATTTTTATTTCGATGTATATTGTTTAAGAATACTTTTAAATATAAAATTAGTGATATTAGTTACCTAGTTCTTTTTTAATTCACTCGCAAAGGTAAAACTTAAATTAAAGCTGTACATGTTACAGCTGTTTATAAGGCTACAAAAAAAAAATCAAAAGCGACCGGGATCTTCCAACTCCCTCATTAATTCTCCAGTCTATCCTCTTTCTAATGATGTGCCACATGCTATAAAAGTATTTTAACAACTTTGTGAATTCGCTAGAATTGTGAATCGAGTCACCTAAGGCTAATATTCAAAATTATGATTTAAAAAAAAATCTCTTAAATGATACCTGTCAAACCTATAAATCTGCTATCTCATTCTTATGGTTAGGTAAATTCGTGTCTCATATCTGTATCTTTCGTGGGATTTACTTGAAATAAAAAAACAAAATTGCATTTTTAACATTTATTTAATCATTGTTACAAAACTTGCTCAAATTGTTGGCCTCTGTTGCGAATGCAGGCCCGACACCTGTTTCGTATTTCAACAGTTGTTGTACGAAGTCGTATTTCCTCCTTAATAGTATTGAATGCCGCTTCTATGCGTTGGACTAATACCTCCCTAGTTGGAACCTCCGTGGCATATACCAACTCTTTGGCACGTCCCCAGACATAAAAGTCTAACGGAGTTAGATCTGGGGAACGTGGCGGCCATGGAATAGGGCCATCGCGTCCAATCCATGCATTGGGGAACACATTGTCGAGATATTCCCTCACAGTCAATCGCCAATGCGCGGGACAGCCGTCATTTTGAAATACAATGGGCACACGTTCATTAAATACGGGCACATCGGTCACTAATTCGGGCAGGTCATTTTGTAGGAATTCCAGGTAGTCTTCGCCATTGAGATTATCGGGCAGGTAATGCGGTCCAATTACCTGATTCCCAATCACTCCTGCCCAAACGTTTACACTAAACCTTCTTTGAGAAGATTTAGTGTCTTTTAACACGTGGGTTTTGCGTTTTCGTTGTCCAGTGGTGCAAATTGTGTAAATTGAGGATCCCATCCTTGGTAAATTTGGATTCATCCGTCCACAGTATTATTTTTAAAAAATCAGGATCATCCACATCCGTGTGTAAAAGAAACCGACAAAAAGCCACTCGTCTCTCAAAGTCGCCACCCTCAAGACCTGCAACAAACAAAAAACTCTTTTAAATTTCTCTTGGGCAATAAGTAATTGCACAAGAAAGGACCCGCTGTTCGTGCTAATAGATTCACTACCTGGAAGTGACGCCATACCATACCCATTACCTGCTAAACAAAGGCAAGGTCAAACAAAGCTTGCACGGGTTTAAAGTTAGTTTAAAATTACGTACCTTGCACCGCAGTGTAGTGGAATGGATGCTTTTTGTTTTGACGAAGTACTTTCCACACTTTCCATATTGAAATATCAAGATGTGATGCCACATTTCTAATGCTTCTTGTAAAAGTTCTTGTCTTCCTCAAAAAGTGCCAGTATTCTCTCGTCTACTTCAACATTATGTCGCACAATATGGCCCCTTGGTTCATTAAAAGTAACACTGCCAGTCTCGCGTATGCGTCAGTATGTGTCTTGGAAGACTCTGCGGCCAGGTAATCGTCTACCAGGAAAGCGTTCCTGGTAAAGTCGTTGCGCTGCACGAGCGACGCCATTAGCGGCTCCGTAAGCCATCATGATGTCCGCATATTCTTCGTTAGAGAATGTCGCCATTGCAATAACAAAAAACTCAAAGTTTAACAATAACAACAAAAATTAAACAAATGTAACAAGAACCAGCAAAACTTAACGATAACAAAGTAATAAAAGAATCGCGGAGTATGGTGAACTAGCACACACGTTAGGTAGCAGAGGCAGTCATGTCTCGACTAAAAAAATGGCGGGTCGGGCGGCGCGATTTGTTCAAACCGATTTAAGGTATGCAAGAAAGAGATAGAAGATAGATTTTACTGTGAAAGAGTGAGAAAACAAATTTTACCTCTTTCTCAAGTAACAGTTCCGCAATAAATATTTTTTCATTAGAATTTGGAATGTAGTTTTATGTGACTTGATTCACAATTCTAGCGAATTCAAAAAGTTGTTAAAATACTTTTATGGCATGTGGCACATAATTAGAAAGAGGATAGACTGGAGAATTAATGAGGAAGTTGGAAGATCCCGGTCGCTTTTGGTTTTTTTTTGTAGCCTTATAAATAGCTGTAACATGTACAGCTTTAATTTAAGTTTTACCTTTGCGAGTGAATAAAAAAAAAAACTAGGTGACTAATATCACTAATTTTGTATTTAAAAGTATTCTTAAACAATACACATTGAAATAAAATTAAAATTCAGAGTCTACGCCTTATATTTTTTTTTAAATCTGTATTTGAATGTAAAATTTGGGTCTTTTTTTTGGAAAACAATAAAAAGTCGATAAAAAAAAATCCACAGAGCATGAGGGGTGTTAAGGGGTCTGAAAGGCTAGCGGATGACCCCTTCAGTCGACTATTTTAATTTGGCACACGATGCACCAAACACCCTGTATATAAAATCATATATAGCCATATTAATAGTTTTATGTATTCGAAATCCTTTCTGTTCCTCACACAGAATGTCATTTTTATCAATGAATTTATACAGTTCCTTATAAATATATTTTTCAAATATTTTTGAAATAACTGGAATCAATGAGATAGGTCGATAACATTTCATGAGTTCTCTATTTTTTTTCTTAAAGAGTGGCTTAATAATTGATATTTTTAAAGCATCTGGGTATATACCTGCACTAATACTTAAGTTAATTTTGTGACTTAAATGTCCGCTTCTTTCCATTGACACATGTTTTAGTATCTTTGTAGAAATACCATCATATCCTACACTACTGGTATTGTTTAATGAACTGATGATTTAGCTACACTCTTGAATTTGCTAAACAGTTAATTATTGTTTCACTGACTACTTGATTAACAGTGTCTATAAACATATATATCTAATACCTACTCACCTAAATTTAACAGCAAAATTGAGAAATCAGCAGTCACAGTGCTGTTATAATTATTAGCAATCGTACGATTATAATCACCAACACCATCATTATAAAGTAATATATACGAAACCGAGAGTCACTTGTTTTCCTCGTTATTTTGATATTTTTTTGTTCTGGACCAAACTTGGGAAGCTTCTCGTTACGGAGATATTGAAGGACAAATCAACTTTTTTTACATTTCTTACGTTATAAACTTATAACCTAACAGGACCTGGGGCCCATGTCTGCTATTTTTATAAATTCAGTCAATCCAACAGGATCCCATTGTCATGCCATTGTCATTTTGCTAAAAGTTCGTAATCTGCTAAATTCATAATGGTCGATCATTGGTCGGTCAATGTTCTCGTTATAGAATTGTGTTATTATAGTGGCATTGTCGTATTGCCATTAATAGAAAACCCATTATTAGAAATGTCATTTTTTTTTATTTTTTTTTAAACGACATTACCAATGAATGCAATTTCTTTCAATGTAGTGTCAGTGGCCGACGATTGGAAAGTCATAATGACGCCATTATATTAGTATATTACCAAACTTGTCAAAATCAACAATTATGAAATCAATGATCGACCATTCTAACACTATTGTAATAGCAGACTTGAGGCCTTGTACCGTTGCATGCACCCATAAGCCCGATACCGTAAACAGTTCATTTTCACACCATAAATAAAAGTCAGGTTCGATTGTTTTTGCACAAACTAAGTTTGATGTACAGAATGCGTAGAAGGCGTCTTCGTGAAATATTTTTACACCCTGTATTATTTTCAAAGTTCCTATCTAACTGGTTTAACAATCCACTCAAAAATTCATTATCATTCTTTGGTTCCCAAAGTACTTTATCATTGTTACAATTTGAAGCAATTACGCAAATAGAATCAAAATTGATCGTATTACCGATAGCCAAGTGAAATTCATCTCGATTATACATTCTGTTTGATCAGTATTCCGTACTGTTAAATTGGCCAAAACAATGCGAGTCAGATTTTGTGATATTCATCCTAATTCTAAATATTTGTTAAGCTCTAATCAAATTAGCATCAAGTATTGTTAGTTGGCATATATCATAGATTTTGGGACGGAATATTAAGTTAAACTGTTGGTATAGATAGATGAAGGCTTACCTATTATGAAACAGCAGATGGGATTAAGCGTGGACCTTAACAGGTATCGATATTGGTTTGGTGAGCTACTGACAGCGGTTTCATGTTTGGTGGGCATCAACAGTTGAATGAATGAAGGAATTAATGAAATGCACCGACCCCAGCGTGGTTTGACCAGACTCGATTGCTCGACTGAACCCAAAGATTCACGCTAGCCTCTGAAGCCTCATGTTTCATGGGACGACAGAGACCATTGTATATCAGAGAGTAGACCGGGGGGCGCGATAGTGGTAGGGAAGACGTGCCCTTGGGATATGGAAGGATTATTGGAGCCTGCCGGATGTGCATCCTATGTTTTGAGCATCAACAGTTTCATGTTTATTATTTTTGTAATTATATGGACAAAAAATGAGCGAGCCTTACAGTGTAGTCGCGTAAGATGTGTAACATCTGACACCTCACCTTGGTAATAAGCTACTGAGCAGCGACAGAAATTTACCTTAGAATAAAAAAAAAGCTAAATACTGGAATATTTATTCTAATAATTATTCATTACTAGTAGTCGCCCACTGGTCGAAACTACTCCCCCCCTCCTACTCTCTACTACTACTGTTCTACTAACAATCTATATAGTACTTACTAATTCCATGATATTATAAAGTACTTACTAAATCCATGGCTCAAGCGGTCACTTCTTGTCTACACACTTCCGTCCCTTTTCACGAAATCACTCCCACAGGAGAGGACTATGCTTGGAGTTTCCCTACGTGATCGAATCAGAAATGAACAAATCCGCAGGCGAACCAAGGTAACCGACATAGCCCGAAGAATTGCCAAGCTTAAGTGGCAGTGGGCAGGGCACATTGCTCGCAGAACTGATGGCCGATGGGGCCGAAAGGTTCTGGAGTGGCGACCGCGTACCGGAAGACGTAGCATTGGAAGGCCTCCTACAAGGTGGACCGATGACCTTGCGAAGGCCGCAGGTATCCGCTGGATGCGGGAAGCACTGAACCGGTCGAAGTGGCGGTGCTTGGGGGAGGTCTATGTCCAGCAGTGGACGTCTTTCGGCTGAAATAATGATAATGACTCCCACAGATAGCGGGAGGAGAGATGTCACACATCAAAAACATGGGTTCTGGAAAGATATTTGTCTCATGTATTGATTGCTGAAATACTAATAAGTGATTGCTGGCCAGTTACTACTTCCAGCACTAAGGCTGTCTTCAATTACCACGTTGGAATCTACAGCGTGCCGCTACAGTGGCGCCATTAATTTGACACACTGGTAGGGCTAGTAGCCAGTAATCTGATTTAAAAATTTTATTTAAAAATTGTTTTTTTTTTTTGTGTATTATATTAAGATAAATAATCATAAATTGCAAATAAAAAAATTAACAAATTAAATAATAAAGCTCTCTCTTGCCTTCAATTCGCCTACTCCTTGCTCGTTATTTGTTTTAATTTCATTGATTCGATGTTATGATCCATGACCCCAGCTAATTACCTCAGCGCTACAGTTCTTTAAGCACAGATTGCTCCAAGATGCTGTTTTAGAAAATTGTAAATAAATCAATAAATAATAATATGTAATGAAATTTAAATATTTTCATAAAACGTAAAGGCGAAACTGTAGGTATGTAACGTGTGTTAAATTAATGTCGCCACTAAAGCGCCACGCTGTACACTTATAAATCCTTCTTACAATCTCCCCAAAAATAGTAAACTAAGCCGCAATCCCCACACTAAAACCCTAATACTTACCATACTTCGAGAACCGTTCAACCGTACACAATAGATTCCCGGCCATTTGTCGATATATATTCGTCGAATAACCAACCAGAAGCATCCCCACGCAGAAGATTAATCGACCGTGAGAAAAATGAAAGAGCGATGTTACCTTACGAACGTGTCGCCATTTATTATGCGAGTGTTCCATTTACTGCGTACATACGGACTGAGAGAACGACCAGCGACGTTACGGTCAAGGTCATGGAAAGTGTTGCTAGGCTGAATATTGTAGGGAAGGGTGGGGACTTTCAAATACGGCAAGTACGATTTTTCAATTAATTAAATAAATTAAATTAAATATTTGTTTATTTATGGCACTTGGCAGGGTTTATTTTTGTCTGTGTGGTGCTGGACGTAAAGAATAGCACTCCCCTATTGCTTCCCGTGGGTGTCGTAAATTGCGACTAAGGGACTTACTAGAGACTGGGCAGCAGCGTTTTCTATGCATTTTGACACCATACTGCGATCGCCAACACGCCTGCCAAGCGTGGCGATTATGGCAAACCCCTCTTTGGGGCAGGCCTATGTCCAGCAGTGGACGTCTTTCGGCTGAAATGATGATGATGATGAGGCCCAATTGTTAGTAACATTGTTCTTAAAAACTATTGTTAGTAAACAAACACAGAAACAAAAACAAAATTATAAGGTTAGCTGTGGGGTCTTTTGACCAGCACCTCCACAGCGTGTGACAACCAAGGTGAGTCGAACTTTTCTATCAACAATGTATCTTTTATTATTAAAGGTTACTCACATTCATATCATGATCAAAAATTAATACGTACTTATGATCCATACTTATGTTTCCCCTTCTTACACACATTCAAAGGTGCGAACATAACCAGACACTCATACACACGCCCACCCCCTCTCTCTCCTTCACACACACACACACACACACACACGCTCAGACATACTCATAACTCTGTTGTTTTACCGTGTTTTTTATATTTTAGTTTTTCCGTTAATAAGTCTTACCTCCTACCTATTTTAACCGTCTACTGATACTGATTTTAACTACCTTCATGTTTTATATCATGACACTTGACTGTCAACTATGTAGCGACACTTCTCCACGATGTTTTAAGAGCAATAATAGAGCCCATGGCTGAACGCTGGCTCTCAAAATACACGGCCAGGTAGTTTGGGGGTTAGGATCAGATTCTTGGCAATACAATTGTGTGCTATATTATTTCGACCTACTTGTTTGTAATATGTATTTTAAGTGTCAAATAAATGTTTTTATTTTATTTTTTATTTATTTACTTTTCTATTAATAATGTACTTCTAAGTTTATCCTGGGCATCACTGACATCGGTAAATGAAAATATTGTGAGGAAACCTAGGCTTATAATCCACGCCTGTATACCCCGAAGGGATAGGCTGAGGTGTACCTACAGAACATACATATTTCCCCAGTTATGTTTAAGTCCCATGTAATAGGGGCGAGCCTACTTCCACCAACCTGGCTCAAATCTAGACTCCGGACTGCTCCTGAGAAATTCTAGATGGAAAACCCAATAACACTTTGCCCAACCCGGGATTCTAACCCAGGTCCTCGTGCTCGGCAATAGACCACTAGACCATCGAGGCAGTCTTATGTTTGAAATCGCCAACCTGCCTTGATCATGAGCAAGCGTGGTGAGGCTGGGATTGTTGGATGGCAAAAATTTTCACGTTCGTTGGTTTCAAATGTTGACATGATCAAACAAAGCAGCTGGTTTGAGTTGTTTTGATGATTGTGTTAGTAATGTTGAAAGCAATTTATGTTTTTGAAATTAATGGAAGACAAACAACAAAAACAATTATGAACACTAATCTAAATATGGTTGGTTTTCCAAAACTGTTCGCACCGTTTAGTAATTCATGGTGAAGACCTATTAAGGGAACATATGAAATGAGTACGACTATTCATATTAATATTTTCTTATTAATTAACCAAAAGATCATACACTAAATACTACTGCAAAGATTTCATATAGACGACGTTCATCGTTTGCAACTTTGATAATAGTTCGCACTTACAGCCACTAATAAACGACGACGGAAACTATCCACTATCGTAAGTATACTAACTTACATGAATATCCTTGAAGTAATCGAGTTTGTTCGTGCTCACTGGGTCAAATTTTCGAGCTTTGCCTTATGAGGTGAACAAAATTGCAATTACGATCTGAAGTTTGCGGTGACGGTGTCGAAACTTTGTGCAATGTCTTCTATAGTGGAGATACATCGATGCACACCTAGCAAGGGGTTTTGAGGTTATGCATAATATTTTTTTTGCCAGTGTTTCTCTTTCGTTTACAGGTCATAGTTAGCACAGCGTTATGTTAATTTTTTTTAAGTCCAAGACCATCAGATACAGTCGCATCGTCATAGGCAAATGCTGCGATCTTTAGGGTCTTATTTTAAAGTGTTATAAAAGTCTGAAAATGTAATTTAGTTTTTTTTTATTGCTTATTCTACCAAGCCGTGTGTCCCACAAACAAATGCGCATTCCCCACCCGGAGAACAAAGGTTGATATAAATTCACACTAATATTCTTTGCGTTCATCATTGTTTTGTTTCCCACTACAAACCTAACTGTTATTGCTGCTACAATTTTTATTGAAGCCAATGTTTTTGTATGAATAAAAAGGGCTCTGAATATTCTAGGTCCCTTTTGTAATGGACTTCTTAGGGTGATTTGTCATATTCCTTTTTTGTGCCTCTGTCGACGATTCTGAAAGGTTTGGGAGATGTAGATACGGATTGTAAGGAATAATCCTATGTATGATATTACATTTATTTTGTTACAGTATTATGCGTTACGGAGGCTCGTGGTTAAATAATAATGATCTTTAAGGCTAAGCAACTCTTTCCGAGGTCGGTCCGTGGATGGGTGACCATCCATAACATACCGAGACCCCTTCGTGTCGGAAAGCACGTTAACCCGTTGGTCCCGGTTGTCGTTTGTAACCTTGGACAGTCGTTACGGCCCAAAAGTCTGACAACCAGGTACCTTTCATCCCGAAAAAAAGTACTGTTCCCGAGGAAAACAACTAACAATAATGTTCTTATGGTAATAGATGGCGCTACGTGTCTTTCGAATCATTATTGAATTATATTATAGGACAAGCAGAGTACAACCCGAAATGATTGTCAAATTCTAAATTAACGCGAGCGAAGCCGCGAGCAAAAGCTAGTACTAGATAAACTAAAGATAGTTGCTACGTGTTAATACTAGTAATTTAAGAATGATATCGACTGATTAGGTACTATTTTATAGCACTGAAGTATTGTAAATTTCTTTTCATGAAAGACATTATTAAGACTTAAGGAAACAGTTCCAATTTCGTAATAACCTTATCTTTCATGATTCTAGCTTTAATTTCTTAGCAGGACAGTCGGATGTCTTTATTTGATTTCTAAGACCTAAAACGATAAGCTGGAATAATTTAGAGAAAATTGTCAGAGGCACAGTGTACAAATATTCCGCACAGTTTGCTAAGCGAAGTTTGCGTAGGACAGAATTAATTTCTTCATTTTGTGATTCTGGGGCGTAATTTGGTAATTAATATTGTGTCTTTAAATTACTTGTTTGAATGTGTTTCTTGTAGTTTGTTCTATATTACCTAAGCTGCTTGTTTAGGACCATTATTTCCTTGGAATTGAAGCTTAAAATATTAGGTAATAACTGCCTCGTTGGTGTAATGGTCACAAGCGGTACTGCTGACCATGAGGTCCTGAGTTCGATTCCTGGGTCGGGCAAAGTGTTATTGAGTTTTTGCATCTGTCATTTCTTAGTAGCAGCCCGTAGTCTGGATTTCTGCTCGGTTGATGGCAATCACCCCCTATTACATGGAACTTAAGAGCGTTTACTACTTACGGCATTTCATACAAACTTTCAAGCCCTTGTTTTTCGAAATAACTGAAGCGATTTTAATGAAATTTCATACGCATAAGCAAGATACAAAGTTCAAAAGAGTTAGATAAGAACATTTTCGAAAAATAGTGTTACAGCCAAATTAGACCGATTTTAAATTTTCCATAGAAACAGATTTCCAGTTATCTTTTTTTAAATAAGACATTTCGAAAATGTTCTTAACTAACTTTTTAGAACTTTGTATCCTGCTTATGCGTATGAAGTTTCATCAAAATCGGTTGAAAAACAAAAGTTTGTATAAAATGCCTTACGTCGTAAACGCTCTTAAATATAACTGGCAAAATGTAGGGGTACTACCTATACAGGTGCACCTCTGTTTAATTCCTCGGGCAATACAGGCGTGATGTTATATTATGTTATATTAGGTTCAGTTCTTTTTTTTTTTTTGGGTGGGAAATTATCAAATAACTTCTCCCGCTCTGGGCGGAGCGGGAGGGCGTGTCAGACTTTTACTGACTAAAACCCACCCGTATTCCTTCATTTGCCTGTGTGCCAGGGCCACGATATCCCTTTCGGACAAACTCGCAACCCTGGCAGGCATTGGCCCTAACGGACCCCGTCAGTTGGTGCTGACAACTCTTTGAGGCGCGCGTGGAATACAACGCGCCGTCAACCCGGGCCTGGTACTTATCGGACGGTGAGCTACCCATCGCTCACCGTCCGCAAGCCCGCGCCTACGGTTTCCAGAAATCGGCTTGCGACTCCCGACTCCCGGGGCGTCTCCTGCGGCGACTAGGGGCACGAGGGCGCGAACCTTGCCTCTCCCTTACGCGTTCCGCCTCCTCCTTCGCAAGCATTACTGCTTCGCAGAAGGAGGTGACGGCCTCCCTTCACTCTCGCTCCGAACGATGGCCTGAACCAGGGCGAACGCGAGAGATCGCCGCTGCCGATCGCCTCCGTGAGGACACGGCGGTGCTCCACCCAAGCAGGGCAGACCTCCACCGTATGCTCCACCGTGTTCTTTGGGCGATCCACACAGTGGTGACACCCAGGCGTTTCCTCCCGCTTTATCCTGAACAGGAACCTCCCGAAACAACCGTGTCCGGTGAGGACCTGCGTCAGACGGAAGGTGAGGACGCCGTGGCGCCTCTCTGGCCACTCCTCAAAGAGGGTACTTATCGCCACAATTTTGGCGTGCCTAAGGTTCAGTTTAACCTAAGAATTTGACATTTCAAAACGAATTAACACTGCAAAAAGATATCTGAAACTTTTGATTGAAACCTTTGTGTAACTTTAGACATAAGTAAAATGAAAAGATTAGGTACCTACTCTAAAAATTATGTTAGTAATATTAGATTTAAGATTTTCAATCGTTTCTCAAGAGGATTACAGATTTAATAAAATTCTAAGTCTCACTCTATTGTGATCGTAAGTTATTTAGTGAATTTTATATTTGAAGTAAGTAATTGAATAAAAATTGCTATTCTCGTAAAGTGCACACAATATCACGTGATTTAAGTGTATTATGCGGGCGCCAGACAGTCCCATATTTGAACAAAGACTTTGATAGACTTTGATAGTCTTTCCTCACTCATTTGAACACATGTTTGCTTTACCTGCCAGACATGCTTCACCGTGCTTTCGCTTCATAGTACTCAAATAGACAACAACCAGGATGGACGACGATTTTGTGGACGCGGTATACCTGTATTATTTAAGTGTAATATATTATAATTTATTACATGTGCAAAAAAATAAACTTAGATACTAATGTTTGTTTTTATTTTTTCAGTTATTTGTTATTGCAGTCGGGTTTTTGGTTATAAAATTTATTTGCTTTATTTAAAGATTTTTAGTTTTATTAAAGATTGATTTTAAACGCACTTTTCTTTATTTTGTGTTGAAATGGTAGCATAAAAATGTAATTTAAATAAATTTGGAATTGACTCATTACTAGTTTTTATTTGATATCAATATTGTTGTAATTTATGTAAAAAAAAACCTTTTTTTTGTATTTGCAGGTGCAATATTTAAATAATATTCCAACAATCAAGACGAATATACCGACACATCATATGTTAAAATCCATCTAGCCGTTTATGCTACAGAGCGTGCCAAAGAAATATTCATACATACATACAACTCGAAAAACATTACTCACCTTCGGGGCAATCGGGTAAAAACTCTAAGCAGGCCCTAGTGAATGTTTGAAATGTATCGTGAGTGATCATCGGCTAACCACAAAGTTTGTTGCTTTGCTTCATTATCTTCGATCAATAAGTTCACAATGTTGTTTGCCTGTTCATGTGAACAGGTGTATGAGTATTCGATAAATGGCAATATAATAAGCTAACATTAAAAGATAAAATATCAAAATCATTAGATCTACGCACACATCAACTTATCGATATCTTGTAAACATTGTCGTTTTTGGCTAAGGACGACATAGTGCTATTCCTCCACATCTTTGAATGTGCGTATCATGTTATATTTTTCTAATTTATTTTAGAAATAAAAACATCAAGCAATCTGATAGTTCAAGTACCACGAAAGTGACAGATGTAAAAGTAGGTATATCATAATACAAAACTTTTTGGGGTTGCCCATTTATTTATTCCATTGCGGAGTTAGCGTGGCCAGACTCTACGCACAAATTTTAACTTTGAACGCTTTGATGTGCGCTCGAAAAACCTACACCGAATGGACAAGTGTACAAATACCCAAATACCCGTGCCTCACAAGTATTCAAATATTGTTACTGTGTCTGGCTTTAGAATAAAATTTAAATCTTGACAGTACGATGAATGAATATAGAAATGAATATACTGAAGTGAATACATCAAACTCTAATCTCATAAGTCCAGGTAAATTGCTCCTTTATTATATATTTTATACTGAGACTTAAACGAAACACACAAATAAATACATAAACACACACAACTCATTTGAACTCATACACCCACACTACACACACCCATTCCTTGCTTACATTAATTTTAATAAGTACTTAAGTTAAACTAAGTTTGTTTGTAGCTGAATTTAAATTTGGACTGTTATTTTGAATTTAATTTAAATTTTGACATTGTAATTTTGAACGAAATCTAAATGTTGACATTTTAATTTCAATTTGATTTAAATTTTGACATCGCATTTTTTTTTTGTATTGTTTTGTCTAGTGCATCTAATTGTGTACGCCATAAATGGCAAAACATGTAGCCACCTCATATTAATTATAAGACCTTCATACTGTATTCATGTTTTACAAACTAATTAATTATTATCTTATCTTATCTTATCTTTTGTGCTTACCAAAATTGCTACAAAGTGCAGCATATTGTCAACGAATTGTAAGAGGAAGGCGCCTGTGTCTGTAACACAATTTATACTAGTACGAACACAGACGTGCACTCTGTCTCAAAAAATGCATAGCGTTGTACTTCATTATATTGGCGTTATCTTTCTTTTTATATGTTGGATTGAGATAGACAAATTTATTGTATTTGGCTTTTTGAAATAAAGAAATTATTTATTTTATTTTATAATAAACTTGCTGCACCTCGTGGTTTCACCGGCGTAAGAGCGGATCCCTATTTTATTTTTTAATAAATTATAGTCTTGTTATGTAAATCCGTAATAAATGTAGCAAATATTTTTTTTAAATCGGTTCAGAAGTTTCGAAGTCTATTCGTTACAAACATAAAAACCAACAAAAAAATTGAATTCCATGACTAGTATATTTTCAGGCTAAAGAATGAAGATAGTAGATACTTGAAAAACATAAGGAATACTAATACAAGGTCGAGTCATAGAATATGAATGTATAGAAGTGACACTCTCGCTCCGAACTATTAACCAACGGTTTCGGGGTTTATGCTAATTATGCTCAAGATATTCAAGATTGTATTGTCTCTTGCGGCTCTCTCACGCGGCGCTAGATCATCGAAAAAATAAAATTCAAATTCATTTATTCATTTTGTGAACATAGTATAAAATTATATAGATGTTTAAAATTAAATTTTGATCCATACTACGTCCCGCCAGAAGGCATACAAAATTATTTGCGTAATTAAATGTCACATTTTAACAAAATGAAAAAGTAAAATAAAATAAAGTCAAAATAAATATTCTACCTGTCACAATTTCATGCCCAACACTAATAGTCAAAATTAATAATAAATGTAAAAAACAAATAAGTAGTATATTCACAATTTGGTATACTTACAATAATAACCTACAACAATAAAATTAAACAAAAAATGTCAATACAGAATATTATTATCTTATGGAAGCAACATGTTAATTATACAGACAGTTGTACAATTATATAAATATTATTTTAATTTGTCATTAAGATATTCACTAACAGAATAGTATGCCTTGTCACTCAATAATTTAAAAAGCTTATGTTTAAACTCATTAAAGTTGTTGCTTGATACAATTTGATCTGGTAATTCATTATACAATTTTGGTGCCATTGCATATACACTATTGTATAGAAATTTGGTTTTAGTGCGCAGCGGGTGCAACTTTTTTGAGCGCCGTTGACTTTCGACAGAAAAGCTCTTGTTTTGTGTCAGTAGCTGTAGTTTATCTTCGATATGTAGGTATGGTTCTTGATACTGTGTGAATATCTAACCTTTTCTACATATAATAGTTTGCTGAGCCAGTTCGGGTAGGTTATTGTGTGTTTATGAAACGTCTATGTTCGTCAAAAAGAATATACATAAATTTGCTCGAGTAACTAGTCAGCGCCGTTGTGATCGGTTACAAACAGTCGGATCTAGTACTGCACTATACAGAAACAGTATTTTTGTAATGGCTCCAAAGGTCTATAATAAATTACCAAAATGTATAATGAGTGAAGATAATGTCCGCAAATTCAAAAGTAAATTGTATATATTTCTAATAGATAAGACGTATTACTCTATAGAAGAATTTTTTAATGATAAAATATGACATTACCAGCCAACATAATTTACTATTGACATGCATGAAAAATAAATTATAATTTTAATAATACATTTAATTTACTTACGTTATTAACATTAATGATGAAATATGACATTACTAGCCTTTTATTATAATTTACCACTGACATGCATGTAAAAATAAGTTATAATTATTTATTTGACATTATTTACTCGAACGTGACTTTGTATTATATAGATTCAGTTATAATTTTATATTGCTAAAAAACGAATATATTTGTACACCAATTTAATATATAAATTGAGCTCGACTTAAATGTATAAATAAGACCTTTATTGTAATACCTATGTTCACAAATAAAGATTGATTGATTGATTGATTATAATTTCGAAGGCATAGACGGACACACATAATAAAGTAGGTTTTAGTAATTTTGCTTCTGTACGGATTTCTTATTCTATGGTCAAGTGTACCTAGAGAAAAGCGCTCGCTCAACTCTTGATATATTGAGCTCGATATTATGTACGGCTAGGATACATTACGTTTGTTCTCTGTGGCTTAGAAGCACGCAGACTTTTGGTGCAAGTTATAAGAAATTACCTCTTAGGGGAAAATCGAGCTCAATTCAAGTCGATTCGAAGACTCATGTCTCGAAATGTAGTTCTGAATAATTCCACAATGTTACTAGAGCAGCTTTTAAACCAAATGTAGCAGTTATACATCTCGAGAGTGTAACTGTGTTTAAAAAACTAGCGTTAAAATTTTAACACACCATATTGCTTTTATAATTAAAAAAAATAATTTATAAGTAATAACTCTTACAAGACGACGCTTTATCTCATAAATTAATAAATGCCTCATAACTAAAGTACTAAAAATATGATATAAGTTATTGTCACCAGGCAATACATTAAATGTGGTTCACCTAATGAATACGATGTGTAGGATCACACACTCAACTGCTGATATATTACTTTTAATATTACGCACGGCCAGAACACATTATACACGCACTCTCCGTCTTGAAAACACGAGATAGGGGTACAAGTAATGGGAGATATCACAGTGTTAAAAGATGATGTCGGTTATGAAAATAAACTTAATAAATGAAGACTAAGGAGTAGATTGAGCTGGAAATCGTTGCGGCTGACTCCGTAGACAAAGCAAACGACCAGTGGTTTACATTAGCTCTGGATCGAAAGTACTGGAAGTCATGGGGAGAATCCTTTGCCCAGTAGTGGGATGATCCAGGCTAACAGTAACAATATGAAGTAGAGACGGTGTTTTGTGAACAGCCTTTTAACTGTTGGCCTTCAAAAAGATTGCTACAAAAACAAAATAAGCTGAATCTCAGCTTATTCTGGTTTTTTTTGGCTCTTTAACCCCCGACGAAAAAGAGGGGTGTTATGTTATAAGTTTGAAGTGTGTATCTGTGTGTCTGTCTGTGGCATCGTACCTCCTGAACGGATGAACCGATGTTGATTATTATTTTTGTTTGAAGTATTTTTAGCTATGTTTGAAGAAAATCTGTTCACCCGTTTGAAGATCTCCTTTCTAGTAGATGAAGAGATATGGGTAAACAACTTCCACAGGTTTGATCGATTTGAAATCCTGTCAATGATATTACGAAAGTAGAACCTTGACCTTATGCGCAGGCATCACTAGGATCTTGCAGGATACCCAACCTGCCAGAAGAACTCCTCAACCGTGTACGGCATCTACCTTGAGTTTGGGGTCATACGAAGTTTGGGTCGTGGCGTCGGGGGACTGCTAATGAAAACGCCAAACTGACGAGGCTTATACATAGCAATAATGAATAGTTGCTGCTGTTAACTTCCTACTGCATTAGCCGTCGTGACGACGGCGACGACGCTTGGATCAAAATATTAACTACAACTTATATTAAACTTAAAGGGCCTATACAATCATATGTTTTTTTCTTTTTAGAGGTTTTGGTTGTGTCATGGGATTTTTTTTTTATAAAACTGTTTCAGCTTCTATTACCTACCCAACATAACCCTCACGTCTTTCTCCCCGCTGGATCTTCTTCCTTTAACCAACCCGATATTGTACGAATAATACGCAATACCTCACCCTGTTGATAAATGGACACACGTTACGTTGATAACATCGGTGATATGTTTCACGTTTTTCCCCAGTCATTTTACCCGTGGAGGGTTAACTGCGATTTTATAGCTAATGGACTTTGTTGAAGAGTTAATTGGAAAAGTCGTGGCTTTTACTTGACTGAAGGTTACGTATTATTGTTTTTTAATTACTGTTTGGTGAAGAATTTTGTTCTTTATTGTTTTCATTGTTTCGTTTTACAACTTTTCTTCCATCATCATCTGTCGAGCCTTTCCCAATGGTGTTGGAGTCAGCTTCCAGTCTAACCGGATGCAACTGTATACCAGTACTTCACATGGAACGACTGCCTATCTGACCTCCACAAGCCAGTTACTGGGTAATACGATATCTCTTAGTAAGACTGGATTTTAGTGAGTCTGGATCTTGGGTCAAACTATTATTATACTAGCACATACCCTACTACCCCTAATGTATAGTTTTATTTGAAACTTAATTCTCCTGTTGCAAAGCTTTGTCAGAATCTGGTTTGTTATCTATATTTATTAAATCTAGCCTCAATGGGATTATTTTAGTCGACTCCGTTGGAATTAGGTCTAATTTCAATAAGTCGTCGTAGGTAATAATAGTGTAGATTTAGTATTCTATTTTCGTATTTGGTTTATTTCGGTCTGAAGTACGAAACATAGCTATTCTAGAAAGGCATGATAATGTTTCGATTGATCTTGGTGCGTAGGCAGATGATTTACGTTATAGGATTAGAGAATCAATAAGGCGTCTATCACAGAAAGGGACGCATGCAATAGATTATATCGGAATTGCTTTATTTATATTAATTGTTATTTTTCGTGTGATTAGTGACTAACCTGGTGTCAGAATTTTTACGATAACCAGCGAGAAAGGAGGCGAAGTTTTTCTTAATGCTCTTGATTTTCTTTTAATGTTGTTTAATGTTAAAGTTACTTAAAAAAACTTTCCGACTTCCTTCTGAACCATTTTACTATGCAAAACTTAAGTAGTTATTTCCATTCTAAACCCATTTAAAGCCAGTTTATTCCATTGTTAAGTCCTCTGTTCTAATATCACACCTCAACAACCAAATAATTTGCACTAAATAAAACCTTTGTTGAAGTTTAAAACGCTGATATCACGGAACGGTTAATTCCGTCTATTGTCTGCATGAAAATTGCATTCTACTATTTCTATGAAAAAGTCCAAATTAACCGGGTGAGTTTTGACAATGGAAGTAGGATCTAATGTTTTAGGTAGTAGGTGTTATTAGGAGTGTAAATGGTAATTTTGTTTTTTGAATACATTTCGTTTAGTTATTAGACGTCGGACACACGTGGTTAATTCAGACATGTTGTTCTAGTGTTAACTCGTGGTTTTGCGCTAAAGTTGGAGCTTTGTTAATTCTGTGTTTATTGTGCTAATATGAGGAAACTTTATTTGCTTCGGTTTTGCTTTAGGATGCAACAATTTGTTCAGTGAATGTGAGCACGTTAACATTAATATTAAAGCGCGTTGATTTTTTTATTAGGTACCTAAGGGGGTTTATGTAATGCTTTGTTATGATTGTTATCATCAATCCTTTGTATGCCACTGCACAGCAAAGGCCCTTCCCTGACTTTCATTTATTGCTGTTTATTGCCAATGCTTATGAAAAGAGCCCTCGTGGGTCTGCCGCGAGGCTTTGTAAACTTTATGAAAATATTGCATCATCTAAAAACTCCGGATATAAACTTATTTGTTAAAAAGGATCCTCAACTATTTCCGAAGTCTTCAGATGGTTCCGAGAGAAGTCAACGTGGTAATCGGAGACTTCGTTTACCTAGTGCTAAAACAGCTCTCATGCGTAAGAGTGTATTCTGCATGGCCCCAAAATTATACAACAAGGTACCAAAGGCATACAAAGATTTTTATGTTGGAGTAAACAGGAAAAGGTATTTATCTCTGAATTTATATCTACCTACTAATGTAAAGCTAAACACAAATATACTCTTTTAGAAATATCATGTATTTACTTGTGCCTATTTTATATTACTTCCTATTGCTTTTGTACCGGGGTTTCAATGTTTTTTATTATCAAATTATACTTGTTTACAGGTACGAGTTGACAGCTGCTCTGAAAGCCACTAGCACCTAGCACCACTACTATTCAACCTTGCAAAGACGGCGAGGGAGAAGACCATTCTACGTGAAAAAGATGAGGAACGAGATGGCATGAGAAAAGAATGGCACCCATATCTTTGGAGGACGAATATTGGAAATAAAAAAATAGTGAATTTAGCAAAAATTTAGCTTTATTAAGTATCAAAATATATTGTTTTCTATAAAATGTCTCTTTTTATTTGTGTGTGACTATCACAACATGGCTTTTCTTTAGTTCTGAACCTTATAGCTGGTGACGGGCACATGGGATAACACATTGGGTAATCACTATCTCTGATGAGCTTCCTCACGAACTGATTCTCTTCAAACCTTCTGAGCACCTACTGAGCCTCCTCCTGATTGAGCTTTCCATATACATTCCTTCATCAAGCATATGTACTTCTTCATTCGATGATGCAAAGGGTACCTAATCATTATCGTAGCGGATTTAAACCAGCTGTGTAGGTCTTCTTCCCGCCGACGTTTTATTCTCCTGTCGTTCTGAAATCCTATAAAAGATTGTCGAAATCCATATTTACTAAGGCTCAGAACAAAATTACCTCGAAGCACAGTAATCTTATTGAATCGATCAGCTGATTGAAATAAAATCCGCCATCTTCCCTCTTAGCATCCTCTTAGCAAGCTCTAAATAGGGTACCGGTGGTGTTTAAATTTGACAGCTACTAATCAATTGCTTAGCGACATGTTAGCGCTAAATAGCGTTTATGAATAAGAATTTTGCTAATCAGTTGCTTATCAATTGATTAAAATTTAATATGCGTTTATAAATAAGACTGTAACCGCCTTATTACAAAACAAGATTTATATTTGACAAGGATTAAACCATGGAGCCAGTTTTTGTAATAAGAACGTAACAGTGATTGAAATACCGTTTTTTTTACAAAACTGAAAACTTAGTTCGGTACTAAGTTGTCAGTTTTGTGTTTAGGAACTTTACCATAGTCGGAATAAAGTTCTAAATTCAATAATGGCTCCATGTTTTAAACCCGGGTCTGAAGATAAACCTTGTTTTGTAATAAGGGGGTTATAGTTTTAATAAAAGCATGAAGAAGTTTTTAATAAATAAATGCTACTATAATGTTGACGATTATTTAAATGATGTACTTTCGACATTTTTTTTAAATTATTATTTTCAGATATTAATTTGACGTTATGATTTTTGTACTTTGATTATTATTGTATTTGTACGCCTTTCTAGGCAAAACATGTTGAAACTATTCTCTTTTTTTTGTAATCACTCCAACTGATTGTAAACCTACACGTGTTTTTGACAAATAAATATATCTTATCTTAAAAACTATCTACTAGGTAAGTTCTTCAATATCTGGCAGATAAGTTACCTAGAACTCTAAATTAGATTAGTAAAAGAGGCTGTTATGAAATATAGTTATTTATTATGTGTCTTTCATATTTAAAGCCCTTTAAATATGAAAGTTTACGTACGTAAGTCAGTTTTTCTAACGAGCTTACTGGAGTCAAACATTGTCCATTATCCTACATACATAACAACATCACGCCTGTAATTCCCGAAGGGTTAGGCAGTGGTGTACCTACCTATAAAATCAAAGTCAAATTATTTATTTCAAATAGGCACATAATGGCACCTTTGAACGTCAAAATTTACAAAAAAAATTGAATTGATTCTACTCGCCCCTTCCAAAAAGTAGCTTCGTATGGAGAAGAATGGGCAAGAAACTCCACGGTTACTCTTTTAAAATGTTTAACAATATTTTATATAGGTGCATTCAATATATAATTAGGTATTAAAAATGTGAAGACGATGCACCAAGAATAAAATTACTCTATTGTGGTAAAAAGAATTAAGAATGAAGCAATGACAGATAAATTAATTATGTGATAGATACATGGTGCTCACATATTTACAAACATTGTAAAATAAAAAAATACGTTTTCCTAAAAAAAGAGTTAAGGTTTAGGTAGTAGGTATAAATATCATAAAAATTACAAATTATACAATTAAAATAGCAACCAGTTTGATTTTGTCTAGACTCAAGATTGTCCTATGGAGCTGGACCAGCATGTTTCAAGCATTCTTATCTTGGATATAATCCTCTATGTACGGCACACCCATATTTTGCCAATTTTGTTTAAGTACCAGGGAGTGAGCCTTTTGCCAACAACCGGGCACAAATCCAGGCTTTAAGCTACTACTGAGAAATTCCTGATGGAAACACCCAATAACACTTTACCCGACCTGAGAATCAAACTCAGGACCTCATGGTCAACAGAAGCGCGTATTAGACCAACGTGGCAGATTCTAATTACGTAGTCGTTCTGTATGATTATTCTTAGAACGAATCTTATATCGTCATGAACCCTTTACAAAAACATTTCCAACATTCTTACGCATGACTCATAATCGTATCAAAAACAAGAACATGCTTTGATGTAACTTCGTCTTTCGTAGCGTTCATGTCACTCCTTTGACACGTTTTAACTTTGTTGCCTTACCAACATAATTAAATACTACATTACTACATCCATTCAAAAACGGACTCTACTTCTCATGTATAAAGGTTATGTTGGCAATATAACTATATGTTTGTAAGAGAGTATCCATCGTTTGTCTATCAGTATCCTTTCCTTCGTTTTAACACAATACAGATTTAATGAGGATAGATGCAAGGACTAAGCCTTGTTTATATGAAAAGCTCTTTGAATTTGCGATGTTTTTGAAACAAAACATAAATAATATTTCTTAGAAGATGATAAATCTGCGGAGACATTTTGAAGTTATCGTGATTTAAGAATGTGATGTTGGTTTGATCTTTGGGATTTTCTTTGGAATTTGCCCGAAAAAATACCTAAAAGGATCTGTTTGATAATTCCAAAAATCATGGAATGGGAAATAAGACTTCATTTCCACGAACAACTGCCAAGGGCAGAACATCAAAATAAAAAAACGAATATTTACCTATAGTAGAACTCAGAAGTTATAGCGGCCTCGTTACTACAGCCGCCTGCATGGTAGTGACAACACCAGTATGAAAATGATCGCTGCCAGAGCGGGCTGTCCCTTTCAGGGACACTGGATGGGGACAGTCATAGGTCTGAATAAATAATTGTGAATACTAAGAATACTAACCTATTTACCTAAGCACTATTGTTACTAACACCAAAATACTATGTTATGTTATGTTAGAGGGTTTGGTTTCCGCACTTAGTCCTTCATGTGGACCATTGTGCGTGGGTCATGGCGGCCGTCAGTGGTTTATTCTAACCAACCCACCTTCCTCCAGAAGCTAATTAGGTCTCCTGGTCTGCATAGGATATCTGTGAAAGATCTGGGTGACCCGAGGATTTCTGTTCTGATCTGGGTAACGCCTGTGCAGTCAATGAGCCGTGCGCAACGGTTTCTTCAGCCTCCATGCAAGCCCTGCACAGAGGGCTGTCCGTTATGCCTATTGTGTGGAAGTGTTTGTTTAGTGAGCAGTGTCCCGTTATGGTCCCCGTCAGCAGGCGCAGGCCGTTCCTGTCCAGGCGTAGCAAACGCCTGGTTAGCCTGCCATCTAAGGATGGCATGGCTTCCTGGATTGCCTGCAGCCCGGTGTCGAGGTCCACCAGTTCTCCGCTTGTGTATGGATGGGAACACCAAAATACTAACAAAATTATGGACTATAATCTGAAATAAAATAAAATTTAATTCAATTTATAGCATTTAATTTCATCATAGTAGGTAATTCCTCAAGGTAAACATACTTATATGGTTCTACCAATTTTGAAATAGAAGCTGGCACGTGCATTATCTACGGCGTAAATCCTACGCTAATGAGGGGTAACCATGTCTCAAATACGCAACCTCAGAGGCACGTGTCGTAACTTTCGATATTCATACTTGCACGCTCTAGCGTGCTAAACTAAGTATGAAGCAAGTCTCTAGACTTGGTAGTACTAACTAGAAGTTTGGCAACGGCTGATGGAGCATAGAGTACTAAACGAGTTTGTAGATAAATGATCAAACTCAAACTCAAAACATTTATTTCAATTAAACCTATTACAGGCACTTTTGAATTGTCAAAGAGTCAGTCAGTTAGTCAGAAAGTTGAAGCTATTTACCGAAGAACAGGCAAGAAACTCCAAGGACACTCTTTGAAATCAAGATATTACAAAATCCTGGGTACATAATTCTTGTTGCTTCTATATGTGAGAACAATGTAAAAAAATAAATTACTTGTTTAAAAAACAATACAAACTAAAAGATTACAAATAAGCCCTGGCAGTTAAGAGAAGACCAGTCTCAACTGACGGCGCCCGTTCACGAACATGACGCGTGGATCAGCACCATCCAAATCAACCATTTTAGGGAACTGAGTGATCCAACACACGCGCCACCATCAGCGAGCCATTTAAGTGAGCATGACATACTCTCAACTGCCACACTTTTTTAAGTCAACATACATCTTAACATAATAAACGGCTCCATGGTACTCACATTTACAAAATTGAAAAAAATGCTTCTAAATTATACAAAACTATAGCTTGCAATGTATTGCAAAAAGTAATAAAATTTTACTAGAATACTTATCGAATTTGTAACACTAGATATGATAATTATATTCTATGATTGGCTACGGTTATGAAGATCGTCATGTTGTTAGACCTACTGGAACACAAAAAGTAGCTCAATCAAACCCATGACAAAGTTTAGTTGTAAAAAACAGGTTAATTATTGGCTGCTAGGACTTAAATTTAACACTTTGTAATAACGCATATACAGTCTTATCCAGGGGTATCGTGTTACCCAGTAACTGGGTTGTGGAGGTCAGATAGGTAGTCGCTCCATGTAAAAGAAAGAAAGAAAAATGCGTTTATTGGCATTACAGCAAAAAAAAAATACACATTAAAAACTATAAATAACACAGAAAACAATTAATTATAATGCCAAAAGGGCCTCAGCTCAGCATAATGTCAGATGACAACACAAGGTGTACCACCTGACGCTGATTTTCAGCTGCAACCCACGAGTGCCATATGCTAGAATAATAAACACATAGGGAAGTGTATGTCCGTTAATTAATTGAGAGTAAATTAAAGGTGATAATATAAAATAAAAGCTCGAACAAAATAAAATAAAATGTTGTGACATACATGTGTGTGAGTGTTGTGTTTAATGTAAAACTAAAATAAATACCCACTATCTGTGTATTAACTATATTAAAAAATTATAAATAGAAAGTACCTATCTTAAATGCAAATACGTGTGATTGCGTTGTTCTTCTAAACTATGGAACAGATTTTGATGCAGTTTTCATTACCGATTAAGACAATAATAATTGACTAATAAAAATTAAAAAATCATAAGATTGGTAAAATTGATAAAATTGGTAAAATTGATAAAATTGGTAAAATTGATAAAATTGGTAAAATTGATAAAATTGGTAAAATTGATAAAATTGGTAAAATTGAATAAAAAATATTGTTTTTTTATGGCAGATATGTCGGCGCGAACATTTTCAAAATCACTTTGTTGCTTAAAATACATGTATTCAGCTGGATTGGGTTAGACTGGAATCTGACCGCAACGTAGTTGGGAAAAGGTTAAGCAGATGATGATACACAGCCATAAACATGTGCTCCACACTCACACACCATCTTACAATAATATTAGTAACCTATTTCTAGTATTCAGTGTTTAGTCTTAAGTCATTATGGGTAGCTCGTGAGCGAGTGATAGAAAAGAGCTAGCTCTTTTCAATTGACGTAGCTTTCGCTCATTCACTCGCTCGCTAAATAGCTCACTAGCTCAGTTAGCTGACTCCGAATTTGACTATGACTGTTGAGGCCAAGCCGTTTCTTCGCCACGCGTGCGAGGTGAGTCAAATGAGCTAACAGTCGGCGTCTAAGTCACTGAGCTATAGAAGAGCTAGTGAGTAACAAAGAGTCTAAACTTCTAATGAGCTATTGACTATTGAGCCGAGCCGTTTCCTTTGACACGCATGCAGGGTGAGTCAAATGAGCTAAAAGTCGGTGTCTAAGTCACTGAGATATAGAAGAGCTAGTGAGTAACAAAGAGTCCAAACTTCTAATGAGCTATTGACTATTGAGCGAGTCGAGCCGTTTCCTACGACGCGCATGCGGGGTGAGTCAAATGAGCTAACAGTCGGCGTCTAAGTCACTGAGATATAGAAGAGCTAGTGAGTAACAAAGAGACCAAACTTCTAATGAGCTATTGACTATTGAGCGAGTCAAGCCGTTTCCTTCGACGCGCATGCGGGGTGAATCAAATGAGCTAACAGTCGGCGTCTATGTCACTAAGCTATAGAAAAGCTAAGAGTGATATAGCTCTTTAGAGTGATAGAGCTAATCGCTCTTTTTCTTTTCAAAGAGCTATTTCGCCCATGTCTAAATGTAAGAGTTGCATTTGTAACGGTAAGTATGGCCAAAACAACATCAACCGAGGGAGACCAAGTTTCTGCGATGCTAGGTCTCATAATGCGGGGTCCAATGTCACATTAAAATAATGCACAATGCGAGTCTCATGAGGGTAATGTGTTTATCAGCCTATGTATGTTTGTTCCTTTATGGTACTCTAGAGACCAAACGCGTGAGTCGATTTCGATGATTCTTACGTCAATCGATTTGTCCTAATCTTGTGAGTGTCACTAAAGACATGACAGTAATCAAATGTCAATATGGCGACCACCAGACGCCATATTGTGAAAAAGAAAAAAAATAAGTCGAAGAACTACGTCAAGTGGGGTATTATTGGATAAGTATTTGAAAATCATCTCAAAGTTACTCGAATCATTTTTCATTTTGAATGACACTATAGGATCTATAACGATTTAAAGTTGGTTAGCAACCATTCTCACTTAAATCTTAATAAAGCTTGTAATAAAGCTGTGACAAAGTTCTTATTTATTCATATAATAGATCTTATTAACGTGAAAATAATTATTATAATGTATAATATAATTCAATATAATTCTTAAAATCGAGTGTCATACCCAGAATTTAGTTTGCTTTGAAAGATATTAAATAATTTTATTTGTATTTATCTGTTTAGTCAACGAGTAAATGAGTGACCTTTCGCTTTGGCCATTTAAACAGATTAACTACGAGTAACAGCTACAGCTTGTTTTTTACTTGTTAGTTCGTTTTTGGCAGGTCATTCGTGTTATATTTAAATTTACTTTTTTTCCACACTTCTCTATTATTATATTATATTATTATCATCTCGGTAGTCGCTCGCATTCTAGCCATATCATCTTTCGGACAGTCCATCCATAATTTCTTTGGTTTTCCCCTACTCGTATATGCATCCACATGCATACTCAAATCTTTCCTGGCGGCATTTCTCGCATTCCTCCGCATCACATGCCGCCAACCTTTTTCCACACAACTTTTCAATCACAGGTGTCAGTTTCAGACTTCCTCTTATACTGCTGGACATAGACCTCCCCCAAAGGGGGCGTTTGCCAAAATCACCACGCTTGCCAAACTGGTTGGCGATCGCAGTATGGTGTTAAAATGCATAGAGAACGCTGCTGCCCATTCTTCTCTTATATAGGTACTCATTTCTTATTCTATCCATTCGGGTAACACTACGCATCCCTCTAAGAATTCTCAGCTGCATGTAATTGCCTTTCATTTATACCTTTTGTGGCCCAACATTCTGTGATCCATACAAGATAACAGGTCTAATCATTGTTTTATAAATCTTCCCCTTAAGTTTTAGGGGAATGTGGGAGTCGCAGATTGTTCCCGTGACCTGCCGCCATTTCATCTTATGGAAAAATAAACTTATTATTATTAAATAAATACAGAATTAATTTCCAAAATGGACACGATAGTATTTACAATATGCTATACTTATGTAGATATTCTGGAATCTCAACAATATAAAGTTAGTTTGATAACTCATGTTTACCAATGTAACATGAGTTAAGAATAAACCAAAATAAATAATAATAACTTCTTAAATATAACCTCCCCAGGCTCGCCCCCTATTATATGGGACTTAAACAGAACTGGTGAAATGTGGTGGCACTATAGGTGTATCTCTGCTTAACCCTTCGGGGATAACAGACGTGATGTTATGTATGTATGTATACTTAAATATAAAAACTTTTACATTGCATTCAAAATAAAGCTATGTACAGAAATATGAACCTTAACTTTTTATCCCATTTAATTAAACGAAATTCAAAATTCCATCACCATTTTTCTTGAACAAATTTAAATTAGGTAGAAAGGAAAGAAACTTTCAGGAAAGCTGTTGTTAAAATGACAGCCGAATTGCTACAAATATAACTTGGTAATAGAACAAAACAAATTACTCCGGCCTCTTCCTCAATTTCCAATTTTAATCTGTCTGAGCATCATTCTGGAGACAAAGAAACTTTTCACTTAGCACGTAATGAAGGCTGGAAATTTAACTTAGAGAACTACTGGAATATTAATGTCAGTCATTGTTATCTTCAAAGAATTAAAATTTACCTTCAATGCTGAATTGTATTTTTGGCGAAAAGGTCTTTAAAACAGGTTCCAAGATTAAAGAAACTGGATGGCTGTTAGATTAATTAGGACATATTAAAATAGTACTACGCAGTGTTGAATTTGAATTAAGACAGTAAAAATCCTTCCCTTAAATTTTAAATCATAACACATACCTTTTCGGATTGTCTTTGCATCACCAATTATAGACCCTTAAATCTGACATCTATTTCGATCCTTGTCGCATCCGTCCTCTTCCATTATCGTCCCGATTTTTTCCGTACATCCACTTTGATCAATAACCTCTCCTTTGATGTGAGTGGGCGTATCAAAAAAACTGACGAGACACGTTCCCTGACGGCTGGAGGGCACTCGGACACTGACGTCAAACTTGCGGATCTTTTAAGAGCCAACTCGTTTGGCTTCAAAGTGAATGCGTCAGCGTTTGCGGTCCAGAGCTTGAGGCCTCTCGATTCGCGTCATCCAAGTCAAAACGCGCTGTTGTCACGTCGTCGGTACGAGTGGCTTTCATGTTCTGATTTTAGTCACGAATTTTCTGAACAAGGCATTTTTGTTTTGACGAGTTGGCTATGTATAGATTTTTCTCTCGGTTTCAAGGATTTATCTACCCTTATCAAAATTATTATGAGTGATTATTCAAATTTGTATATCTATATCAATTGATATAAATATCGTAGGTGTATTTATCAGCGCCCTCTTTTAAATACTCATTCTGTTTGATTTAAAAACTGACAACAATGTTGAAGCGTTAGATATGTCACTTAAAGTAATGAAAATGACAACTAATATCTGTCACTTCTTTATATATCATATCCACGATGTCACGAATGAAAACGTTTTGCTACAGTCGACTCATAAAAGTCATATATCGTCAACCAATCCAAAGATTTTATATTTTTGTTCACGCAAATAATTTTTGATAAATAGTATGTCAGACCCCAAATTATGGTTTCGGAACAATTACAATTTGTTTTGGGCCCGAAAACATCTGGTGATTTATAGAATTTAATTTCCTTTATATCTAAACTTTCGTTTGCTACCATATTTGACTAACGTTTACTAATAGATTTTAATTTTCTCTTGTTACAGGTACTGAAATATCTTGGTGAATAATTGACTAGATCTAACAACGAATAAATCTTTTGTTCGAACAATTCCGAGAAAGGTAACGTAATTTTGATATTTTTTTCGTGGAAATCAGCTTCAAGATATCTTTCATGTCTTTCCACAGGTGTTTTCTGTTAGTTTATTTATAATCTCTGTATACGTCAGAATGAACCAGGGTTAAACGAACACAAAGTTCCTCAAGAATATTTTTATCTTTTTGCGCCAATTATCGAAGAAACCTACCTATGAAAGAACCTAATAATTCCTCCTAGTAATGTGGAACTTATCCCACATCTATTTATCTAAATAAATAAAAGAAGAAACTGACTGACTGACATATCAACGCACAGCCCAAACCGCTAAGTCTAGAGATTCCAAATTTAGCACGTAGGTTCCTTATGACTTCTAAGGGTGCATTAGGAAGGACTTTTCAAAATTCACCACCTAAGGGGGTGAACCGGGGGATGGAAGTTTAGGCTGACGATTGAAAATTAATTTACACTTGTCTCAGCATTTTTGACAATTCCACCCCCAAAAGGTTAAAAAGGGGGATACAGTTGTGTATGGAAAATTTAATTTTCGAAGTAAACATCACTAAATTTATTATCTAGGCTTATGGTTGGAAGCTAACGCAACGGTGTTGTTAGAATTTCAACCCTTAAGGCTCAGCGCAGACGGAACGGAGCGCAGCGGAGAGGATTTTATTAACGCACTTGAAAATAAACTTTAAAATTATTACAATAAAGTGCATAAATGCTTGAACCTGACAAAAAATGCTCGCGCGTCCTCGAAGATACGCGGGAAGATACGCGTTCTGTCTGCGCTGAGCCTAAAGGGTGAAAAGGGAAAATGTTCTGTCGGACGCCCCTGGCGGCACAGGTATGACTTATCTTATAAACTTGGTGTTGGCAAAAGTAAGAAGCACTCGAGAGATAGCTTTAGCTGTAGCGTCGTCCGGGATTGCTGCTACATTATTAGAAGGAGGTAGAACTGCACACGCTGCCTTAAAACTGCCTCTAAACCTTACAAATGTAGAGACACCCTTATGCAATAAACCAAAGCAAAGCAATCTTGCCGAAATGCTTAAAAATACTAAACTTATAGTATGGGACTAAATAACGATGGCGCACAAAAGAGGAGTCTAAATTAAATTAAAATTCATTTATTACAGACAACAGGGATCCATATTATATTAGTATTACAAAAACAACTTTTATTCTAGTGTTGGTAGTAGATATAGGTAGGTATAAAATAAAATACAATAATGCACACTCCACGCAGAGGATGACCAGGCAAGAAAACATGTTTCCTACCTGAGCAACCTCCGGATAAAATGCCGAATATTTGGAGTATAGCTCTCCGCCACAGTTCTCAGGATATAGTTGTGACTACCTCGCACTCTGCGGTTTTTTACGAATTACAGCTTGAAAGCCATTTGTGTGGGTTCAGCAAACATTTCCGAAGCGCTGCAGAAACGGGGCAGTCGCACCAACATCCTGAATGTATTATTACGCGCAGGGCATCCAGCAATCACTTGGTGTAGTTGACCCATAGATTGCTCGTATAAAAGCTCTGACAGTAGGCCTTAAAAAGCGTAATTTTTACTTGGTCAGAGCACCGAGCAAATCTACGGGCCAACATGTTACCTCTGACCGCTAAAGCCCTACGCGCCCTCTATATGTCTATATCATCCTTAAGGTCGTCGGTGATGAAATGTCCAAGATATTTAAATTTGGACACCTTAGTTAACAGGAGCCTATTCAGCCTTATTATTTCCGGAACAGAGTCCGGACACCTACCCGCGGCCTTAAAAATCATATATTCACTCTTGGTGACATTATAAATCAGTGCGTGTGAGGCAGCATAATTCTCACACACTGAGCAATTCTCTGATTGCCCCAGTAGTTGGGCCCAGCAGCACCATATCGTCCGCGTAGTTGATGTTATTGTCACTTACTCCATTTATTCGACATCCAATACTCATGCTGCTAAGCTCAGTGATGAGGCCATCAACATACAGATTGAAAAGCCTAGGGGATGTCAAACCCCGTTGTCTCACACCGCATTCCAATCTTTATGCTGAAGAGATAGTGTTAGACCATTTTACCTGGTTCTTTTGATTGGCATACCAGTATTGAAAGATTTTCAGTATTTCAGCAAGGGCACCCCTGTCCCTCAACATGTCCCAAAGCACATCATAGGAAAAAAGATCGAAGGCCTTTGAGAGGTCTAGGAAACATGCGTCTTAGGAGTTTTCAGGACATACGAAATAATAAAAACATAATGGGTGGTATGACGTTGTTGCTGGCAGGAGATTTTCGCCAGACTTTACCGGTAGTGCCCGAAGGATCGCGCCGGATGAGATCAAAGCATGCATCAAGAGATCTTTCTTATGGCCTTCAATTAAAGTGCTAAAACTTACTCGAAACATGAGAGTACATCTTTGAGGTGAAGTTTCTGCCGGCAGATTTTCAGATCTTCTTCTTCAATTCGGAAACGGAAACTTTTCACAAATAGATGGATTGATACAAATACCAAATTAATTATGTACTGTGGTATCAACAGTTGAGGGACCTAAAGATAAAATTTATCCTGATGATTGATGAGATGATTTATCCTGGTGTTAAAAATATTAAAGACAAACTGATGAGACGCTGCGGTCAACGAAATGTTGATAAATACATTCAGGTGAAGAAATTAATTATAATTCTGTTGGCACCATGGTCGATATGGACGAGTCGGTTAATTGTTCTTTAGAATTTTTAAACTCTCTTAATACACCGGGTCTTCCGTGTCACAGACTTATAATGCGTGTATGTGCTCCTGTCATGTTGCTACGAAATATACGGCCTCCAAAATTGTGCAATGCAACTAGACTCCAAGTAACAACTCTCCAGCGCAATGTTATTAAGGCCAAAATACTAACGGGATCTGTCAGACAACAAACAGTTTTCGTGCCGCGTATACCATTGATACCAAATGATCTGCCGTTTGAATTTAAAAGATTGCAGTTCCCAATCAAGGTTTGTTTCGCGATGACTATTACGAGTAATAGGTCACAGGGACAAATTCTGAAATTTGCTAGAGTTGATTTGCGGCAAGACTGTTTCTCCCACGGCCAGTTTTATGTGGCTTGCTCACGTGATAGCTCTCCAACTAGCCTGGGAGTCTAGTCCGAACATATATCCGAAGTATCGGCCGAATGTTCGGCCGTTGCTTGACTACGGCTAACTATGGCTGACTACGGCGAAAGAAAAAAAAAAGACAGTTAAAGAGATAAGCCAAAGGCGAAAATGTGACTTTAAGTCGAGTAAGGATTCAAAGTAAAAAAAGGAAACTATGGAAGTTATAAAACGGCCGAACATTCGGCCGATACTTTGGATTAACGCTTCGGAGTAGACTGCTGGTTGTTTTAGTGCCCGCTTCCGAATTAGTGAAAAACATTGTATATAAAGAAATACTGTGTGTAACAATTATAGTAAATAATTATGTAAAATTTGCACGCCGAAATTAATGGCAGAATAAGAGATCAATATACTTATCTTTAAGAACATTCTGTACCTTATTTGCGCAAATAAATTATTTTTATTTGATTTCATTTGTGATGAACTGTATTTAGGTAGATACCGGTCCTTTACAATACATATTTCTTTACAGTATTCCTCAGATATCGCACGTAGTGGAGGACAATGCAGCCATGAACAAAGCTCTATATTGTTATATTAATTCATAATTATCTATAAAAAAAGAATTTATACTATACGCAGACGAAGTAAAATAAAATAGTAACGAAGTCAAGCCTTACATGGAATATTCGAGTCTGATGCCGAAAATATAGTTTTTAGAATTTTGGTCAGTTTGTTTGGATGTATGTTGCGGTTTGCACAAAAACGGCTGAATGGATTTAGATGTTATTTGGCACACAAATAGTTTATAACCTGGATTAACCTATAGGTCCCTCCCGGTAGTACGTTCCCGTTGGATATTTATCGACATCCACGCGCGCGAAGTCGCGGACAAAAGCTAGTATACATATATAATTCATTGTCCTGACTGACCGATTCATCAACGCAGAGCCGAATCTACTAAGAATAGGAACGTGAAATTTTGTACACGGGTTCCTTTTATAATGTAGGAGAGCACTAAGAAGGGGTTTCTGAAAATTCGACCTTCGTGTGAAAAGGGGAGATTTTGTTTGTGTCAAAAATCTTATTCCTTGAGTTAATAATCTTTAATCTTGCCACGAATACTTATCTAAATAAATAATGAAGTTCGTCATTTATTGTTTTTCAAAACTAAGCAGGATTGGGGGGTGTCAAAGTTTGTATGGAAGACTTTTAACCCGCGGTCCGATTAACTCGATACTCAGTATTTATTTATTTATTTATTTAACAGTTTATGTACACACATATATACAGACAAGAAAAAAAAGGAACAGAAAAATTAAGACCAAAAATAAAAAATAACGTGTATCAGGGTCTTTTTGAAAATCTATCCCTAACGGAGTGAAAAAGGGTAATCAATTATACAGGAGAGACTGCATCAATTATACATGGCTTGGTTAACTCAAAACGTATATAAATGATCTTGAATTTACTGATTTGATTAGGTGTTGAACTTCGTAGGGTAAAGTACGAAAACCACACGGGCGAAGTGCTAGTTTTTAGGGTTTCGTACTCAAAGGGTAAAACGGGAACCCTATTACTAAGGCTCCGCCGTCTGTCTGTCTGTCCGTCTGTCACCAGGCTGTATCTCATGAACCGTGATAGTTAGACAGTTGAAATTTTCACAGATGATGTATTTCTGTTGCCGCTATAACAACAAATACTAAAAAACAGAATATACCAAATATTTAAGGAGGCTTCCATACAGCAAACGTGTTTTGTTTGCTTGTTTTTGCTCGATATTGATAACGGCAACAGATAGACGCTTGAAATATTCACAGATTTTTTTGTTATATATTCACTTTAAAAATAAATAATCAAATTAAAATATAACAAATATTTAAGGGGGCTCATATAACAAACGTGTTTTTTTTGCCATTTTATAGATAATTTCGGACTCTCACTCACTCCCTACCCCCCTCTCACTCTCTACTCGCACTTGGCTGGTTTGTTTTTAATAATTATACAAGCCAATACGACCTAAAAAATCAGAGCTATCTGTTCTTTTTATCATGAGCATAATATCTCCATCCTATTTTTAGACTGCACTTTAATAGAGGGTTCTCGGAAGAAAATTAACCTCGCCCTCTTCTTACAATGAATTGACACTCTACATCACTTGGCGACAGTGAAAAATCTTGGTCCTCGTTCTCACTGGTCGGGACGTATCTACACAAATATTTTATTCCCTGCTGATCTAGGACAGGCAGAATAAAACTTGTTTCGGTTGGTTTTGTTGTTTGGTATTTCGGGGGCATTGTTATTCCATTTGCAGAAAATTGTATTGATACTAGATTACTTAATTTTTAATTAAACTCATTTGTATAAAAAAGTCATACCCTTATTCTTTGTTTGGGTATAGATCAATTTTAAGACTTATTAAGTTCTGGAAAAAGAATTAAGGTAAAATATTATTTACTCCATACATCACGAATTCTTCCAGCACTTACCACACAGACTTTCGAGAATCCAATAAAATATCGCACATACTACAGACGATACCCCTAAAATGTCCCATTACATTGGCACTTTTCCCTTTTCAACCCAATAACTATTTCGCAGAAATCCCTTAAGATCCCGTCTGGCTGCTGTCCAGTTTTCTTTCTCTGATTCTTTTCTTTCCTAAACACTTTCCTGAACACGGAATGTATCGAACTCGAGTAAAATTATAATGAGGTCACGTGTTTCGCTTTTAAGTGAACTAAATTCAATCGTTTTATAGGAAATTGAATTTTGGCTTAGTTTTAAAGTTTTCTTGTAGGCAGGAAATGTTTTTTTAGTTTCTTTTAAATTCTGTTGGTGTAGTAATGTGGTTTCGTAAATTTGTATTCCGTTTTACGCGGTCGTCCAATCTTGGCTACCAAAATTAAAACTAGCTTGTTTTATTTTTCATTTGAAGTATTTTTCGGGATCTAGGTGGCGATAAGGCAACAGTGTATTAATATTGTCAGTGTCACAAAAATGTACCATAATCATAATCATTTTTTATTTGAATAACATAGGTATTAGTGAATACAGTTCTTAAATTAAAGTTTTAGGTCGCTATGTTATGCCAAGAGGCGTACAAATGTGGTTGCATGCAAAATAAAATATTGATCATGCGAGAGGTAAACAAATTATTTGCTAGTTACCTATGTCAAAATTAATATAATGATGATAAATAAATAAGAACAAAAATTATAAATGTCACAATATGGAATAATTTCGAGTCAATGCATAAATAAATTATCATAAATTACAATTAGTCAAAATATTCAATAAACATTTTGTTTCTCCAGTCAAGTAAGACTTATATAAGGCTATAATTTATCATTTAACCATAATAATTATGCTTTGTTAAGTTATTATTCCCACCACTACTATCAGCGTTATTCAAGAAAGTTTTCCACATCCACAACGCGTGCTAAGCTTGATTTCTAGTTAATATATAAACGAGTTAACTTATCGACTCCCGCTCCACCGCCGCGCCGTGAACAGGGGTTGTTGCGTCAAGTGCCCTGACGTCAGCTAACAAACCGAAGTGTTCGGCTTCAAAATTCTACGTCAGGACTTTCGAAATGCTCTCCAAGGTGTCAAGACGCCGTCTTTATGTATTAGAGGCCCCAATTTAAGTATATTTTCAGGTTCAAAATAAGACATATTTTTACGGGCTTGAGTAGTGAGAGATTTTGGAGAGATGGGTTCAAGTATTCAAGGATGTTACAATTTGTGTTTTTTTTTCACTGTAGCAATATTGTTTAGGAGATAGAGGAAAATTTTTGCTCAACAATGTATGGAGCAATTATGTAGGTAGCATTATTGAAGTGAAACCGTCTGTAACTGAGAAGCAATATTATAATATAATAGTTATTCAGTAAATGTAGACGAAGGAGAATTAAAAACCTTATATAATCCTCATTATAGTCTTGGTTGTATCTAGTTTAGGACTATTAGCCATTGTTGTTGATTTAATATTACAAATGAATAACTGTCAGTGTATTTTGTCGCGGTCGGCGACCTGTAGTGCTTAGTGAGTGCACCGTGCACGAATCAATCTAGCTTATCTAGCTAAGAACAGGCTTGTGCTGGGTTTTTAGGGTTCCGTAGTAAACAAGGAACCCTTATAGTTTCGCCATGTCCGTCTGTCTGTCTGTCCATCCGTCTGTCTGTCCCCGGCTTAGCTCAGAGATGCTAAGTCCTAGAAAGCTGTAATTTGGCATGGGTGTACATATTAATCACGCAAAAGTCGTAAAATAAAACCATGAAAATCATTTTTTTTAGGGTACCTCCCTTGCACGTAAAACAGGGATGATATTTTTTTTTCTCGTCTAATACTTAGTGTGGAGTATCGTTGGATAGGCCGTTCAAAAATATTGTGGGTCTGTGAATAAGCTTAAGATCCGTTTGCGTATTATTAAGCTTTAAAGTGCTATTTTTTGTTAGAGTCAAGTGCCAGCTAAATGGTTGGTTTTGAATATGTGAAAAAATTCATGGCAGTAGTATAGTAGATTATATAGTATAGTAGACTGTATATATGTATAGTAAGTATGTATAGTAGACTTATCTTATAAGCACTTTAGAAAACTGATCATCTCACAAAATATAAAACAGAAATAAAGCTATAGAATATAAGTATTCAGTCTCTTGAATAAATTAACTCTAATAACGATTTAGGTTTCATGAGCTCTCTGAAATAAGTTTAAGGAGATGGCTCGATTTAGTACTTGTACTTAAGAAATTCTACTAATGGTTTATGTCTACTTGAATTTAAGTATTCGAATTAGCAACATAAGCGTTCGTTTATTCGTTAACTTGGAGAACTCATGTGAATTATTACCGTTGTCTTATATGATGACACTTGTTTTGACAGAAATGTTAGCTTAAGGAATCCGCTGCTGTAGCCCGCAAAATTCAAATTTTCTTACGATTTTTGCTATTCGCAGGTCAATGTCAATTTGTATCTTGATCAACATATTGAAATTATATTCGCGACTATAACAGATATGTTTTTACAGAATTGAAATCATTAGAATCATTAATACATCTCTCTAAGTTAAATTTGTTCCCCATGTTTGTGTCATGATTTCATGAAAAAGGTCATTCAATGGGGAAAAAAACAGCTCCCAAAACGCCTGCGCTTTACCACTTCCTAGTGCTTTAGTTTGGAAGAAGTTGCGCAACAAACTCTCCAGCAGCACAGCTGTCTGTTCAGTTAGAAAAACTAGCTTTTACAATAGTATGCAAAACCGCCGACCTCATGCAGTTTTTAAAATATGGTTGACGTTTAAAAATGTTTGTAAAAACCTACCTACAGAAATAAAAATCATTTATCATCAAAATAATTTACTTTACGCAACATAAAACATAAAATTTAATATTTGCTATAATATGTCAGCTAGCAGTGCTAGCACACGCTACTATACCAACAAAAAAAAAACATTGAAAACGATACTCAAGCAGAAATAAAAAAATTAAAACGTAAACAGCACTCTTAATACCTTAATAAAAGCCTCCAGCTATAAAGGGCGTGACCGCTTACATATAGCCATAGCTGTAACTAGAAGACACAAATGATTAACTAGGACCATCAAAGTAAAATAAATAAACGCTTAATTACTAATAACAATAACAAAACCATGGTCAGCAAGACGACGAGTCACCACAAGCAGCACCCGTTCACGAGCTTAACGCAAAGATCAGCCATTACCCCCCTCGTACTATTTCGCACCAACGCACGGTACATACTCACGTTCCTAATCTTGTTTGCTTCTTTAATCAGACTCCAACTTATTTTCTCATACTGTGTGTCTGACTATTGTTATGTGACTACACTATTTTCTTTCATCATCTCATTATTCTGCATAGTTACTACGGAAATATCGTCGTCACATCTTGTGAGAATAAGATCAACTCGTAGTAAGGGTTTTGTATTTTTACGCTTACTAAACAGTACCGTTTGTTTTATCTCAGCCTCCTTACGCTCGACTTTACGGAAAGATTAAGCATTATATGCTCGGATTAACAATAAATAAGTTTTTGGCTTTCGTTTGCTGTATTTGAGTTTGTGGGTAGATTGTCTGACATTGAATTCTAGGGATTCATGAGCAAAAGTGAGCTGAATACAAATTTGATGTTTCGAAGTCAATAATAACAAAACATAGTTTACAGAATAGTTGTTTTCTTGTTTGATGAATCAGCTTGAAGCATTAATGCTACCAAGTTTGACTTTATATACAGATATTTAAACTTTTATTGGACTGTACTCAGGAGCACTTTCAAATTCTCACTATTAAGTTCATTATTTCTTGGACGTCATTTAAAGTTGCACCCATCACTAGTACTAGTATGTAGATTTTATAATATACATTCATTTTTTTTATTTTTTGGATAGTGCTTATTTTCTGGATAGTAACAAGAATTTAAGATACGATGATACCATGTTCAATAGACGCACAGGCATGATAAATTACTCCGGAATGAAATCTATTTTTAATGATATTTACAATATGATTATTTATATTCAAAGTGTCAATACTGAGTATGAAATATGTAGTCTTGACATAAATGACAAAATACACTCTAATTATAACTCAACATCTGCGACTAGTACAGAGGGACAAAACTCGCAGTTTTTTCTGTAAAGGCTTCTACATACCAGCGCGACTTGTCGCGCGACGCGACACGGCACAAAGGCCCCGCGTGTCGCGGGACGAGCGGTGCCTTTGTGTCGCGTCGTGTCGCGCGACAAGTCGCCCCGGTATGTAGAAGCCTTTATACTCTCAATATTCTGCACCAAAATATTGCCGGTTTGCTGAACAAATCGGACTTATTGACTATTCAATTAAAAAACCTTGAAAATCAAGGAACTATTGTAGACATCCTCTGTATAACTGAACATTTTATTGCATCTGGCCATGAAAGTTTACTGTATCTTCCTGGTTTCCATCCCGCCGCTTTTTTTTGTCGCAAAACAAATCGCGGAGGAACTTGTATTCTAGTTAGAACTGGGCATCAATATAAAGCCCTACCAGATATGGCTAAGAACTCTGTGTCAGGCGTTTTAGAAATTTGTGGAATTGAATTGACAACTCATTCTATTATTGTAATTTGTGTTTATAGAATTCCTAAATACAATTATTTGACATTTTATGATAAGCTTGACATTGTTTTGAGTAAGTTATGTTTGTTAAATAGGAAAAAAATTGTTTTATGTGGTGATTTAAATATTGATACGTTAAAAAGGAATAGGACTTCTTTGGAACTAGAGAATTTTCTACTTGGTTACAACTTGACTTTACAAATAAATCAACCTACCAGGCTTAGTAGTAACACATGTATCGATCAGGTCGCGCATAACATACGAACAGGGTGTAAAGCTGAAATTATAGACCTCATCCTTTCTGATCACACGTCACAGATACTCAGGGTTCCCATAAATAGAAAATGCCGCTTAAAATTCTGGAAAATTGAAAGAAAAGACACAGAGAACCTAAAAAAATTCCGAGAATGCATTCGAAGTATCACTTTTAAGGATGTATATGAAAGTAACGATGCCAATATAGCTTACAAAAGATTTTATGAAACGTTCTCCCTATTCTACAAACTTTGTTTACCTGATAAAATAATAACTATTCATACTAATAAAAACGTAAAATGGGTATCGAGAGGCATAAAAAGCTGTAGTAAAAAACAAAGAAAATTATTGTGGACATACAGACTAAATCCTGTATTAAAAAATAAAACTTATTTAAAAAAATACTGTTCACAATATAAGAAAATTATAAGACTCACGCAAAAAGCTCAAAATGATTACTTTATAAAAACCTCGCAGAATAAGTCGAAAGCTACATGGCAAATAGTCAATGGACCTAAAAATAACTCTCCTAAAGAACAAATTATGACCATTATTAAATCTAACCTGACCTTATCAAAACCTTCTGACATTGCAAATGCATTTAATAATTATTTTATAGATGAAATTGAGAATAATATAAAAACTGATTTGGAATTCGACAATAAATTAGATAATTTGACAAGGCAATCCATGTTTATGCAGCCTCTTCTAACAAACGACATTGTTTCGGCTATAGGATCACTTAAAAATACCAGTACTGTAGGATTTGACGGTATGTCAACAAAGGTTATAAAATTTGTAAATGAACCTATAGCACCCGTATTAGCGCATATTATGAACCTTGGGATTGTTGACGGAGTTTATCCTGAAGACTTGAAAAAAGTTATTATCAAACCACTTCATAAAAATATAGCAAAACCGATATGAAGAACTATAGGCCAATAGCAAAAATTTCTGTATTTTCCAAAATTTTCGAAAAAATTATTTATAAGTCTCTGTATTGCTATCTCGATAAATTTAACTTATTATGCAAGGAACAAAATGGCTTTAGAAAGAATACCACGATCAACATGGCAATTTTTGATTTTTTACGTGGCATTATGTTAGCAGTAGATCAAAAAGCTCCTATTTGTGCAATTTACACAGATATGACCAAAGCTTTCGATTACGTAAAGCACGATGTCTTATTAGACAAACTGCGTAGTTATGGTATCAGAGGAAACATTTTAAAACTACTCGAATCCTATTTCTCCAACAGAATGCAATGTACAGAGATTGCAAGAATATGTGAAAAAACAAAATTTGAAAAAAGTTTTTTTTCTCATTCTAGATTGATTAAGTTTGGTGTACCACAGGGCAGCGTCCTTGGGCCACCTCTTTTCTTAATCTATATAAATGATCTGCCACAGGTAACTCAACATCAAATGGTGATGTTTGCAGACGACAGTACTGCTATAGTTAAATGTATTGATCGCAATATTTATCAAGATGACATAAATAATACACTATCGGACATAATTAATTGGCTTGACAAAAATAATTTAGTTATAAACTTAAAGAAAACAAAAATAATGCACTTTCACCAAAGAACTGAAGTACCAAAAGTAAATATCAGACATAGTGATTGTGACATTGAAGAAGTAAAAGTAGCAAAATTCTTAGGTTTATTCCTTGATAACCAACTTAACTGGAAGCCCCACATAGATGACCTAGGTAAGAAAATAAATAAATCAGCATACGCACTTTTCCAAATTGCTAGAAAAATAAATATGGATGCGCTACTAGTTGCATATCACGGCTTAGTAGCCTCAATTTTGCGATATGGTATTATTTTTTGGGGCAAATGTACTGATAAAGATATCGTTTTTAAAGCACAAAAAAGGTGCATAAGATCAATGTGTGGTCTGAAAATTGACGATAGCTGTGTACCATTATTTAAATCGCTGAAAATACTTACCTTACCCTCACTATATATTTTTGAAATTTGTGTTTTCGTCAAAACAAACATGAGGTTATTTGAAAAAGTGTCAACGTTACGAAATGTTGCGATTCGTCGCCAATACGCAAACTCGCAATCAGCGTTGTAAGACTGCCCTAGTTAGAAAGAGCGTTTTAGGCATGGCACCGTGCATTTACAATAAATTACCAGATGTCATAAAAAAATTGAGTGTTACACAATTCAAAACAAAATTAAAACTGTTACTAATTGAAAAATGTTATTATACGACAGATGAATTTCTAGATGATAAATTATAGCCTTATATAAGTCTTACTTGACTGGAGAAACAAAATTTTTATTGAATATTTTGACTAATTGTAATTTATGATAATTTATTTATGCATTGACTCGAAATTATTCCATGTTGTGACATTTATAATTTTTGTTCTTATTTATTTATCATCATTCTATTAATTTTGACATAGGTAACTACCAAATAATTTGTTTACCTCTCGCATGATCAATATTTTATTTTGCATGCAACCACATTTGTACGCCTCTTGGCATAACATAGCGACCTAAAACTTTAATTTAAGAACTGTATTCACTAATACCTATGTTATACAAATAAAAAATGATTATGATTATGATTATTATGATTATAAAATTTAAAAAAAACCCTCATCATAATAATTTAAACCATCACAAGGGACAGGGCTAGCATTATCTGACATGTGACGAACACCATTGTTCATTGGGACCCTTTGGGATTATCTCCATATTTGTTTATCTCTTTCATGACCATCAATTTTAATACCATGAAGTGTCGTGTCTCTCGTTCTTTTCCGTGTATGAATCGTTGACTATTATTGCGTAATTCTTATTCCGAAAATTAAATTCATCAATGTGTTTCACTGATTATTCGGCACTAGATTTTTGTCGCTAGAAATTGAAACTTTTCTAAAAAGATATTTATGATTTTTTAACGTTTTAGTGAGATTTTTTCACGTTTCGCTGTGCTGCAAAGAAGCAGGCCAAGTCTTATATAGTTAAAATAATATCACTTCATCCAAACAATACTATTAGCCATCATTTTAGAATACACCTCTTTTCCAGACAATCATTTTTCATAATATTTATTTCAAAATAAAGTTAAGCAATTAAAGTCAACTAAAGGTACCTAAATAGTAAGTTAGTACACCACTCTTCAAAATAAATACTTGTACTGTACATATTGTATAGCTGTGCTTGTATTAAAAAATGGGGCCGCAATAAAACTATTTTATCAACGTATGTAACTTTAGGAAAAATATTTTTCATACTTTGTAACATCCGTAAAATGCAATGAGCGTTACTTTTTATTAGTACATCAAAACGAAACATAAAAATGTACTTGGAGATGTAAAAACTGTGTACCTAGTACAGCATTTGTTAGAGAAATTATTGGTTTTGAAAATACGCTGTCTTTGAATTTAATGGCCATTTTGTATACAGGTGAAAACAGTACCTATGAAACCATCTCTAAATAAAATAGCGGAAAAATGCAGCTTTTTCGTACATTTTTCAATACACACATAACATTTCGAAATAATAATTAAGATATTAATTTGGTTTCTACGAAGTATGCAAACTAAAGTCAACGCCATGAGACGAGATAAATTTCATACTTTGGGATTTAAAACTTTAACTGAAATTGCGTATGGTTCAGTTTCCATTGCAACTAAAATTATTTTATGACGTTTAGCGATAATTTCTTCATTCATAAATCAACTTAGATATCTTGAGTTTAAAGTTGATAGTTGTATAATTTGCAATTTTATGTATTTATAGCTTCTCATGACGGTTACTTTAGTTTGGTTATGGCAAACCCTCCCGGGGGAGGCCTATTTCCAGCAGTGGACGTCTTTTGGCTGTAATAATGATGATGATAATGATGCAATAACTAATCGATGCCAAACTCAAACCCAAATTCCTATTAACTCCCATCAAGCCTGCCTGTTCCATCTCTGTTTACTAATATAATCCCACCAAATACAGCTACATCATTCGACACAACCTTATCAATCAGCTGTATATATTTGTAACTTAGTCGGGTAATACCCTTGGTGCGTAGCAGCCCCATTTGGCCATACAAATTAGTACCGTATACGTCCAGTACAGTTGTGATAAATTTTGTCTCTCTATCTATTATGTGTGACTATCTTACCATTTGCTGTGTAACTGACATTAATTAGCATCCCCTTTGAGATGCCTTTGCTTTCTGATTTCGGAGGAATTCTGGAACAATGCGGAAAGAGGAATGATTTATACCTGGAATTTGGTTTAGTGAAAATTCGTGTACCTACGTGAATTATTTTGTGATATTTGCGTATGTATTAATGTTTACGACGGATCAGAATCTGTATGAAAATAAACGTAAGCAAATATGAATGGTACAAATGGAAAACGTAAAGGAATGTATTAAAGGTGAGCCCTTTGCCCTGTAGAGAGACATTACGGGCTCTTAATTATAATTAAAGGTTGTCATTTGAAAACATTAGCAATCTGGACCGACTACAGTGACCTTAGGCTTAATAGTCTGTAGATCTGTAGACCATTTTCTATTTTGTTAAGTACATGGTACTTTGACGGGCCTACGCTGTCCTCTCATGTAACTATTAACACTGTAATTTGAAAACATTGTAAAAGCCAATTTTTTTTTTTGAAGAGTAACCGTGGAGTTTCTTGCCGGCTCTTCTCCATAGGAAACGACCAATTAGAACCGTGCACCTAGCTTCTGACGTTTCATAAGTGCGCCTACATGGGCACTTATGAGACGTCAGAAGCTAGGTGCACGGTTCTAATTGGTGAAAAAAAAATCAGCTGTTCCATAAATTTTGTCGATTTAAGTGAACACAAATGTATGGAACAGCTGATTTTTTTTTCGCGATTTGAAGGTTGGTCCCATACAAAACAAATTTCAAAATGATGAGTACAATGACCCCTTTTCGGGTTTAGTATAAACAACAACTAATGTTGTATATATATCATAAATTATTATATGTTTCCCACATTATAATAACATTTTAAGCGTACTTGAACCTAGAGAATATAAAAATAAAGCCGCCTACATAATATTAGTATCATATATTATTTAATAAGTGGCGACAGTTACTTAAACAATACAGCGAAGGACAAAAGGAAAGCTAGCGGAGCAAAATCCTTACAAATTCCTACAGCAACGCTTATAATGAAATCCTCGACACAATATTATGTTCAAGAATAAAGTGTTTTAAACGTTCTCTTGTATAAAATGCATTGTGTATTTATTAAGTCGTGATGCTGTAATGCAACATGCAAGTTTGTACAAAGGGAAGATTTGGAAGAAACTTTTTATGCACATGGAGCTTACATGATCTTAACTGTTGCTAAGGTGCACTTATCTTGCAACTAAGTGTTATGATAATTAACAATAATCTGTGATTTTTACTACAAAGTACAAAGCATAGACTATATTATAAAATGATAAGTACTTACTTGTTTAAGTATTGATTTATTTATTCAAACATTGTTTAAATTTTACACTTTCTCCGCCAGTTGCACGTAGGTAAGTCCATTAAATCCATTAAATTTCCATTCCATTAAGTCCATTAAATCTTATTCCCCATTAAAAGTAATGCTGTCTTTATCTAACGGAACGTATTAGAAAGTGACAACATTACTTTTAATGGGGAATAAGATTTAATGGACTTACGTGCAATTGGCGGTCTGTGATGCAACCGTTAATCGACACTTTTCTGTTCGACTGTACATCGACGTTTTTACACTTATCAAAACAGAAATATCCAGGTATTATTCGAGTCGAGTCTAAGTGGATCGAGTGGGCGCGGACTCAAGTATGGGACGAAGGAATGTGAGCGTACCTAATAAAAAAATCTCTTTTTGAGAAATATAGGCATGTAGCTATGTTTTATCATCTAAAATCTAAAACAACAATTTGGAGTCGGTTCCTAAAACCTCAGCATGTATTGAAACGTTTTTTTCACCCTTCTTGCTTGTCTGGGAACTTTTTAAAAGCAATTAACTTTAGGCGCTGTTCTCAATAAATTGTAGAACTCCAAATTGTGGTGACATGAGACTTACGACGATGTTATCGCCTGAAGTAACTTACAGCATTTATTACTTAACCCTGTGACCTACGCGTAACGTACGTGTAAGTACAACAAATTGCCAGCCAGACGGCGAGTAATATCGAGTATTGAAAATACTGTGTTCATTGTGTCGTTTCTTTACCAGATGTTTTATTAAAATACTTGCCTATGGCATTGATCGAAGCCTATGGCGATGCTTACGAGTTTCTGCCTGAATGATGATGATAATGGTGCAGTTTACATGTCGTATTTTACAAGAACAGGTACGTTAATATTTCGGAGAGCTTAGTGGGAGTAAAATAAAGAGAGGTTAAATTAAGTAGAGGATGAATTAATTACTTAGCTTTTAGCAAAATCGGGATATCAATGATGATGTTGTAATGTGCTTAATATATTAAGAAGAACAGACTGCGTTTATCTCCGAATTTAAATACCTAACAAAGTAATTAATTCGCTCCGTTTGGTCACAATCCTCGTTGGTGTCGTCAGAATGGCAAAGTAATTTACTTCCCAAACAGAAAATAAACACATCAAAAGTACATAACAATGTTCAAGACGCGGTTAGATTATACGGTTGCCACATCTATCCCCAATGGTGATTCGCTTCCCTGATTAATTCCTCCAAGTTAGACAGGAAAATAATTTCTTTCATTTAGATAAGAGTGTAGACTGTTTTTTATTCCACTCCAAGATTAGCATGGGCAATATTTCCTCCTGAAAAATAGACTCCATTATTGTGATCGAGATAATGTATAGAAGAAATGAGGAAATGCAAATAGCTTATGCTAGTTGCTCTGACCTTTAAGGAAGATATAGACCGTAAGAAATATACTGGCTTATGTAACAGTCTGAACGTTCCAAGAGGCTGTTTCACTTTCATATTGTTTGATATAGCAATATGAATGCTTGCCGCGTAGCAGCGCTGTAGACAAAACACAATAACTTTTGTATGAATTGGGATTAGGGTGTAGTATAAAATATGAATATTTTTATTGGGTGTCTGTTAGTATTCAGCCCAAAATATTGAATGAAGAGCACGTAGAGGTGCTGTTGTTAATTTTAATTACTTGAAATATAAGCCTGACGAACCGTTGTTTTATCATAAACACGACGTCTTTATAAAGACGAAAATTAAAATCCTAGAATACTTTGTAATCTACAAAAAATATAATTATATTTTGAGACGAAAATTAAATTGTCAACAGAGGACATCACGGGCGTCTTAGCCATTTAGGTCACCAAAATATTAAATTCGTTTTAAACTAATTTAATATACCCAAGCCATTTATCTTCATACTCCAGATTTTTCGAACAACCAAGTTGTCTTACTTATTTAGGCTAAAAGTTTTAGGCTCATTAACATCAACGGTCCAAGTGGGGCAGTTAGTAACAAAAGGCTAAGAGGGTAGCCGGGTAGCCGAGATAGTGTTATATTATTTTATTGGCACATTGCCAGCGGGAAGTCAGTTGCCGGTCCTTCGAGCCGGATCAGAATTTCGATGGCCTGAAAAGACGTCGCACTTATTTTATTAGCGGAGGATGAAGGCTCTTCATATATTGTTTTGTAAATGGGGAAGGTGGTGTCCGTTTGGTGCCAGACGTAAAGAATAGCACCATCCTATTTCTTTCCGTGGATGTCGTAAAAGGCGACTAAGGGACTTACTAGGGAATGGGCAGCAGCGTTCTCTATGCATTTTAAAAACATACTCCGATCGCCAACCCGCCTGCCAAGGGTGGCGATTATGCCAAACTCCCACTTTAGGGGAGGCTTATGTCCAGCAGTGGACGTATTTCGGTTAAAATAATGAAATGGGGAAGGAAGCTTCGTTTATTACGAAATAAATTTTCAAATTGCTGTTTTAATATCGGTCCTTTTTTAAGGTTCCGTAGTCAACAAGGAACCCTAATAGTTTCGCCATGTCCGTCTGTCTGTCTGTCTGTCCGTCCGTCCGTCTGTCCCCGGCTTAGCTCAGAGACAGTTAGTACTAGAAAGCTGTAATTTGACACGGATATACATATTAACCACGCCGAAAAAGTCGTTAAATAAAACCATGAAAAACAATTTAGGGTCCCTTACACGTCAAATGGGGATGATCTTTGTTTTTCTCGTCTATTCCATGGTGTGGGATATCGTTGGATAGGTCGTTCAACAATATTGTGGGTTTGTTAGAACCATTTTTCAATAAGGGATCCGTTTGCGTAATATTAAGCTTTAAAGTGCTAGTTTTTGTTAGAGTCAAGTGTCCCCCCCCCCTGCCAGCTAAATGGTTGGTTTTGGATATATGAAAAAAATCATGGCAATAGTATATATATGGCAATAGTATATATATGGCAATAGTATATATACATGGCAATAGTATATAATATATAACGAAATTAAAAGGAAAACTATCACAGCTAGGTAGGCTTCACAAGTTAACCGAGTACACGCTATTAAAGTTCAAATTTTTCTAAAGAATAACGTTTAGTATTGTTTGTGGCGATTTTAGTCGATTGTCTGGTAGATATTCTCAAAAACTGAAGGTATCCGAACGTAAAATATGGTATGACAACATTTTAAAAAAGTATTGAATGTCAGTTTACTTTTCTGTTGACGTGTTTGTTATTGTGAAAATAAAGTGAGTGAAAAGTGCTTTTATAAGTGTATTTTATATGGGTAAGTGGATACATTTTCATTTATCTGTTGTTAATACATCATTGTAGATAATAATTACACGAAATTGCATCATAAAATCGAAATTTTTGAACAAAGAAAAGTTTCGACAAAGAACCGTTCTATCGTTGGAATTTGGACTTATTTTGTGTTTTATCGACTGCAAATAATCAATAATAATCATAAATAAGTGCTTGAAACATCGTTTTAGATAATATTTGCACTAAATACTTGTGAAAAGTTTCAAAATATCATATTTCAAACTTTGCATCAAAATTGTTAAACTTTGAGGTTAAATTAAATTAAATTATCTTTATTTCTTTCCACAAGAATGACTAAGTGTTAAACTTACATGACAGTATAGTTCCCACTTGTGCATGTATCACAAATATTCAAAAAAAAAAAAAAAGGTAATTTATTTTTTAATTAATTAATAAATAAATCAATTAACCCCCCCCTTTTCTTCAAGAAAATCTTTTATTAATTAGTTATGGTGGTATATTTTTACAAGATATAGGTAGCTATCAGTCAATACAGGTTTATGTAGTATTTTAGTAACATTTTTGTATAAGAAACTACTCGGTGTTACTCCGATGTGAATTTTCAAAGTTTCAAAGATATCATGAGGCCGGCTTCAAGTGCCATGAACTTTGTGATTTATTATTACAACAATGTTACATAGAACTCTCAAAGAAACGCTGTTGTTAGATTTCTTATCTATTCATAATGTAACTTGCAAAATTTTGTGTAAATTGATACAATAGTTTTATCAGCAATAGCCATAACATAAGACCAAAACAATTACAGCTGTTATCTGTAATTAGGGGTAATTATTAAATACAAATACAGTTCCCACAACCATTTTTTTTATTGTTAATTACACTCACTCTATTCACAAAGCCAAATCTGCTTAACAAAGTATCCTAAGCTCTAAAAAAACACTTGAAATGTTTATTGTTTACATTAGCGGCGGAGGTCATAAATCTGTCGGCCATTACGATAAGGAGGCGGGAACGATGGTTTTTTGACGTTTGTTATGTCACAGGGCATGAAAGGTTAAGTTTGTTTTTGGGATAAATTCATCCCAACTACGGAACCCTTCATTGTGCGTGGTCCGACATGCACTTGGCCGGTTTTCTTTTTTATTTGGGTGGGAAATTATCAAATAACTTCTCCCGCTCAAGGCATAGCGGGAGGCCGTGTCAGACTTTTATTCACCAAAACCCACCCGTGTTCCTTCCGTTGTCTGTGTTGCAGGGCCACGATTTCCCTTTCGGACAAACTCGCAACCCTGGCAGGCATTGGCCCTAATGGACCCCGTCAATTCGTGCTGACATCTCTTTGAGGCGCGCGTGAAACACACCGCGCCATCGGCTTGGTCCTTATCGGACGGCGAGCTACCCATCGATCACCGTCCGCAGGCCCGCGCCTACGGTGGCCGGAAATCGGCTTGCCACCTCCGACGCCCGGGGCGTCTCCTGCAGCAACTAGGGGCGTGAGGGAGCGAACCCTACCTCTCCCTCATGCGTTCCGCCTCCTCCTTCGCAAGCATAACTGCTTCGCAGAAGGAGGTGACGGCCTCCCCATGCACTCTCGCTTCGAAACATGGCCAGTCGCCTCTGTGAGGACACGGCGGTGACTCCACCGTATGCTCCACCGTGTCCTCCGGGCGATCCACACAGTGGTGACACCCGGCCGTTTCCTCCCGCTATATCCTAAACAGGAACCTCCTGAAACTTTCGTGTCCGGTGAAGATCTGCGTCAGGCGGAAGGTGAGGATGCCGTGGCGCCTCTCTAGCCACTCCTCAAAGAGGGGACTTATCGCCACAATTGTGGCGTGCCCAGTGCTGGGTTGCGACAATCGCACTCTCCATGTCGCCATTAGATCCCGCCGGAGCTCCGTCCACTGTACCGTGATTTCTCGCGGCAACGGAGTTACGCCCCGGTGTTTCTCCCAAATTTGCGCAAGGATTTTTGCCTCCAGATCCCATGGCGGTAGTCCGGCAAGGAGGCTCGCCGCCTCATGGGAAACCGTGCGGTATCCTCGGACCAGCCTGATGGCCATGCACACCCTTTCGGACGCGTTCAATTGGCGGGCTGGTCGCAGCCTTAAGGAACGCGCCCACACCGGTGCCCCGTAAAGGGCCACGGACCACACGATCCCCACGTAGAGCCTCTGGCAGGAGGCGTTTGGACCCCCTAGATTGAGTAGGAGCCGCTTCAAGGCAGCCCCGGCCCGCTCCAGTTTGCGAGCCAAACGTCGGAAGTGCTCCACGAAGTTCCACCGGCTGTCGAGGACGAGTCCCAGGTACCGGTATACTGGTATACCAGATAACGGTCCTAAAGTATTTTTTTTTTAAACAATTTTCTCGCTGATTTTGCTGAAAAATATTTTTGTATTCTGGCTGTCTTTTTTCTAGTTTACAGTTATTTTGCATGTATTTCATTTTATGCAAACCTTTTACTTTATTTTCATTCTGCCAGCATGAGAAAAAAAAAAAATATCTGATCTCTCATTTGTATCTTAGAGTCTTAAACACTTTTACTTATTGAACTTCGAAAATATTTGGAATATTTATGTCGAAAGTGATTAAAACAAACTTCATTTGTTACGGATGATCAAAACTGAAACTAAGTATTGAAAGGAATCCCGAATAAATAAATTTTGTGAAACAAATCAATGAACAAATATTATAAATTATTATGTTGTAGATAGACTTAATTCTACAAATGTAAATGTACCGGTATATAGGATGTTTTTGATTAGTTTGGACTGTTTGAAGTTTATAATGTTTTTAGCCTTTCTGAAAATCATGAAACTTTATATGGTCATATTTTTATATTATGTACTTAACCTTTATCGAAATGTAACTTTATTAATGCTCATTAGTCATTGCACAACTAGGAACTGCTGGTACTGCTTAGTAGCAGTACGAGCAGTTCTTGGTTGTGTAATGACTGAAACCCCTAGTGATTATATCTTTCCACTTTACTTTTATGTCTACATGTGGACAGCGTTGTGGGTTATATTATTATTAAAATTGTTTATGTTAAATTAGTTGTAAGTTGTTACGCACAGCTGCATAATCGCCAACTCAGCACTCAATACCTTTATTATTAAAACATACGCTGCAAATTCATCGAACGACGGAAACGGCGAGCTGAGCAAGCACTTTGTGACGCACAAACCTAGTTTACCCAAATAATGTAACTCTGTAAAATTCCATTCCATATTCATACTTCGAATAGGCGTTTAGGCTAATTTAGAGTATAATTATTGTAATTCTTTTATTTTAAATAAATTAAGTTCCCGCTTACAGCTAACGTAATTGGCGCAGTCGGTAGGATATTCGCGGGCCGGTTCGCAAGCTTTAGGGATCTCTAATATCGACATCCGCGTACGCGAATCGCCTGGGTGGCTATCGAGCCCCGGCACCGAATATCCAAATCTACGGTCCAGCTGCAGTTCCGGAAGGAGAATCAAGACTTCTATTCACAAGAGAACCAGAGATGAGAAATTTGTAAGTACACCTGAATTGTTCTTGTGTTGCTTCCCTTTTTTTTAGTCCAAGTACAATCCAACTTCCAAGATTTTTCACCCGGAAAAATCCAATTCCTGAGAGCCTGCATCTCGTATAGCTCGGTGGAGTACTATAGATAATAGTCGAGATTTAAGTAGTGATAGTGAAGTTAGAAGCATAGATAGCGTAAATATGGCCCACGACCCGGATACAATTTTAAGACCCTTCGTATGGTCCCGGAGTTCGATGGGAATCCAAATGTTTTAACTAGGTTTATTAGAATATGTGATCAGGTAGTAAGTCAGTATGTTAGTAACGCCCCGGGTAGCGAGCTAACCAACTTATGCCTATTAAATGGAATTTTAAATAAAATAAATGGCTCTGCTGCTCGTACCATTAATTCCAACGGCATACCTGATAGTTGGCTAGGGATTAGGACAGCATTAATCAATAACTTTTCAGATCAACGGGATGAAACAGCTTTGTATAGAGACCTTTCTTTAGCTGTGCAAGGAAATAGGACGCCTCAGGAATTCTATGAGGAATGCCAAACTTTGTTCAGTACAATAATAACGTATGTAACATTACACGAGCCAATTCCTACTACAGTGGAAGCGAAGCTTACTCTGTATAAAAAAGTTACTATGCAGGCTTTTGTAAAAGGGTTAAAAGAACCATTAGGGTCCCGTATAAGATGCATGCGTCCAGATACTATTGAAAAGGCCCTTGAATACGTACAGGAAGAACTTAATGTTATATATTTACAGGAACGTAGCTTGTTTTCAAAATCCACTACCCAAAATAATTCTAACTCTGTTACACCCCGCGCGAATACTAATCCGATTCCTCCACGTAATAATAATTTCGTAGTTCCAATTTCCAACTGGCCCAATTCAATAATAATTAGACCCAACCAACCACCACCACCACAACCATTTAGGTTCAACCCTAACTTCATTAATCAGCAGCCCCAACATCGCATGCCTACTCGTACGCAGCATATGTTCCGTGCGGTACCTCAGACTTATAACGCTCAAAGTAACATGTTCCGGTTGCCACCTAGAAACATTCCGCTGCAAAATCAAAATCAAGGTCCTAAACCTATGAGCGGTGTACAGCATTTTACACCTCGACCCATTTTATCCGGCCATAATTGGCAGAATTCAGGTAATCCGCCACCAACTAATTATTTAAAAAGTCGAGAAATGAACATGAATGAGTGCGCGTCATACGACGACTCATATTACTCGACGGAGTATTATTACGAGCCGGACTATTTTAATTACAATAACATTTACTACGATGATAGCCCGTTCGCTACATTAGGATGCAACTATGATCCGACTTTAAACGATGTAAGTGTTCAGGAAAATATTACTGGTTCAACTGAACCTCAGGCGGGTCCAAGTCAGATAAGTCAGGATTTTCAGGAGGCACAGAAACCAAAAATACAAAAATAGAATTAAATCTTCAGACTCAGCGTCAGTTGCCGTACATACTAATATCAGAACCACCCCTTAAGTTACTAATTGACACCGGCGCGAATCAGTCTTTCATAAGTCCGGAAGCTGTAGAGAAGTACGTGGCACGCGAGTTCAAGAAGTGATAACGCGATTACGAACCGATCATTTGAACGAGGAGGAAAAGGTCAACCTTATTGCTCTTTGCTCAAAATATGCTGACGTGTTTTACATCGAAGGCGAAGCGTTAACTTTTACGAATCGAATAAAACATCGTATTAAGACTACAGACGAGGTCCCAGTTTACACAAAAAGTTACAGATACCCATTCATTCATCGTCAGGAGGTTAGGGATCAGATCTCAAACATGTTAGATCAGGGAATAATAAAGCCTTCAGATTCGGCATGGAGCTCACCCATTTGGGTGGTCCCCAAGAAAATGGACGCCTCAGGCAAACAAAAATGGCGTTTAGTAGTAGACATTAGAAAGCTCAATGACAAAACTATCAATGACAAATACCCCATCACAAACATAACTGATGTTCTTGACAAACTAGGAAGGTGCCAGTACTTCACCACTCTTGATTTGGCTAGTGGCTTCTACCAGGTAGAGATGGACCCCCAGGATATTCAGAAAACAGCTTTTAACGTCGAACATGGACATTTCGAGTTTCTCCGAATGCCCATGGGACTTAAGAATTCACCATCCACATTTCAAAGAGTTATGGACAATGTCCTCAGAGGTCTTCAGAATGACATATGCCTGGTCTATCTCGATGACATCATCGTTTTCTCTACGTCACTACAAGAGCATATGATCAATCTCGAAAAAGTTTTCAATAGACTTCGTGAATCAAACTTTAAGATTCAAATGGATAAATCCGAGTTCCTAAGACACGAAACTGATTACCTTGGACACATTATAAGTAGTGAAGGAATAAAACATAATCCGGATAAAAATTATGCAATTGAAAAATACCCCATTCCAAAGACTCAAAAAGAAATTAAGCAATTCTTAGGCCTTGTAGGTTATTATCGTAAATTCATCCCAGACTTTGCAAAAATTACGAAATCTCTCACAGCGTGTTTGAAAAATGGTAGAAAAGTTGTATTAGACTCCGATTATACAAACAGTTTTGAAAAGTGCAAGAATCTCTTAACAAATGACCCCATACTACAGTACCCCGATTTTGATAAGGAATTTATACTGACCACAGACGCTTCGAACGTTGCCATCGGTGCCATCCTATCCCAAGGACCTATAGGTTCCGACAAACCTGTGTGTTTTGCATCTCGAACTCTGAACGAAAGTGAGCTTAACTACAACACCATAGAAAAAGAACTTCTTGCTATAGTTTGGGCCACCAGTACTTTAGACCGTACCTGTTTGGTCGTAAATTTAAAGTACTAACAGACCATAAACCTTTACAGTGGATGATGAACCTTAAAGAACCCAATTCGCGATTAACTAGATGGCGGTTGAAACTCAGTGAATACGATTTTACAGTTATCTATAAGAAAGGTAAATCTAATACGAATGCTGATGCTTTATCTCGGGTGGAGATTCACAATGAAGATACTAACACCTTAATAGACGAATTATGTTCTTTGATTCCCAATACATCAGAAAAATCGCCATCTGCGAACTCATCCACTGCAACCATACACACCAGTCACGAACACCCTATATTAGAGGTCCCAATCACAGACGAACCCCTTAACAGATTCCATAGGCAATTATGCTTTACGATGGTAGAAGATGTCAAACGCAAACCAGTAGTTACTAAGCCATTCGAAACACACACACGAATATCAGTCCAGATATCATCATCTAAACTAGAACAAGACGTAGTCAATGCTCTTAAAGAGTACGTGAACCCGAAAGTAAAAACCGGTATTCTAATAGATCCACCTCTTGCCATGTATTCCATCATACCAGTCATACAGGACAAGTTTAAGAGTTCATCTATGAACTTAGTATTAGCTAAGATAGAATTAGAAAACGTTAAAGATTATCTACGTCAACAAGAGATAATTCATCATTACCATGATGGCAAAACCAATCACCGAGGAATCACCGAATGTTATTTAGCTCTCTCAAGAAAGTACTACTGGCCCAAAATGAAAGACCAAATAACCAAATTCATTAACGAATGTATTATTTGTGGGCAAGCTAAATATGACCGGAGACCTATTAGACCCCAGTTTAATATTGTACCCCCGGCAACCAAACCATTCGAAATAGTTCACATGGATTTATTCACCGTTCACAATGAAAAGTATGTTACATTTATAGATGTTTTTACCAAGTATGGACAAGCATACCATCTTCGAGATGGCACTGGCATCAGAAATGAAATAGAATACGTTTTTTTTTTTTTTTTTTTTTTAGGTATGTCATCTAGTAGCAGACCTAGAGAGGTCGTTGCTACTTAACCGGATATTCCTGTGGCTGCCCTAAGGTTTTTAATCTTAAAGCCTCCAGCCAGGGCGCAAATTATATATATTAAAAACTAAACGACAGCGCACTAAGGGCACCCCCTGTGGGGTACGGACCTCGGCTCAGGGCGTCGTTGGGGGATCACAAAATTACTAACAATTTGGGGACGGGCTGGATCAACATTTTGATCATGATTATTATCAGGGGATATTATATTTATTGCTACGGCGCTCTCAGCCTCTAACCGGGCGGCTGGCGCATCGACATTCAAGGGACGGGGGGGAGGACTTTTATTATCATTTACTCGGGACGTTCGCGTGGTACCTCGGCGGCGAGGACGGAAGGTCGGTTTGTGTATTTTGTGCACTGTACTCGTGGCCCTATTGCTTTCCTGAAGGAGAGTGATGGGGTCATCCGGATCTAAGAGAGTGTGCCTCGGTCGGCGAGTCTGACTAATGGCAGAAGGCCTGTAACTAGCGGCCTGCACAACCAAGGGGTTGCGATGACGTTCCGCGGATTCGAAAAAGCGCTTTGCAAGGCGCTTCATAAACTGTTTGATGGTAGGCATCTTAAGGTCTACGTGAAGTTGTTCGTTCCGAACGAACCAAGGAGCTTTCGTAATTCTACGTAGAAATCGGTTTTGAAGCGTCTGCATCTTATGAATGTGATATGACTTTGCGTGAGCGAAGACTACGCAGGCGTAAGTCATGATCGGTCGAATGCACGCGGTGTAAATACGCAATTTGCACTTAAGGGACAACTTGCTGCGCGGGTTGAGTACGGAGTGTAGTCGGCCGAGAGCAAAACTGGCGCGCGAGCGCACCTGTTTTATGTGCTCGCCGAACGTCATGTGATGGTCTAAGACCACACCGAGATATTTGGCTCGCTTCTCCCAAGGGATAGGCTTGCCGAACATGGTGATCGGTTGGGGGAGGGCGGGTGATCGCCGGGGCCTACAGAATAGGACCCCCTGGCTCTTATCAGGGTTGACTTCAATCCTCCACTTCCTGAACCAGGCCGCGAGTCTGTTGACTTCGGCCTGAAGGATGCGGGCGATATTGTCTTGCCTGAGGCCGGAGTAGTAGATGGCCGTGTCGTCTGCGAACAGAGCTAACTGCGCCTTTCTACATTTGGGGATATCACTAGTGAATATAGTGAATATCAGCGGTGCCAGCACAGCGCCCTGAGGGACGCCTGCGCGGAGCGGATGGGGGGAGGATAGCGCACCCTCGATGCGATAGCGGAAGGTGCGGTCCGACAAAAAGTCTCGTAAGATGAGCACGAGACGATCGGGCACACCGAGTTTGTAGAGCTTATATATTAAGCCGTTGTGCCAGACTTTGTCGAACGCTTTCGCAATGTCGAAGAACACAGCACCCGTCATGAGCCCGCGCTGGAAGCCAGCGCTTACATGCTCGACGATACGGTGGACCTGTTGTACGCACGAATGTTGGGATCTGAACCCGAACTGTTCGTTTGGGATGAGGCCCTTCGTCTCGGCATAGTCTCTGAGACGCTTATAAATACGCCTCTCATAGACTTTGCCGAAGACGTTGAGCAGACTGATGGGTCGGTAACTGGAAGGTTCGGTCTTAGGTTTGCCGGGCTTCGGGATACCGATGACCGTGGCACTTTTCCAAGCTTGAGGAAAAATGTTGTTGCTAAGAGCGCCATTGAAGATGGTGGTCATTAGCATGATCAGGTGAGCGGGGAACAGCTGGAGCACCCTGTTGGTGATTCCGTCTGATCCGGGAGATTTACGGGTTTTCAGACCCTTGATAATGTCGTGCACTTCGTCTGGGGTGACGGGAGCCAGAGGACAATCAGGGTCTTCGACCGGAGGGAGATTCGCCCTACGTTCGACTTCAGCGTCCACCTCAGCGAGGTGAGCTTGGTCTACTGGTTGAGAGCTGGGCGAGCACTGAGTCTCGAGAGTGTCAGCCAGGCATTCAGCCTTGTCGGTGTCGTCGAATGCTATCGTCCTGTCGGGTCGTGTCAGAGGGGGCATTGAAGCTACTTGCGGGGATCTGAGTTTCCTCTGAAGCTCCCAGAAGGCAAGATGAGTGGGCTCTAGTTCGCCCAGCATCTTGTCCCAGTTAGCCTCACGCAGTTCTTTCATTCGCTTCCTTACAGATTTCTGTAATTGGCGCATGAAGACTTTGTTAGCGTCACAGGGAAAGACACTGTATGCACGAGTGGCCGCGTTCTTCTCAGTCAGCAGTTCACGCACATCGTCCGGCAGCTTTCGGCGATGGGGGTCCATCGCCGGAACCTGCTTCGAGCAATCGCTCAGGACTGATTGTACGTGTTCCGTGAGTGAGTCGATCGCGGCCGTCGTGTCGGCGATCGAGTCAAACTGATCGGGGATAGAATCCAGTATCGGGGATGTGGTGGATTTCAGTCGGTCGCTTACTTTCCGCCAGTCCGTGACTACTTTCGTGAGGGGGGGTTGGTCAGGGTCAAGGAGTCCGTCGCGAGGGGCCAGTCTTAAGACGACCGGCCGGTGGTCAGAAGTCAGTTCGTCCATCGCCTCTATCGAATCCAACCGTAGGTTGATATTCTTTAGGAGCGCTATGTCCAATATGTCCGGGGATTGACTGGGGATATGGGGGTAGTGAGTAGGATTCATCGGGCCGATGATATCGAAATTTAAAACGGCGGTGAGGTCAAACAGATGTTGGCCTCGAAACGTGGTGGTAAGAATACGTTCCTCAACAACAAGTATTTATTAAGAACCCGTCTGCAAGCCGACAGAAAACAGCACCACGATACACCCAAGACACCATTCTGGCCGATTTACCCATACATGTTTATACATCCAAGAAACGTGGGGCCGTAGCTAAAAATAGGTTAAAAAGAGGCCCTAAGGAACCCAACTTGTTGCAGGATTCTACTATTGCTGGTACTTCGCGAGACCCGGTCGTCGGAGATAAAACTTGAGAGCCTAGCCAATGGACCCGGCCTATTACCGTATAAACTTGGATCGACGAGAATGACCACTCATCATCATACATTTCTTCAGTAGGTGAATCTAAGGGACATTGAAAATCAAATTACAACACTACAATATCAGATATCAGAATACAAAAGTCGGGTTAGTAATGACACCTATGCACTGTTTGAATTACCAATTAGTCATCTTACTAACAAAATTGGCAAAGTATCTAATCAGCTAAAATCTTTAGAGCCTGGTCGCGTAAAGAGAGGTCTAGTAGACAGCCTTGGATCGGTAATTAAGAGTATAACTGGAAATTTAGATTACACAGATGCCTTAAAATACGAAAATGCTATCAAGGTTCTACAGATTAATAACAATAAGTTAGCTAATGAATTTAACAATCACATCAGTCTCAGCAAGGAATGGATGTCAAAGCATAATAGCGTTCTAATACAGTTAGTCGAAAATCAAAATAAAATCAATAGTACATTAGAGTTACTATTAAATAACACTCATACAGCAAGTAGTCTAATAACCTTTGCAAAGTTTGGTCAACTCATGTCTATTATAGGTGAAAATGTAGAAGATTTAAGATTAGAATTAGTTAGAATAGAAAATATGTTAGCGTTTATACATGCATCAAGCACTGCTCATTCTATGATAGATGTAGATACACTTAGGTCTATGGTAACTAGGTTAGAAAAAATATACAGCAAGGATGAGATACTAAGTTTAGAGCTCAGAGAATATTATGATATTATCCAGCCCGGATCATATTTCAATGAAAAACAGATAGTTATAGTTTTCAGATTTCCTATAATTTCCAAAATTGTTTACGATTTATATAAGCTATCTATAGTACCCAACAAAAACAGTCAAGCCCTTATCCCTACCTATCCCTTTATGGCAACTAATAAGGACTCTTTCGTGTACATAGAGCAGAATGCTCGAAGTTTAGTAACTGGTATCTCTGTGAAAAGGATATAACCCATCAAATAAGAACAAAAACTGACTGCATACAAGAACTTATCATGAACCAAGCCCTCGAGAATTCCTGTCAATTTACTACAGTATTCTTGGAGAAAGAAGCAATGGAAAAATTAGATGACCAGCACTACATCATATCGTTCCAGAATTCAACCAAAGTGCAATTAGTCTGTGGTAGAGAAGACTTCAACTCGCTACAAGAAAGCTACCTCGTTACTATTCCTGTCAACTGTTATCTCCGCACAAAGGAACTAACCATATTGAACGACAACGACGTTATTAAAGGCCAGCCTTTGAAATTAATGAACATTCCCTACGACGCAGAGACACCGGATGCTGCATCAACCCAAGTCCATCTTAGCTCAATCGACTTAGGAGGACTACACAGCATACAGAACCAAGTCATGACGAGTCAGCCGATACAACTTAACCAGCTGCAATCAGATGTCCTATACCATACGACAATACCCTTCTACATTGTATTATTAAGCGCAGGTGCAACTATCATAGCCCTACTGGGTTATCGAAACAAATGGTTCTGCAAACGCTCCGAAACGCCCAATACCAAGGTACATACTTACGAAGAACCTGATAAGAAAGAAAACGACCGCACGCCCAGAGGACAAGTTCCAGCAACATTTTCTCTCAATGTTCTAAAATAGTTGCTGATCTGCGGGTGGAGATGTTACGCACAGCTGCATAAGGGCAATCGCGAACTCAGCACTCAATACCTTTATTATTAAAACATACGCTGCAAATTCATCGAACGACGGAAACGGCGAGCTGAGCAAGCACTTTGTGACGCACAAACCTAGTTTACCCAAATAATGTAACTCTGTAAAATTCCATTCCATATTCATACTTCGAATAGGCGTTTAGGCTAATTTAGAGTATAATTATTGTAATTCTTTTATTTTAAATAAATTAAGTTAAATCATTTTCGGTTTTTTTTAAATCCTCCGCTTGCAGCTAACGTAATTAAGTTCTTATAATATAACTGTTTGCTGTTCCTTTCAATAAAAATAAAGAGCAATCCAGAGCCTAGAATCCTTTGGTGGAAACGTTTTCAATGATCAGGAATTCTTACCTTTCCGGCTGCACATTTCTATCTTTTTAATACCACAAATACTAACAGTCAAAAGCCTATGTATATTGTAGCAATCTAAAACGTCCCATTTTATACTGAATGGTGGAGTGAATAAAATCGCAATATGGGCCACGTGCGAATCGCAACATGGCAAATTGAAAAACTAGTGGACCAAGCGGTGCACCCAGCGGGACCCACTTACTTCGACCACCGTGAAATTAAGTGAAACCCAAAAGTGAGCAATATCGATAGTGTCATGACGAATATTGGGTTTCTGTAAACGATTCCCGCGAAATTGTTAACGTTACGTTGCTGCTCTATTGTAGCGGTGGTTTGAAGTTTTTGATAGGTTGTCAAATGTTTTGATTGAAAAAAGACTTGAGTAAATAAGTATTATTCCTCTGAATTTTTTTGGTAATATAATAATGCTGCATCTGATATATATTTTTTGGATTCAATCGGAGAAGATTATTGCAATGGTTTGCCCTGGAAATAATCTTGCATTACCTACACAGATTTGGACATTTTAATAATTATATTCAACATTTCTGATACCATTGTCTTTAAAACTGAATAAAGACTAAATCTATTTCATTATGCACAAAAATTGTTAATAATAGGTGTGTTCTTTAGATCTTCACTAGTAATCTTAAGTATTATCATAAAGAAGTGAATCCTTTTGGTATGTTTGTCAATCCAGTTTGGAAACTTGACGCGACGCTCAAAGGTGCATAATTCACATCTTCCACACGTGCGGGCGTTAAAACTAAACCAACAGTATCGTAAAGAAATTTCAATCCTATTCATAGTATCTGAAAGTTCAAATTTTAATGATGTTTTGAATAGTATACAGCCTAGAGTTGTTTGCAAACTGTATTAAATCTTGCTACGAAAATTCACGGTCCATTTTAGGATAGCATCGGTTTCTGGTGATCTTTTTTGGATTCAAACGTTTGGAATGAATAGACGCCGTACAGTTGGACTCAAATTGGGTTTTTCAGTTATTTTCAGATATGTGCAGGCTTTTTACATTCTTGTGAGGAGTGCAAAGGTTTTTATAACCTTTTCATTATTTGTATAAGTAGGTACCTATCTCTACTAGATACTATAATCAGTTTTGTTTGAAACAAATTTTCAAACGAGAGCTTCTATTTCTGTGATATACTAGTTAGTGTGGCCATAATTTTCTAAGATGAGTTCTAAATTACACGAATAAAACAAATCCATCCAAACAACACTATTAAATTACATTATACAACGAAGTTTTCCTCGTTATCTTAATGCTGTTTAAGATAAAGGCCATACCATTACATGTTTTCTCATAATCCCAAATGTGGAAATGAGCTTTAATAAGATAGTCGCGCAAGACAGATTTGGTTGCAGGCGATGCAAAATATTATACGTTAAAATATAAAGCCCTCATCCAGAGTGAACGCGAGGACTAGGGTTATAGCAGATACGGTGGCGGACGCGTTTAAGTGGCCAGAGTGCTTAGCGAATTGCTGTAGCGGGCAGTTGAAAAAGAAGAAGTAGTATTTCCTCAGGGTAAAACAATAAACGGTCAATCGCCAGCTAACGATGGACGCAAACAGCGGTTTCATATATAATCTTTGAGAAAACACGTCCGCCTTAGCACCCTCGCCAGCTCCTCACTCTGGTCGAGGCCAAAAGAGGGTTTCACGTTGCAGAAACTTATAAAGACTCTCATCGCGTGTGGGTATCAAATATGAAATTTGCACGTATTTTATCGCTCAAAGGGGAATATTGCTTGTGAATAATCTAGTATAAATAGATTCTCGGTATGCGATGACTGCAGACTTTGGAAGAGATTTCTTTGAAGCATTCATGGGAATTTCAGCTTAACATAATTATAATTTAAAATCTCGTTACAGCAACATTAACGTATCTTGATAATAACGTAGTTGTTTTGAATACTCTTATGTACAATTTTACTTGTATTCTGTAGTTGCAAAATATGTATGCATCTATAATTTTTATCAAATTCGTTATTCATTACTTTAATCAATTTCTTAACTATCAAAAAAACTGTAGCTAGGTTACGTATTTTCTAAGTATGACCGTTACTGCTATACTTACGAAGTTGCACAGTAAATTGAAGATTTCATCTTTCAAAAAGTAACTCATATAGGATTTGTAATTCACTTCAATTTATTTCCAACCTCTTTGTTTTTTCTCATCCTTATTACAAAATCTATGCATACTATATTTAGCAGATCCTGTTCCGATACCTTCATGTGATGAGTCCTCAAGTAAATCAACTGCGACCAGTATAGCACTGTACCGATTGGCCACAGTTCACCATTACCTAGATATTTATCGCCACTGGCAGCATTTCCGTCGTCTTCCCCATCCACTTCAAAGAACCACTACATCTTCAGTTGTTACGCTTTAATATAGTGTTTCTAAAGGAAGAACGTTAAGGTTTTTGCAAACGTAAGACATTTTATGAGTTGTAACTGAAAATACTTCATAGGTGTAGAAAAGGCTGTTAGCGTCGCCTACGCTCAAGTTAGTTTTAGTGTTCCAAAGTTTGCTATGTTTGTGTTAAAGTTCGTTAAAGACTAACAGTTCCACTCTTTTGTAAAAATAAGGCGGGGTAAAATATTCAATAGAAGTTTTCTTGATAGGAAGGATAATCATTGCACACCACATATTTATACGTAATTATGCATCGGACGAGTTGGGAATGAGTCGAAATACATCATGAAATGAGTTATGAAACTGACCAGATGCACAAGCGACGAAATAGCGAATGTGGATTTGCCACATTCGCTATTTCGTCGCTTGGTCATCTTAACCACTCAATCAAATTTGACGACTATTTCTACTCATCGATTTTTTTTGCAATTTTGAAATGAAATGAAATCGCTTATTCTGTAAATAGGATATAAGAATCACTTTTACATGTCATATGAAAAATAAACTAGATGTAGCCGACATTTCCTATCTGACTACCCCTGAGAAGAAATAGCGAAACAAACTCAGGGGTCAAAGTCTCGTTTAAAGTCCAGACAATCTTGGTCAGATCATGTGAGGACCATGTAGATCCGTGTCTGAAATGGTCTTTTGAGGAAAGAACCACAGAAATTTGAGTGGACCTGTCCAATCAGTGTAAGCATTTGTCAGTAATCGTGCAGCTCAACTCAAGACTTATTCCCACTGTTGGGACATAGGCCTCTTCTCAGTGAGAGGGAGCGGACCGTAATCCACCACTAGGGCCCAGTGCGGGTTGGTAGATATCACGTGTCTTTGAATTCGTGGTTCTAGGACATGCCAGTTTCCGCACGATCTTTTCTTTTACTATTTTGAGAGCAGTGGTGATGAAATAATTTACAAAAAATAAAGCACCTGTCTGGGTTCGAACCTAAGACTTACAACTCGTTAGTCGCGGCCGTTACCACTAGGCCACCACAGCTCGCTGCTCACTGGCCTGTTCTTCGATTATAATTTTCTAATTACTACGACTTTATGAACTACAAGCTAAAAGACAGAGTGAAAAACAGTGTAATAAGAAGGAAGACCAAAGCAAAGGACGCGGCAAGGAAAGTGCTGGGCGTAAAATGGAAAAGGGCTGCACACATCCAACGAGTAACAGACGAAAAAAGAAGAAAGAAAAGAAAAATTGTTTATTCTGCACAAACAAAACGCACATTTCAACAAATATAAACATAATTAAAATACACACATACAAAGTAGCCAAAACCCGCGCACCATCCAATACACTAAAAATTTTGACAATCATTCCCAACACACACGACAGACGACAGATGGACGAAGGTCACCACGAATTGGTATCCAATAAATATAAAACGCAGACCAGGTAGACCATACAAAAGATGGAGCGACGATATTGCACAGATAGCAGGCAGAACATGGAGCAGAATCGCCAGAGACAGGACAGCTTGGAAACGGCTGGAGAAGGCTTTTACCGCTATAGCTAGCGGTCCTTATACACCTTACTTTTAAAAGACTATTTGGAAGTTAGTATAAATATGTTTATTTACTAGGTCAAATAAGGTCATAGTGTTAGAAAATAAAGAAAAGTGTGTACGGAATAAAAAAAGCAATTTTATTTTATTTTTATAATTACCTACTGGTTCCGTTTGGTGCCGGACGTAAAGAATAGCACCATCCTATTTCTTCCCGTGGGTGTCCTAAAAGGCGACTAAGGGATTTACTAGAGAATGGGCAGCAGCGTTCTCTATACATTTTTAAAACCATACTGCGATCGCCAACCCGCCTGCCAAGCGTGGCGATTATGGCAAATCCTCCCCTTTTCGGGGAGGCCTATGTCCAGCAGTGGACGTCTTTCGGCTAAAATGATGATGATCTATTACCTACCTACTACGATTATTATTACCTACTGCACAATTTTCACAAGTTATTTGTGTCTTTATTTACTTGCTAATACGTAGTGTCGTGATTTCTTTGATTTAATTTAAAAAAATGTATTATTTTAATACCGAATTATAATATTCACAGTTGCAACACTGCCAAAGTACAAATTATGAATGTTGTAACAAACTTTTAAATGTATTTTCATTATGGCAACTGAATCATCATCATCATTTCAGCCGAAAGACGTCCACTGCTGGACATAGGCCTCCCCGAAAAGGGGAGGATTTGCCATAATCGCCACGCTTGGCAGGCGGGTTGGTGTGATCGCAATATGGTGTTAAAATAAATAGAGAACGCTGCTGCCCATTCTCTAGTAATTAGTCCCTTAGTCGCCTTTTACGACACCCTCGGGAAGAAATGGGCAACTGAATGTTTTATTTTATTTTGGCAACACAGAAATAACGGTTATGATGTTATCGATATTTCTGAGTGGGGGGAAAAGTCATTTTGAATAGTAAAATGTAGTACAGAGCCAGTCGTTGGTTAGTTGTGAAATAGAGCAGTTGTGCGGAATAAAAGTGTTAGCAAGAAAAGAGTATATATCTTCAAAATGCCTTCAAAGTAGATACTTACCTCGCTACTGTCACTCAAAGTTCCTTAAAACTCTTAGCATTGCACAGGCATTTGTCTTGTTAAAGCTGCTGTACATCTAGCTCTTGCATCTTTTCTGCGACAAATCGCAAGTTTACAACCCACCTAAACTTAGCTCCGACTCGCATTACAGCTACATAGCGGCCACCTTTACAAACGGTCTTCGTGGTAATTAGTTTTGTACAATTTTAGACTTTAATGCCTCGCTTGTCATCTGTTAGCCTGATAATGGCTTCCTGTGTTAATTTATATGTGGCGAGATATAAATTATGATTATTTAGCTCCGCACTCGAGGGTGTTACGTAAGTTTTGGAAATGGGACCTTTATTTTCTATGTAAGTTTGAAATTAATGTGCTGGGGAGAGGTCCTCGCTGGCTTCATTTTATTTAATTTTGTGTTTGCGCTGGCTTCAAAGTTTAATATGTAAAAATTGTGCTGCTTTACTTTGTGTGTTTGTTGCGAAAGGGTTCTAAATAATTACAGAGATTCGTTGTAGCTAATCATTTTGCGCGTTTGTGTTTATTTTTTTTTTGTTCACTTTGAAAGATTTATTTATTTACTTGCTGCGCCCCGCGGTTTCACCCGCGTAAGTCGCGATCCCGTGAGGGGTATAAAAAATAGATAGTAGCCGATTCTCAGACCTACTGAATATACATATAATATAAAATTTCATAAAAAACGGTCAAGCCGTTTCGGAGGAGTATGGTGACTAACATTGTGACACGAGAATTTTATATATAAGATTTATTATATTATTATGTGCAAAATGCCACTTTTAAACAAGTTACGAGTGATCTTAATCAGAAAAAAACCTGTCAAGAGCGAGTCGGACTCGCGCACCGAGGGTTCCGTACGAATATATGATGTTGATGATTTCTGAAAAACTGTGCTGACATCGTTTTATTTTTCCTGTAATCTTTACATAAGCTTCTATCATGTAGAATAATTTCAGATTTTTATCTCAGCAAACTTAGGATATAAGGGAGGAGGGGGGAAAACGGTATTTTTTGTCACATTTTTCATCAAAAGTCGGACACTATGCCAACAAAAAAAAAAAAATGTTTGAGAATGTGCAAAAAGCGTTCTTTCATATGATACCCCACATGGCCTAGTAGCCCCACTTCAAATTTTTAAGACCCCCTTTCAGTCCCTTTTGCAAAAAGATATATTTTTTTAAATTTCTTTCTTGCTTACAACATAGTTGAGCAAACGTCATCTAAAACTATTCTAAATTTCAAGTTGATAGCATTAGTAGTTCTTGAGATATCCAGGTGTGACAGACAGACAGACAGACTTAGTTTCACCATAAGGGTTCCTTTTTACCATTTTGGTTCGGAACCCTAAAAATACATGTTCATTCAAACCAAATTAAAAATACGAGACGTAGGTATGTAATATTTCTTTTCAGTCAGACAAAATGGCATCGGTCAATTTCTATACTTACCATGAAGAACTATTTCCGTTTGTCCTCCACAAACAATAATTCTACGCCTTTTTTCAATTTGCCGATGTCCAGTTTAACCACGCAGTTGTAATAATAATTCTTGCTACAAGTAACTAGCTCCAGGGAGTTTTCTCTTATGTGGAACATTATATGAACATATTGAATACAGAAAAATAATAAAAACGTTTTTTATAATAATATAATATAACTTATTATGCAGCAAAAGTCGCAAATCAATCAGTCAGTCGTCAGTTTTTTAATCTTAATTATTAATCTTGATCTCGATTATTGAACTCTTCGTATATTTAATTAATATCGAAACAGAAAAAAATTAAAAGAATTTTATCTCGTAGCTATAATGTAATAAGTCACAATAATAGTTCTGACATGGTAAAAAATTAGCTAATCAGCTAGCTAGCAGGTTTGACTGCAGGATCCACTGAACTCGGGAAGGCTATTTTATTCCACCTACCTGCAACATAATCAGCCTATAATGTTCCCACTGCTGGGACACACGCCTCCTCTGTGAGAGGGAGTGGGCCGTATCTACCACGCGAGCCTCGTGGTAGATGTCACATGTCTTCGAATTTTTGGTTCTAGGACATGCCAGTTTCCTCGCGATGTTTTCCTTCATCGTTTTAAGAGCAGTTTTTATTAAATTATTTACACAAAGTAATGCGCCTCGTAAGTTGCGGCCGTTACCACTGCTCTCCCACTGAATCTATCACCATTTCACGCGCAAATATTCTAGTATTACAAGAACTTCTAAATAAACGAGAATGAACTGCAAACGATAAACACACCTTTATCCGCCTTAAAGTCAACTATTCCTATTTCAGGTTACAAGCGGGTCAGTATTTGAATTTCATACAGCGAACTATACGGCTTAGCGAGTACGGTGACCGCACGTCTGACTTTTAATGAGACGTGCGCTGAATTGTCCTGGGAAAAGTGATGTTTATAATTTAAATTTAAATCTGGACTAGTGAATATTTTCAATAGTATAAGTAATACGCTAAAGTAGGATTTTTGGATGAGGTAGTAAACTTAATATTTGTAAAAAAAAACTTCTAAAGAGGCCAAAGGGCGTGAAATGTCGAGCTTTGAAAAAAGCCTGTTACAGAGGTTGACTGAGACGACACCCCACAAAGCCGAACTTTTTGTTATACTCGTTGTACCATATTATGTTACCCCCTCTCCCCTAATCCTTTTTTTTATATTTATAATTCATTATGGAACATAATAATGATTTGTGATTATTCAAAAAAGTTTGTCACTCAATTAATTTTCTGTATTACTTTATCTTATTAATTACCATCAACACCAAAAGCCATACAGGATGGTAACCCGCTGATAACCCAAACTTAAATCATATTCCTAAATCACGAAAATCCCATTTAAATACAAAATTTAATACAATGAATAAAATATCATATCATGTGCAAACACAACTTGGGGCTAGACACGTCCGTGAGCGGATTAAACGTCCACGTTTTATTAAAATTTATGAGCACCCTACACTGTGATACCAAATTATGTTTCTATTAGTAGATAAAGTTCCGTTGTGTAGTTTTACTACTTTGGTGGGATCATACATCTTTGTTTCCGTATCCTGTATTCGTAATTTTAAAGTTTGGTTCAACCGTATTTTTGCACTGTTCTTTTTAGTTCAAGTTCTTAAACAAGCTGTTAATGGTTTAAACGTTCCAAAATCGACGTTGATTAAATTCCCGACCTTTTACTTTTATAACTTACGTATTCCATGAATACACTGTAGGAACGGTCATAAAAAATAATCAGTATCTCAGCCAAAAGACGTCCACCGTTGGATATAAACCCCTTATTTTATTTCAGCTAGTGTGGGTCCTATTGAAAATTATTCAAATGATAAATACGAATACTTATAAGTATTGGAAAAAAAATGCATGACCCAATTCCAAAGTGCTCAAATAAGTGTGTCACCGTTTTCGGAAAAGTTATACAACAAACTGATTGCACGTACGACACCTCCTCCCGGCTATTCTCAGGTAAATTCGGTTTTGATACACGATGATAATACATTTAACTTCAGCAAACGCCGGTTTGTTTATTTCCTCATTAAGTAACGTAACCACCATAATATTTTGGGTGTTTATTATTTTACTGATTAGTGTATAACTACAAATAAATTAAATTGAAGTGTCTGTTTGTAATGCCAAAATAACAGGCTTTTTACTAAATGCCTATGAATGTATAAAAGTTACTTATAAACAAAAACATTTTTTTTGATTCGCCGCTCGAAAGCTTGAGGAAGTAATGATGATAATGATCACGTCACGCTGAAGTAGTTTCACGAAGGCTGCGCTGACTTTCATACTCGGGGTCACCAGCTTAGAGGCATGAGGAACAGGGTGTAAAGTTCACTCATCCTCTATAGAAAAGGGAGGATCCTCCGACCAGACGGGTATTGTGTCTGGTGGGCAACTGCCCGACTGTTGATGTCGGGACTATATATGCTAGTTGCGCGGTAAACTCTGCTTGCGCGGTGCAGGATTTGCGTGACGTCAGTGTGAAGTGTAGTTCGCATGTGGCGATGTTGATGCCGCTACAACAGCTGATGTTATAAGGAGTAATTTTATAAAAAGCCACGCGGGCAGCAGCTAGTTCAAAATAATTTTGTCTACCTACTTCTCAAACCAATCTAGGCTCGTCTATATTCTGAGGTAGTTTTCTATCTGTATACACCGTGGCATTTTAATCGTCTTACAACGGCAGCTCACTTCTTGTATGCAATAACTACTAATCATGCATTAAAGTAAACAAAATATTTATTAACATTTGAATAATAAAAAAATAAACAATATGACGCATGATGTAGTTTGAAACACCCTGATATGAGCGCGGTGCGAGCCTTGCGTTCCAAGGGCGGCGCGGAATGGAACGCAAGGGTCGCACCGCGCTCATAGCTGGGTGTTTCAGACTACATCATGCGTCATAATTAACAATGTTAAAAAAAAAAGAGATGTTAATAAATATTTTTTTTTACTTTCATGAAGATTAGTAGTCACGATACATGAAGTGGGCTGCCGTTGTAAGACGAATAAAACGTCACGGTGTATATAAAATGGTAAACTGACTGACTGGCTGCGTGATATATCACCATACCGCCTAAACGGCTTGTCTTAGAGACATGAAACTTGCAGGATGTGTTCTTTGTGAAGATTAAATATCCACTAAGAAAGGATTTTTGAGAAGTCCACCCCTAAAGGGGTAAAATAGGGGATGGAAATTTATATGAAATGTTTTTTTTTTTTATTTCAACCCACAAGGAGGTGAAAAGGGGGATGAAGTTTTGAACTGAAGTTGTTCATTCACTAAGTATTCAATTAAAAATAATATAAGTACACGTGTACCGTTTTTAGCGTGCCGCGTATACCATTGATATCAAATGACCTTCCATTTGAATTTAAAAGATTGTAGTTCCCAATTAAGGTTTGTTTCGCGAAGACTATTAATAATAGTCATAGGGACAAACTGAAAATTACTGGATTTGCGGCAAAACTGTTTCTCCCACGGCCAGTTTTATGTGGCTTGCTCACGTGTAAGCTCTCCAACTAGCCTGGTTGTTTTAGTGCCCGCTTCCGAATCAGTGAAAAACATTGTATATAAAGAAATACTGTGAAGGACGGTATTTAGGTAGATACCTACCGGTCCTTTACAGTAGGTATTTCTTTACAGTATTTCTGAAATATTGCACAAAGCTCTTTATTGTTATTGTTATAATAATTCATAATTGCCTAGAAAAAAACGGTGAAAGTAAAATAAAATAGTAACGAAGTCAAACCTTACATGGAATATTCGAGTCTGATGCCGATAATATAATTTTTAGAATTTTGGTCAGTTTGTTTGGGATGCATGTTCCGGTTTGCATAGATTATAACCTTTTTTTTTTGTTCACGGCTTGGAAAATCCTCATGGATGTCCTCCGCCCTGGGGTGGGCGGACGGGTCTGTCAAACTCTTACTGACTAAAAACCACCCCAGTGTTCCCTTCCCACACTTGCACCGGGGATCTTGGGATCTGTTTTATTACTTCCGCAATCAACGGCTAGTGCCGGCCCACTTCAGCGGGCCACCTCAAGTCTGGGGAGGGAGGAGGGTGTCAGCCGCCCAGATCGGGGCCCCATACAGGGCCATAGATGGCACGATGCCCACGTAGAGCCGCCTACAGGTAGCACTCGGGCTCCCCAGATTGGCAAGCAGCGTCGATAACGCCCCAGACGCGCCCAACAACTTCGGCATAAATTATAACCTGGATTAACCTTATAGGTTACTTTTGAATCCCGGGTAGTACATTCCCGTTGGATATTTTTAGACATCCACACGGGCGAAACCGCGGGCAAAAGCTAGTAAAAAAATAAAAAGAGCTAGTCACATCCAAAACACCTGTTTTCTTTAAATATTGGAACATCCAAACCACGTATAAATCCGAATTCTTTTCACACATAAAAAGCCGAACAAAATACAGCAGTAATTTAAACTTAGTCTCATTTGAAAACCAATTCCGCGCAAAATAAGTTAAAACCACTTCATGGACGAGTTAGATCACTCAGCAAATCGTGGATATCTAAATAGAGTTTAATTCTGTCGGAGCTTCGAAGCGGTAAAGTAGATTTGTGAATTTGCATCACAAGTCCAATTGAGTTTTTTAAGGAATTGGTGCTTTGAATTTCCTGTTTCCTTTCAGTGCGGATTTTAAATATTGTTCAAGTTTTGGTGGATGTTGAGAGAAAGCTCTGGAAGGAAACAGGTTTTGGGTAACTTTGTGGAGTGAAAAGGATGGTGAATAGGGATGATGGTAAATTATTACACTGCCCAAATTCCATTTAAGAATTTGGGCAGTGTAATAATTTAAGAGTGTTAACTTTTAATCGTAGAAGATTTATCTTTACTTCTGTACCCCGAGTGTAAGTTTGCAACTGAGTAAACGTAACTAGCGCGTTTGCGTTAAGATTTTTATTCTCACTCTTATACTTTTAGCATTATGATCTATCGGTCAAATTTTAACGCAAACGAAATAGTTACGTTTACTCTCTTGCAAACTTACACTTAGGGTATACAGAAGTCTTTTTGGTTGACAAAATATATCTTAAATACTTTAGTGCTATTCTGTAAAAATCTCACAGTGAAATCTTAGGTGAAGTGACCTTGAAGTGAGCTGTCAATAGTGTCAATTTCTAGCAATCTGTAGCATCAGGTGGAATGACAGGTCACTTAAGACTCAGATATATGCCAGTGACCTTGAGTAGTTAGCTTGCGTGTTCTGTATTGAGCTCACGCAACGCGTCGTACGTTCAGCCAGTAATAGGACTCGCCCATCAAAGAGCGTTGTCCCCAATTTGACGCATTATTAATTTATTATTCACAAAATAAAAAGTATTTTAATAAAATGCGTATACTAAAAGATCAATAATTTAATTATCTTTAAATTGAAGAAGGTTTCAGAAAAATACGCTTCGTAGATTTTGCGCCATTCTCAGTTTTTTATCCGCGTTAGACATAACTTTACACATTAATTTCACTATGTAATATAAACATAATCTAAAATATTCACATATTAAGTTATTATGAAAACGCTCTAATTAATCATATATTTTTTTCAAATCATTAACACTACTCGTTTAGACGTGATCTTCAGTATAAAATATTTAAAAGTCGGTTATCGTCGCCTTAATCTCACTTCACCAATGATTTCACCGCAGAATAGACCGGCTGATTATGAAATGATGTGTAGTACCTATCTATAAAGCATAATATTGCTCTAACTGCTACAAACTTTAATTGGTATTACATGGATATCTGTTTGGAAGTTGTGACGGGGCCACATTTCCTTAATATATTTATTTTTCCGTAAATTAATCGCCGCAAGGTTGCCTGCTTGTCGGATGTACTTCGGTGAGTGTGCCCAAGAACTCCACGACCTCATTCCACCGGCCCCCTTCTATTATCGGACATCTAGACGCACTGCGGGTTACCATCCCTTCCTGGTTGCTATTCCACCAATTTGCACTAAGCGTTTCCAAATGTCTTTTATAATGCGCACAGCAAAAGAGTGGAACTCTCTGCCTGCATCTGTGTTTCCGAACGCATACAACCCTAATCTCTTTAAAGTTAGAGTAAACAGGCATCTTCTGGGTAAGCTCACTCCGTCGTCGACCTTGTTTCTGTCACCTCTGCCCTAGACTAAGGTCAAGAGTATACCATCCTAAATAAAAAAAATAAAAAATTAGACACATGAGTTAGCAGCAAAATTATGTAAGATGCGTTCACTGCAGTGCAGCCTAAATAATACACCTACGTATTTTGCTCCATATTCGGGCCATATTGATGAGCAGAATAATCTGCGTCATACGTCACTCCGGGCAGGAACGGGTGCGACGGGGATACATCGAGTGTCAGTCATTCACTCATGATTGACAGTCGATTGAAAGGCAATTTTTTTGTGGCTTTTGGTTCATTTTTCCCACATTTTGTATGCATCCGAGGAGAATGATTATTGGTCATACAAGAGAATAACTGCTCTCCGGCTTGATAAAGCAATCCATCTTTTTTGGCTTCAAAAGATGTGATAAACGGGACGAATCTTGCTTGTATGTAATTATCATATTTTTGAGATCAACTATCTGTGTGCCAGGTATAGTTGCAAAATTGTTATTGTTTTAAATAAAAAATATTTTTTAAGTTGACTTTGACTTTTTAATTATTTAACTAATTGACTTTAACTTGACTTGGGGAGTAAGATGGTGAATGCGTAACGAGAGCGTTACGGAAGCGAGCGAACGGAAGTTGAGAGGGAGATATAAGTTAGTGAAGATAGAAAGAGAGATAGTTACGATTCGTATATTACTGTAGGGGCAAGAGAGATAGGTGCGAGCACACATTTTCTTGCTCTCTTTCTCTCATAGCCAGTTGCGTTTCGTATATCTAAGAGACAGTGCAGGCTTGTTGTTGTATGTAAGTAAGTATAATTAATATTACTATTTGTAAGTTTTACTTCAGTCATGTGGTCTAAAGCACACTCGTTTTTAGGGTTCCGTAGCCAAATGGAAAAAAACGGAAAGCTTATAGATTCGTCATGTCTGTCTGTCTGTCCGTCCGTATGTCACAGCCACTTTTTCCGAAACTATAAGAACTATACTGTTGAAACTTGGTAAGTAGATGTATTTTGTGAACCGCATTAAGATTTTTACACAAGAATTGAAAAAAAAACAATGCATTTTGGGGGTTCCCCATACTTAGAACTGAAACTAAATTTTTTTTTCATCAAACCCATACGTGTTGGGTATCTATGGATAGGTCTTCAAAAATGATATTCTAAACCGAATAGTTTGCGCGAGAGACACTTCCAAAGTGGTAAAATGTGTCCCCCCCCCTGTAACTTCTAAAATAAAAGAATGATAAAACTAAAAAAAATATATGATGTACATTACTATGTAAACTTCCACCGAAAATTGGTTTGAACGAGATCTAGTAAATATTTTTTTTGAATACGTTATAAATCATAAACAGCAATTTACATTAGATAATAATTGTACGGAACCCTTCATGCACGAGTCCAACTCGCACTTGGCCGGTTTTGTTTCGCTTATCATCCTTGTTTTTGCATCACAATATTCGCATGCCTGAAACTAGAGCACGTAAATCCGTGGGGCCTGCGCCTGATCGCTCAATAAAAGAACAGAGAGTGCACCTGTGTTTGCGCACAATCTTGTGCACTATAATATCTCCTTCGTACCTGACTAATCTCCGTTGATATAGAAAAAAAACACCGAGGATTCCGTACGTAAATATGATGTTGATGATTTCCGAAAAACTGTGCTATTTAGAGACATCGTTTTCTTTTTCCTGTAATCTTTACTTCTATCACATACAATAATTTCAGATTTGTATCTATGCAAACTTCGGAGATAAGGGGGGGGAACGGTATTTTTTTAAATTTTTCGTCAAAAGTCGGAAACTGCCAAAAACAAAAGAAAAAAATTGCGTTAAGAAAAAAAAGCGTTATTTCATATGATACCCCCCACATGCCCTAGTAGCCCCACTTAAAATTTTTAAGACCCAAATTTTTCAGTCCCTTTTGCAAAAAATATATATTTTTTTTAAATTTATTTCTTGTTTGCAAAGTAGTTGGGCTAACGTCATCTAAAACTATTCTAAATTTCAAGTTGCTAGCATTAGTAGTTCTCGAGATATTCAGGTTTTACAGACAGACAGACAGACAGACTTAGTCTCACCATACGGGTTCCTTTTTACCATTTTGGTACAGAACCCTAAAAAGAAAGAAAAATAGGTTTATTTGTCATAGATTGGCCGCTGTGGCCGAAATTCCGACGGGAGGAGCAGGTCGATCAAGATTTAATAATCCGAGTAAATAAACATTTTATCGACTAATTATGTGAGTTTTCCTGGCGTATTAAGCATGCAGCCAATAAGGGGAGAATGTGGAACGGAAAAGTTCTAAGTTTGTTCTGAAGTTTTTCTCGACCTAGTTTTGTAGTTTTTTGCAACCTCTGAGTTTTAAAACTGCAGTTATTAATGTAGAGCACTTGTTATGAAATGATTGATTCATTAATAGACCCAGAATTATGTTCTTAGGTTGACCTAGGGCGACTAGAATCAATTCAATTTTTTTGTAAATATTGACGTTCAAAAGTGCCTATTTGAAATAAATAATTTGACTTTGACTTTGACCTAGGAACATAATTCTGGGTATTTCCAATTTTCCGAATGGTTGTATTAGAATTTAGATTGTGGACACAGGAATCACCAGTAGCTCTTCATCACTGTATATGCATATTACCTAGGTTTATCCAAAGAATCTCATCAATTTATTCCCCTGGGCCCTGCTTGTAAACAGGCGTTGTGGGACTAAAGGTAGAATTAATTTACTTAATATATTAATACTGTTTGACTTACTACCAGATCCGTGAGTATAATAGCTTGAAATAGCTTAATTAACGATGCCGCAGCGACTACAAACACCACTAGCTGCTAGCAAGTGACGTATGCTCGCGATGATAAGCTGTTTGCGGAATTATTTACATTAATTTTGTTCGCAGAAAATGTAGCGAGGACAGGGATTTTTATCAATAAAGTTGGCTAATTGGTTTTAAGTTACAGTAATATAATTATGGTCTAAAGTGAGGTAAGTACTTACTTCAAAGTATCGTATTTTTTAGTGTGATCATCATTCAACCGACTTCAAACTCTGGTCTCCCGTTTGTGCCAAATCTTAAACTGTAGCGCAAGTCTCATTCAAATAAGTCCATCAATTTCGCATCTAAACATTTTCCGACGTACAACTCTGCTCGAGCTTTTAGAAATATCGGAAGCCGATTTTAAAACTTCAAACTGTCAGAACTCAAAACCGCATCACTACATCGTTCAAAGCTGTTGTAAATTCCCAGTATTTGGAAGTACGGCTATCCGAAAATCACAACCGTTTTCGCCTGTACAAGTGTATGAGCAAACCACCGAGCAACGTTTCACGCGAAGTGCTTTCGTACGTCGCACAGAACAAACGCTCCGCCCGCTGTCTTATCGTTATAATACCTAGTTTAAACTAGTTCCAGCCGGTTATACGGACCAGGGCTGCTACGTTTGGGCATAGTTTTGGTTTATGGTTTTCAGGTTGGAGAAGTTGCTATGCTAGGCTGAGCCTGTTGGTTTTGGGTTATTTAGGGTGGGAATGTACGGCGTTATTAGACTTTAGTTGCCAAGAAATGTCTAAAATATCCATTAGAATAAATAATCTAGCAGACAATAGATTTTAGGCAACTCGATCAAATACAACTATTAAATAGATACTTATCTTAAAAATCAAGCTAAGAAACTACTCTGAACTTCTTGTCTGCTTCGCAGAGTTTTAAATCTATCTCCATTTAATTATGTGAAAAGTTGGTGGTTCATGAAGTGTGGCAGGGGACAGTGACAGCCCTGCACGAGTACAGTCAGTCTGCACGGTACATACATTTTCGCTGGCGCCGCGTCGAAGTTTGTTGTTCCTAGTTAATTTTCTTTGTGAAAATTCTCCTCTTAACTTCATGAGTGTTAATCTTTGAGATTGAAGTTTTGAAGTAAATCCTCTTTGTACGTAATAAGTATGAACTTCTGATGTTACTTACGTGATAGTTGTACGAAGAAAAATATAACGTTTTAAGTATTTAAGTTTTAAACAAACTACTGTTTCGCTGCAGGAAATAAACATATTCTTTGTGTAAGTCCGCGTTTGTAGGAAAGTCACGTCTTAGCTCAGTTATTTTTTTAAGACAGTCAAGGAATATTACGTCAGTAAAGTATACGGGGAATGCAAGGAAAAGTAATAAAGAAACTGAACTAACGCTTTTACAGTTTATTTTATTTGTTTCAGAAAGTATTGTGACGGTTTGTGCTATTATAATTTATTCAGATCATTATACAGGGTTTATAGTTACTTAGCAGTTTAGGTTATATTTAAATTACTTATTAGCGAATAGGCTAGATTACATAATTATTTTTTCTTTTTATAAAGTAGCTACTTTATAAAAAGAAAAAAATATACAGGGTCAAATTAAATAAGGCAATGGAACTACGCAGACCTGATGGGTATGGATATCAAAACACAAAAACACAAAAAAAAATAAAAAAAATCATGATTTTTTTTTGGGGTCGAGGATCTTGGGTAGTTTTGTTAAGTACCTACTGGAAGTGTGAGTTGAGAGACTGTTTATTTTTATTTTATAGTGTTTAGTTATTGATGTCGTCTGTGAAATTTACAGAAAAAAGCAGATTTTTAAACAGTTATTTCTAGTGACAACACTACCGGTGGTTGAAAAACCTAAAATAAACTAATCATTTTTATTTCGTTTTTGTTTTATCTTGTTTAGATAGGCCATAGACCCATCATGGCTGCGGAGTTTTGCTAACAAATTTTATTTTTACCTTTGTGTTTACGCTTGTGTTGATTCAGATTAAATTTATTAAAGATTTAATCTAGATTGGATGATTTTATTAAACTACTTAAACATAAACTCACGCCTTCTTCCCATGAGGGTAGGCAGAAACTATAGAACACCACCAGCTACGCTCCTTACATACTCCTTTTGCTTCGCCTACGTTCATACATCTGGTCATACACGCACGCCGGTTGCGGGTACTACGCACCTGACCTTTCTGAAGAACATCACCAATTTGGTCAGTATATGTCCTCCTAGGGCGTACCCTCCCGGCGTTTCCACTCACCTCTGCTTTATAAATTCCATTTGTTAGATTAATCTTAAACTTAGACTCTAATCTTAGACTTTTATTAAACTAATTAAATCTTAACCTTATTTATTTATGAAAATCTAATCTGAAATCCTACATTTGATAAGATATACAACATAAGTTTGTGTTTACACTAAACCCGAATAGGGGTCATTGTACTCATCATTTTGAACAATTTTTTGTATGGGACCAACCTTGAAATCGCGAAATAAAAATCAGCTGTTCCATACATTCAAGGTTGGTCCCATAGAAAAAGTTGTTCAAAATGATGAGTACAATGACCCCTTTTCGGGTTTAGGGTAGACCAATTAAATCATTTAATTGGTCTCAAGCGCAAAGCACCACCAGAGATTTATCTACATAGCTATCAATGCTACCTTAGTATTTTCGATATTGGTCCGTCTACCAAAATCCAGACCGCTATCAATACATCTACTAGGTGTACGGACCAGTGGCCGGACTTTACCGGCATTAGTAAACATGTCACATGCAATTCAAAAGAGGCTTTCAGTGAAAAAGTTTGTACAAACTACAGTAGGTAAATACCTACGCCTTCGGACATTTTCGCTTCAGGGTAAAAAGAAAGTTTCTAGTTTTCGTTTCGAAAGTTTAGTCTGCGGGTTGGGTCGTCGGTTTTTTTTGGGATACGGCTAATGCCAAAGTTGGCAGTCATTAGGGAATTTCGTGTTTTATTGGATGTTTTGTTTGACTTTAACTTGGTAACAATTTATTGTAGTGTTAGTAATATCCTCGGGGAGTCTTTTGTCGATCAAAGAAATTGAACATGTGGAATTAATTAAATTTAGTATTTATTGTTTTGCTAAGTATTATTTCTTTATTCGTATATTCAATTTCTTTTACTTTCATTGTTACGTCAGAAAATATTATAGTGATTGCCGTGTCTCATTAGCGTTTATAAAATAATAATATAGACATTTTTCTTCGATTTGTTGTCAACTAGAAACGTATAAGAAACTACAACTTGATGTTTACAGTTTCAGTAATTTTACACTTTATCTTAAGTGAAAAACTTCGGATGTGAAAAAATATCCTTTAAGTTTTAAGCTAAAACAATTACAAATTCTTTATCAGCGCGACTTGTATTGTCGTGGAACTTGAACCGGATAACCGGATTACGGCGGCACCTGACTGCGTAACGAAGGCGAGTGAGCACTAACATAGTTATATAAAGTCACGAGCGAGCGTTATGTGAGTTACTGCAGCCGACAGATAAGAATAAGATAGAAAAATATTTTTTTTATAAAACCTGAAGGCCTAGACAAATAATATTCGCTTCGGAGCGATTCTATTTCTACAATCGCTATCGTTATTTTTCTTTTTGATAAGCGTTATCGCTAGTTTTCGATTCTAATTCCTTCATATAAATCGAAAACTAGCGATAACGCTTGTCCAAAAGTGTCTCTTGGCTACGCATCTCTATGGAAGTTATCGTTCGACGCTGTCGATTCGGTTCATGGAATCGAATGATGATAACACTGTCATGCTAATTTATATTCGTTGACCTATGATCACGTGACATTTCGATAGCTGATGTCAATCCCATACATTTTATGGCTTTTCTACTAGCGTTATCGCTAATTAAATGTTAGTTTGTCTAGCCCTCTGTGCAGCTTTTTACATTGCATAGTGCTCAGATTATAGAAAAGAAGCAGATAGACCGCGCGGAACACCGAGAGTGCGGCCAACAAAGCAAATACAAATTCAAAAGCGAATACACTCTCGATTCAGTACAGCACGAAGCGTCGCATCGTTAGTACGTCACGGCCTCTAACAGATAATTTCAGAATGATGCCATCTTGTATTTTTAAACATTGTAAAAACTGTTCCCAAAAACAAAAGAAATAAGATGGAGTATCTTTCATAAGTAAAATATTGATTATTTGTCTATTTGGATTTATTTTACGTGTTTATTGTTAGTGACATCTTGAAACACAAAACCTTAACAAAAATCATTCGGTGTTGCTAGTTTATATTGAAACATTTACCCCTAAGTTAGGAAATAAGTATAGGGGATACAGGAGTATCGATTTACAAAAATATTTATGTCGATAATAGTGTTTTATTTATCGCCTTTTCTGGTTAGTATGTTTATAAATAAATAAGTATGTATGTGTCTTCGTAAGTGTAACTAGTTAATGGATTTTATAATACTTATTACATCAGTCGATTTGCTATATCATGGGTTATATGACGTCACCATAAAGTTAATATAGCTACCAAAAACAATAAAATGTTGGTGTCTCAAAATAAAAATATATCGCAAATATATCATTTATATGGGTATTGTTAATTTGACGTATACTGTTAATAAAAACAACTGATTTAAGAAAAAAAAACTTTTTTTTTTCATGTAATGAAATATTATGGCTAATTTTTTCATTTTCCTGGCAACCGTACACACACATAGAGGCACCTGTTCTTATAGTGCTGTCACGTGGCTGTAACGCACACACGTCCACAAACGGGCCTCACTTTATTGTTCCGCGCGGTCTATCTGCTTCTTTTCTATAATCTGAGGCATAGTGTATGTAATTTTGTACTGTTCCTTAAGCAGAAGACGACTTTGCAGATGCACGTCTTGCTACTTGTTAAAAATATAATTTTCCAGTAATTGCTACACCAAAACAATTACAAATTCTTTACCATTGCGACTTCGTATTTTCATGTAGCGTGAATCGGATAAGCGGATTACGGTGGCACCTAGCTGCGTAACCAAGGCGAGCACTAACATAGTTGACCGAGCGAGCGAAGCGCCTCTGCTTCAAGTCTGGCAAAATTTGGTTTCCACTGTCAGTTTGTTGGTACTCCTCTACAGGTTGTATTTTACAACCGATCTGTATGAAACTTGATACACAGGTTTCACGACTTTGTATTTTTTTTGCCTTTTTAGGATTTTTGATTAGAGGGGTACTTCCTCCAAAAGGGGGCAAAAAGGGGACTAGGTACTGGATTTGTCCGCCATATGAAATCCGATTTCGATGGGATAAATTCAGGATCAAAGGATCAAAATGCAATAAATTGCTCACTTTTACAATTCTACCAGTGGAATCGGCTGGTATATTAATTAATGCAAAAACGTTTGTGCTCGCGAGGTCTACTATTCGTAGAACTACTAGTTATAACAATTGCTTGCAGCTTTTACAGTAAACACCAAAGCATGCAGCAAGCCAACAGCATAACATTACACATAACAACTGAAAAACTTTATGCAAACATTAAACATAAATATTTACACATAAATACGTCAACATCCGGCTCCTGAGCGATTAGGGCGTTCAGCAGATTGATCGCCTGGGTTGTGGGAGCATATCGAGCAGTATGGGTATGCACTGGTGATGGAGCCGTGAACACGCACCGCGAGGCACAGGCACGCGTTCATTGTTCTCACATGTATAATTTCAACATGAATGATGTATAACCAATACTTTGTAATAATATTTTGATTTAAAAGTGTCCGTGGAGTTTCTTGCCCGTTCTGCCTTTTTTTTTGTTATATAGCAGGAGGGGAAATTCTCATAGACGCCCAGACTGCCTCACTGATGAGCCACTCTGGGCAGTGCCGAACTCTTACCGGCTAAAACCCACTCGAAACTTCTACGCTTTGGAATGGACAACTAGTTTCATCTCTCTAACTGACCGACCTCTTGACAATTCAAAAGTGGTAATTGGTTTAATCATTTCCTCAATTAGGTTGATCTTGCAATTTTTTTGTTGGTTTTTTGTTTTTTTTTTATATATTTTTTTATATTTCCTGGGTTCCTTTATCAATACTGAACCTACCCTTAAGCTATTGCACGCAGTTACTTTAACACCCTTTATATAGTTATACATCGTTTTTTTATTACGTTGCAAGAAAGGGACACGAATGACATCCTTCCATTTTGGTACAGCATTTTGCAAATTAGTGTACCTTTAATCGTTACCAAACGATCGTATGTTAATTAACAAAATTCTCCACCGTTACCACTGCAGGCCTAGCTAGCCTGACGCTTTCTGTTTCTACCCGATAGAAATCGCTTGTCTACCGAAAATGTTCTACTGTCTATACGGAAACGTAATTAACCGACTTCCAAATAGGAGGACGTTCTCAATTCGGCTGTATGTTTTTTTTTTTTGTATGTACGCGACTTACTCCGTCAATTAAGAACCGATTTTGGAAATTCTTTTTTTTTTTTTGAAAGGGTATACTTCCGAGGTGGTCCCATTGGCACCAAATCAGAATCTGATGAGGGAATCCCATGGAAATCGAGGGAAACCCTCAAATTTTATATGGAAACTTATAGCGATTTGGGTATTTTTTATAAAAACTCGTGCATTTACTCTCCGAAAGCACCATTTGGTGAAGTGGAACTAATGATGGAGAACACAGATGGCCACCGGAACAATATAATAATGAGTACCTATTTAACGGGTTGCGATTAAGCAATTTATGCTCGTCACTATGCATAATGGTGAGTGGCAGTTCTTCTGGTTCTTACCAGGAAAACTCCTCAACAATCAACGTCCCAGCATCGGGAAAAGCAATATTTTATAAAAGGGGATAAGCAGTTAACATTAGGCTATTGTAACTTAGATAAATTCAAAACTGACCCACTAAAAAGTGAAAAATAAAAAACTTTTTACAAAAAAATTGTAACCGACTAGGTACCAAAAATAACACTACAAAGTGAAAAATAACTTTAATTTCGGAAGTCGGTGGCAAAAAACTCAATTACAGATCCAAAGACACCGACTTCCGAAATTAAAGTTATTTTTCACTTTGTAGTGTTATTTTTGGTACCTAGTCGGTTACTATTTTTTTGTAAAAAGGTTTTTTTTGTCTACTTTTCCGTCGACAAAACGCTTCTTTAGGGCGTCGACACATGTCTACGGTACGGCACCGGCCACCGTGTAACGGCGTGACGCCACTACCGGGAGACGGCACGGCGTCGTACCGTGGCACGGTGCCATGACCGCGGGCACAAGGCAGCAACCATCGTTCAGTTTTTGTCTTGATATGAACCGCGAAAGACGTATTATTCTACTCCTGTTACTAACGTGTGGTAGACATGTGTCCACTCCCTTAGGGTCTCTCGTGCCAAGCCTGCAGTTGCTGTTTGTGATTACAAGGTAAAATTCATACTTGCGGCACCATGAATGCATCTCAAACTTGCCTCCCAGTGTTGGACTGCAACTTTGCCCCCGTAGTGTATCTGAATACTAAGAATCCTACAGCAGCGTTTGGCAAACTATCGTACGTGCTTCTAGGTACAGTTCTCTTTCATAATGAACTTCCTAAGAGCATTGAGATTCTAACAAACTTCATGTTATTTGTAAGGAAAATCTTATTCAAATTGTTTACTTTGAAAACTTTACACGTAGCAGTAATGTTTGCAAGTCTGGCAGAGATTTCTCCAATAATTTCAAAAGGCACATTAACTGATTCACTTCTTCTAGTTCAAGAAGTGAGGGAAGTTTTGGAAGATGGAGCTCATACACTGTTTGCATATTACTTTGAAAATGTGTGTATAATTCTGCAAATAAACAACACATAACCCCAGGCCTGTAATCCCCGAAAGGATAGGCAGAGGTGTACGTAAACTGAAAAAAAAAGTGTTTGCTTTAACAAAAATCTTATTTAATGTGATCACGCCTCTTGACTGCACACGAGCCTAACAAGATCTTGACTTCTGAAGATAGGAGAACTTTGTTAAATTATCATATTTCCGTCAACTATATAATGTAATTTACATTAATAAATTACGGGTAGTTCTTTAATTTGACGGCGCGGTTGGCGCAGTGGTTAAGTGATTGAGTGGTGCGCTGCGTGTCGCAGGTTCGATTCCCGCACGGAAAAAATATTTGTATGACCTACAAGTAGTTGTTCCGGGTTTGACTGTTTGTGTATGTGAGTAATGTTTGTAATCGCACCCAGGATACAGGAGAAATTGGTAGTGTGGGGCCACGTTTAAAAAAAAAACACTCAAATTTTGGTCCGTTTAAGAAAGACTTAATGCTAACAAGTTGCTTGTTACCATGAACTTAAATTATTATTTGTTATACAAAAGTGAAGAAGTAAAATCAAACAAAGCATGTTTGATGTAACAAAGACCGGTGATTATTCTGCTTGTTTATAGTAAATAGATAAATAATGATTCCAAACATTTTAATGCCAACTAAGAGAAAATGTATCTTAGTTAGTCTGCATTTTTAGAGTTCCGTACCAAAATGGTAAAAAGGAACCCTTATGCTGAGACTAAGTCTGTCTGTCTGTCTTTCTGTCACACCTGGATATTTCAAGAACTACTAATGCTATCAACTTGAAATTTAGAATAATTTTAGATGAAGTTTGCCCAACTATTTTGCAAACAAGAAAAAAAATCTTTTTTGCAAAAGGGACTGAAAGTGTCTGAAAACGGTCTTAATTGAAGTGGGGCTACTAGGGTATGTGGGGTATCATATGAAAGAATGCTGTTTGCACATTCTCAAAAACATTTTTTTTTTCAGCATAGTTTCCGACTTTTGAAGAAAAATGTAAAAAAAAATACCGTTCCCCCCCCTCCGTTATCTCCGAAGTTTGCATAGATAAAAATCTGAAATTATTCTATGTGATAGAAGTTTATGTAAAGATTACAGGAAAAATAAAACGATGTCTCTAAATAGCACAGTTTTTCAGAAATCATCAACATCATAATTATATACGTACGGAACGCTCGGTGCGCAAGCCCGACTCGCTCTTAACCGGTTTTTTTTTCAGTATATATTCACATTTTGCCAGTTAAATTTAAGTCGTTAGGATGCGAGCCTATTGCCATCAACCGAGCACGAATTCAGATTCCGGGCCGATACTAAGAAATTCCTGATGTAAAAACCCAATAACACTTTTTCAGACCTGGGAATCGTACCTCATGATCAGCAATAGCGACCATTACACTAATGAGGCAGTAAAGAAACAAGTTTTGTTTAATAAGACAGTATAATTTTCTTTCGTAAATCATCCATTAATCATCGTTACATCAGCATTCACTAATTTTATTTTTATTTTTTATAATTTTAATATAATATTCTTTTTATTTCACAGTACTCATATTTACATAACACTTATACACTTTCGTTAACAGGCTTGAAATAACAATCTGTAAATGTTTTTTTTTCCACTAATTCGAATTATAATCACTAATTCAGCATTTACTGAGTGGCCGACACAGCAAAAAGAGCGCATAACTTGGAGACGCGTCGTACGTGGTCGCGATCCTAAGCATTGAGGGAACGACGAAGAGGAAGAAGAATTCACTAACGGAAATGCCAATATTTCCGATGTTCTAAAATTAAACTATCGTCAACTGACAATTTAAAACCATCAGCAGTTCCTTTGAAATTTTAAATTTCTCGTAATTTTGCTCTTCTCTGCAGTTACAAAAGATTGACCAAAAGAATTGGTAAATGGTACCCGACCTCAGAACATTTTGCTTTGTCCTGCTGCCTCATTGACGAGCCGTGCCTGCGGTTGACAGTCAATCATGTTTGAAGTTAAGATCGTCTAACTCAAATCGTAGTAATGGACGCTTAGAAATGTACTATACTTTCTGATGAAGTTCACTCACTACTCTGTAGACGTTGTGTAATTGAAATGGAAAAGGTTTTACATCAGTGATTTACATTTTAGTAGGTAGGTATTACCTAGTGGAACCCAAATATTTATTATTAGTGTTTTAATGGACCCCTTTTTGATATAAGTAGGATTTTTACCTAATTTAGTTATCCTAGTAAGCTTAGAAGTAGCGCTAGCGACCACTAGACCCACTTGGTGTTTTTTTAGGATCCGTACCTCAAAAGAAAAAAACGGAACCCGTATAGGATCACTCGTGTGCCTGTCTGTCTGTCCCGCTGTCTTATCTGAGTTGCTCAGAATCTACTGGACCGATTAAGTTGAAGGTACACATGAATTTCTGTGACCTAGACACCAAACGTGTACCTGGCAAAAATTTGAAAATTACGTTTTCCAAACTGCAGGTACGGTGTAGTGTCATATCGAATGAAAGGACGTTATGAGGATTTCAAATTATAATTTTAAAATAATTAGTTTATTTTTTCTTTTCTAAAGTTCTTAAAGAAAATAGATGAAAATTGACCTTAGAGTTCTATACTTATAGATTACAGGAAAACCTATAAGAAGTATAATAATATATAATTGATCTTAAAATAACATTACACACCATACTTATATTTGCAGTTGGAATGTATGGGAGAACCACTCAACTACAATGTTAAGTTTGTTCTTGGGATAAAATTCATCCAACCCTTCATTGTGTGTGGTCCGACATGCACTTGGCCGGTTTTTTATTTATCTTCGTGGACAAAAAGGCATAGGTAGGCTAGTGTTAAATAAATATATAGTGCAAAAACTAACAAGGTTTTCAATTTAACCCTTTTTTCAAACATCTGAACTAGAAGATACCCATTTTTTTTAAATTACTTACCATTCTATATATATCAGTATATTTATACCAACAATAACTAAACCACACTTGAATCCACAAGTCCTTTAAAAATATTAACTTCACCTCCATATTGGCCAAGTCAACAGCAAAACAAACAACAGACTACGGCGCAGTTACCAAAAAAAAAAGAAGAAATTTGGCAAAAACGTTCGCAACAACAGCCACTAGCTTAGAAAGACCTTGTAAAAGCACATACCAATCTAGGAAAATGTGTCCTTACGCAAGTCCTGGCCACACGATGCCCGTTAGAGAAGCAAACAAGAAAACCGCATCAGAATTTCAAATGCCCCTTGATCCTCGGCTTTGATGTGGCGAAAAGAATTTGGCTAAACGCGTTCGTTGAGTAGAATGGTCTTAAATGTGGATTTATGGGCGAGATAAAATTGTTTTTATCGTTGCTTTCTTCTTGAATGGATCATGCATTCAATATTTTGTTTTAGACGTTTTGTTTTTATTTCAAACATTGTTGATAGGTTCATATTTTTATACTACCTACATTGTTTGTAGATGTTCTAAGTACCTATATATACCTCAAGATTATTTTTCGAGTTATTTCTACCAATGGCTACTTTTGTAAGCAATAAACCAGCTTATGCACGTAAATTATTATGTATAGTAAGTTACTCTGATTACCTCAACAAGAGGAAATACTATACTCAACCTTTTCAGCTTTTTGCTCCAGTAAACCCCTACAAACACATGCCTTTCTACGAAGAAGTAATCTTTTGCAGCCCACACAAAAGTCTTTAAAAAATAAACCCGGCCTGAACTAGAGCCTTGTTAACGTTAAAAAGTACCCACATTGTAATACAAAGGTAAATGCTATAACTGAATATTACTGAAGCAATAAGCAATTTATTTTTATTTTGCGTTTAGACAGGCGTACAGGTTCTGTTTTTATCACGAAATAAGGTTCCTGCCTTTACACTAAGGCTTATGTTTTTGGGATTCCTAAAGGCTGTGGAATTAAGAGTGGGCAAAGGAACTAAAAAGGGCCAGGAATGCGACAAGGGGAGGAAACGGGGAAGGGTCGACTAAAATCAATTTAATCTACTATTTATAGTAATAATTTGACTTTGACTTTGAAGCACACAACCGGTCAAAGTGGCGATGCTTAGGGGAAGCCAATGTCCAGCAGAGGACGTACATTTTTTATTTTTTTATTTAAATTAACGTTGTGGATGCGTTTACAAACCTTTAAACTCACATACACAAACAGCCAGACCCGGAACAACTACTTGTAGGTCATACAAATATTTATTCCGTGCGGGAATCGAACCCGCGACACGCAGCGCAGCAGTCAATCGCTTAACCACTGCGCCAACCGTGTCGTCAATAATTATGATAATGATGGAACTTTTATTGGTATTTTTTGGTGTAGGGCCCATAATCCACGATGCTACTCAGAAGAAACGTGTTACAGTCTCAATGCCTTTGAGTAGCCAAAATGTCAGAGCTCTAGTATTTTAATGTACGATGGGTTCATAGTCTTACGAAGTTATGACCTGACGTAAATTATATTTTTAACTCTCCTCACTGTTTTTGGTTGATGAATGTAAAAGTGTTTGAAGATAAAGGAATTAGTCAAAGTTATGCTAAAAGTAAACATTAATTCACTTATTTTATTACGTCTTCTCCTTGTTCGCCTTCACATAAAGTTCTTTAGTAAATTCTACAGACAAACGTCAAAGACATTTCCAACTTACAAAAACATTTCAGTAACAGAATAATAACTTCTTTAGTAAGTATAGAAAACATTTACTTTGCATACAGAATCCGTTCACCCAGACAATACCTTTTAATATAATGTCTATCCAAAAACAAGTAGTTTTACGCAGTGTCACATTTGAAATTCAGATGCGATATCTAGTTTGTTCTGACGTAGAATAAGCTTCGTAGTTCCGCATAGTTTGGACAATAGAGATACGTTTGATTTGAATTAAAACGCTTGAATACGTGCCGGAGCGAGCACCTAAGAGTTTTTTTTAATTAAATGCAGTTTTGTGAAGTGGAAAATGGTCTATTATAATGGTTAAATACAGATGCACTCGAGTTTTGAGTTCTTTTACGAGTTAAGTAGTACTGTCGGTGTTTTGGAATGAAAGTAGCTCTGGATCTGGTTGTCATCATTTCAGCCGAAAGACGTCCACTGTCGGACATAGGCCTCCCCCAAAAGTTACCATAATCGCCAAACTTGGCAGGCGGGTTGGCGATCACGACGTTTTAAAATGCATAGAGAACGCTGCTGCCCATTCTCAAGTAAGTTCCTTAGTCGCCTTTTACGATACACGATGGTGCTATTCTTTACGTTCGGCACCACACGGAATCATCATGCCATTAAACCTGTTAATATTAAAATAAATTGTGGACTTAGAGGACCTTGAACAACTTCTTAAGCCAACTAAATGCTATGAAAAACGTTTTCTATTATGATCTGAAAAACAGAATATTTCTACAAAGACGGTTGGTATTTTCCATCCTCCAGACATGATCTTATTTTGTTTTTGTTGAGCATAACAAAAACATACAACATAAACACAACTTTCCTCGATTTAAAAATGGCGCCTCCCTCGAATGCCTCACCCTGCATTAACAAGCATACAAAAGCCACTTGGAAACAGACGTAGCATAAATTACAGTATTTCTAGTTGTTCTGCGACCGCGATTGTTTCGGTTTTGAAAGCGGTTGGCGCGTTAATTTCACAACGCTCCTAATTACATGTTGCAACTGCAGCCAGGGTTGGTGGACTGTAATTAGAAGATATTATTTTAATTAGTTTACAAGAAAAAAAAACCGGCCAAGTGCGAGTCGGACTCTCGCATGAAGGGTTCCGTACCAATATCTATAAAAACGGCAAAAAAAAATCACGTTTGTTGAATGGGGCTCCCATACAACAAACGTGTTTTTTTTTGCCCTTAAGTATTTATTTTATTCGGTTTTTTAGGGTTCCGTAGCCAGAGGGTAAAATGGGAACCCTATTACGACAGGCTCCGCCGTCTGTCTGCCTGTCTGTCTGTCCGTCTGTCACCAGGCTGTACCTCATGAACCGTGATAGTTAGAAAGTTTGAAATTTTCACAGACGATGTATTTCTGTTGCCGCTATAACAACAAATAAAAACAGAATAAAATAAATATTTAAGGGGGCTCCCATACAACAAACGTGATTTTTTTGCCATTTGTATAAATAATGGTACGGAACCCTTCGTGCGCGAGTCCGAATCGTATTTGGCGGATTTTTAATATTTGTTGTTATAGCGACATCATCTGTGAAAATTTCAACTGTCTAACTATCACGGTTCATGAGATACAGCCTGTTGACAGACGGACAGACAGACGGCGGAGCCTTAGTAATAGGGTTCCCATTTTACCCTTTGGGTACGGTACCCTAAAAATACCTACCTAAAATGTTATAGAAAATATCATATTTTGAAAGAGCGATCATCTCGTCTATCATTCCATATTATTATGTCATATGCAACCACAGCTTTAAATGCAATTTCCGTATTTTTATCTGACGAAGCGCCACGCGCTTAACTTGTGGTTACCAAGTGTACAAACACGTTGTGAATGTGTGTGTAAGCGCAGGAACTCTCAATTACCGTCCGAAATAAAGGCTTCTACATACCAGCGCGACTTGTCGCGCGACGCGACACGGCACAAAGGCCCCGCGTGTCGTGGGACGAGCGGTGCCTTTGTGTCGTGTCGCGTCGCGCGACAAGTCACCCCGGTATGTAGAAGCCTTAATGGTGAAGTCGGAAGTGTGTGTGTGTGTGTTATGTGACGCTACTCGTCTTCACGCACACATTCACAGCATGTTTTGTACTCTTGGTAACCACAAGTAAAGGCTCGTACAGACTGTGCGATATCGCGGGCGCGACGCGACGCTAGTAGCACAATTTCTTTGTTGGTGCCTGTCGGGCCCGCGATATCGTAGCAGTCTGTACGAGCCTTTTAGCGCGCGTCTGTTCGTGAGATCAAAATATTACCTTATATTTCTCTGGTCATCTCTTACGTCTAACAAAAGTACTTACAGTACAATTTTATTATTAGAAATCAAAGTAGGGTTATTTTGATTTGGTCACATTGTAATTTAATCACAGCTTGTTAGAGCACATCTTTGGAAATTGGTTACATTATTATGTAATAATATTGTTGTGAAATCTGATCACAGGCATAATTACATAAATATACCTCTAAATGACACCTTTTTGTACAGACAGCAAAAAAATCGTTGGATAAATAAAACATTGACCTATTAAAAGTAATAATTAGAATATTATTCTACATTTAAATCGCAGCCCTAACCACAGAGCACGTCCCGTACATTCAGTTGTCGGGAGCACGGCCGCCGCCGACGCCATGCTATTCCGTTCTACATACTTCTTCTGTTTATTTACCTTTGATTGTTCTGCCCGCACCCATTTTAATGGCACGCATGACTTTAAGTGTTTCCTGCTAATGTTTGATGATGGGAGTTATAATTAGTTGGATTGGTTTATTAGATGTGAGTGTTTTGTTTGGTTTTATCGTTTAGCGATATGGTTAAGTTAAATCTTGAGTTCAATTGGCATGCGTCATGATCAAGTATTGGAAGGATTTTTACATCGAGATTACAAATAGGTCTACCTTCTAAAAATATATTAACATGGGACATAGGTACCCTATTTCCATCGGTAATAATATTGGGCTGTAAAGTTAAAGTTAAAGTTGGTAAAGTTTTGTAGAAAGACCCATTTGAAAACATTTAGTTCGTATTCCTTCGTTCAGCAAATACACAGACGAATTTGTGAAATCAAAACCTTTCTCGATAAAGACTGTAATAATGCAGTTTCAAGAATGCCGTACACAGTGCTCGGAAAAGAGAAAACGTATTGAAATTTAAGGAATAATACGAGAACTGAACAGTCGAAGTTACACAGATTCCTGTATTTTCTGGTACCGTTTCATAGTATTCGATAGACTGACTGAATCAGAAGTTCAATTTATTGTTGGTAACGTTTGGTAACTAAAACATAATATTAATAATGATTAATTAGGCGTAATCTTGAAAACCTCTCACATGCGATCAGATCAGATGTTCTGCATAGGTTTTAAGATTGATATCATAACAAATTGTATCAAAACTTACTGGTATTTCATAATTAACTGGTGTTCAAGCCGGTTTTCCTAACAATATTCTATTGGATTGATCCGATAGTAACACGAACGTGTCATTAAGGATAATTATTTAATAACTTGTGTAATCTACTGTCCATTCGTACTATGTAACTCTACAATCACTTCAATTTCCTGTTATTTTCAGATGATAACAGAAAGCAAAACACGTTTGAAAGCATTCCCATTTTAACTGAATTCGTCGTCAGCAAATACGGCAACAATTTTCTTGAATTCAAAACGATAGTCGATAAAGACTGTAAGAATGTAAACTCACAAACGAAGCAGTGAAAAGGATATCAAGAACTAAAACGTCCCCACGTTTAGGGAGCGATAACAAAACGGGAATCGAACGTCGGACTAACAGACGTACTCATCGGAAATTCTGATAGCTCTGTCCACTTGGGGGAATGTGAGCGTTGCAGTTGAATGCCAATTTAGTTCCTTTGTTTTTTTATTTTATTTTTGTACCACCGGGATTCGTTGTTCTATTTGCTAAATATTAAAACGTGGAAAATAGACAAGCTTTCTCTCTTGTTCGCGATCGACTTGATTCTGTAAATGGTGTAAGGCACTTTGGGTTGTTACTTTTTACTGGTCATAAACTGTTATTTGCAAATACTGCAAAAGAAAATACATAAAAAACGCTTAATATGATCCATCATATTAAGCATTTTTTATGTATTCTCTATCTTCCAAGATACAAGGAAATATAATGTCAATCCGATGCATAAACGGCAAAGGTCAAAAGTTGATAAAATTGCTTGACATATTGTCACTCTATCGCAAAACAAAACCTTTTCATTCACCAGAATTTTACGGCTTACCCGATATGTCGCAAAACTGATAAACTCGAAGTTTTTCTTCTATCTCCAAAGAAAGAAAAACACAATTTATCATTTTGCTGCATCCCACATACTCGTAAGAGGATAGTGCAAAAAGCACGCTACGAAGGAGATAATCTCAAAAACAATTTTCTGGAAGAAAATGAACTCCCATTGTGATTCGGTGTAAGGTTTTATTATCATCCTTCATGTAAATAAAAACTTAAGATCGTTGAGGCCAACGGTACCAGGTCGTCGTCCCCAAACAACCTCTTGTAATATTCTAAATGAAATTCTTAATGGAAATATGCTGCGATGAAATATGAGTGGACATTCGTGGGTATAGCTTAATACGCGTATGATTAAATGGAATTAAAATCGGGTGAAAGGGTAGATGGAACAGTGATTTTAGATGTAGATAATGATAATTATTAGTTACAGAGGGGAATGTGGTATTAGGGTTGTAATTAAGATAAATAATATTTGTAAGCAGTGACCATCAAAACTAAAAATTCTAACAGGATGGTGATGAACTGTTAATCTCGAGGCGCTAGTTTCAAATGCGCTAAATTTTGTTTTGTAGTAGTTTGTTATAGTATACGAACTGCGATCGTTCCGTCGCAGCAGTAAACATAACAATATTAGTCGAATTTATTGTAGAGGCAGCTGTTGCTACAGGAACGGAAAATTTAATTATAACAGAATGTAATATATCTGTAGGCTTAGCAATTACAGGTGAAGCTAATTACGCACGTTAAAAAACAAGCCCTTTGATTTATAATGAACAATTTAACCCTTTGTAAAACAGACGCTAAAAGCTAAACGTGGAACAAGGGGACTATTAAAAATACGCGCAAAATATTGCCTCATTAATGATTATGAACTATAAGTCACTCAAACCCAAAAAATATATATGCGAGTAACAATCAGCTGAGGAGACAACATTTCAAAGTTACAGGAACTTCAAAGTCCCTTTGATGTGTTGGAGATAAAATTTCATATGCTAAATAAAATTAGAGGGTGGCAGCTCGGGACGTACGCTAAGCGTAGCGTGTCATGTGTAATAACCGTGCAAAAAGAGATGGCAGCCTCAAGTGGCGAACTGTTACCATGGTGTTGGAAGTCGAGTATATGTCTTGAGTTATGAGTGTTAATTTAGTTATGAGGTTGACTTTTATTTTGTGTGCCATTTATGATGTTTATTTCTGTGTTGTGGCCTGGTTCAGTTAATTATTTCATGCTTTTGGTGTTTATTTGTATGTTATTTTGAAAACAATAAAATTCTCATCACCATTTGATTATATTATGGACTCATTAAAAAATAATGTAGAAGCTATTTGTCTGAGCTGTCATCGAAAATGTTGTCTCAACTCATCATCATCATCATTTCAGCCGAAAGACGTCCACTGACATAAGCCTCCCCCAAGCACCTCCACTTCGACCGGTTCTGTGCTTCCCGCATCCAGCGGATACCTGCAGCCTTCACAAGGTCATCGGTCTACCTTGTAGGAGGCCTTCCAACGCTACGTCTTCCGGTACGCGGTCGCCACTCCAGAACCTTTCGGCCCCATCGGCCATCAGTTCTGCGAGCAATGTGCCCTGCCCACTGCCACTTACGCTTGGCAATTCTTCTCACAGAGGCCGTATAAGCTGTATTATTAATTTTGACTGTGTGTCTGTTTATTGTTTTCTTCACTTAGTTCTTCATTTGCATCATGCTCTTCTCTCAATACTGTTGTACAATCTTCAAGCCCAGTATCCTCAAAACCATTTAAAGTGAAATAACTTCCGAAATCATCTAGTAGCTTTCAGTTGTCTTTCTTATCTTCTCCACGAGTCTCGATGTTGACGACCGGAGCGTCTGCAACGGAAACAAGCGAGTTTCATCACAATAGTACTAAAGTCATCTATAATATTTAAGGAACAAAAGTAGACTTTTTTGTTCACCCTCTCGTACACTGATGTGTTTAGTGTTTTTTTGTTTTTTTGATGTGTGAGTGTTGCGAGTGAATTTTGTGGCGTACAAAATATTTTGTGTCTTATTTTAACTATTTTTTGGGAATGTCTTGCGTAAACAATGATGGGAAAATTAAATGAATTTGTCTCGCAGGAGTGCAGATAGAAGCAAACCGAGATTTATCTCTGGGATAATATCGGCAAGAAAAGTTGACTTGAAAATATAGTTCTTTTTGATACCGTCCCTCTGAAAAATGTAGTATAGCCACCATTAAAGATGTTATGAATCCTAAATATAAGACGTACATGTTTTTCTTTTCAATATGTATACGTTGTTCTCACACTTCTGTGTTAATTTGACCTGGTTCATTTGACCCATTTCCTAAGTTTCCACGCCTCCGCATTTCGATAATTATGCTGAAACGTACTCACTGAAATACTGGGACTTGAATTTGTGCAAAACTTATTAAAATTAAAACAGGGCGTTCAACTTAATCTGCATGATATCAAAAGCAAACAGAATTCTTCCACCAAAACTATAGGCACCAGAATAAATCTGATTAGTTCTAAACAAGAAAAAGGTTTATAAAAATCTGATAGAAATTCGAAGCGATAAAATCAAGAACTTAATAAAAACATCAGAAAAAAAACTTTATTTCGTCTATTATGGAACGAAAATCAGAAACTAAGAACAAAATTTAGATGATCATTCAAAAGATACCTAATACTAGATCAGGACATTCTCAGAATATTTAGGACAAATTTAGCCATAATATTAGCTCCAAATTCTTTGTACGTAGGTATAACAAATACCAGGATATAATGACACAAGTGGAGATGGCCCGTTCAACCATCGATTCAAACGATAATAGTTAACATAAAATTTTATGGGTCCAATAATACGATTATTAACAATGCTGGCTTAGGCGCGATATTACGAATCTGAAGTCGAAGAAAGTGAGGAAATAAGGATTTGATATTGATTTATTGCATGATTTCTTTATCTCATCTTCATCTTAGCATTTTATGGCCTATTACTTGGATCTGTTTCTTTCGGAATGGTTGCACACTCCTTGGGAAACGTATAAATTTATTTTTACTGATTTTATGAAGTATTAACTAAAATTCGGATTCTATTTGAGGAGTATCACCTAATCTTCTTGTAGCACAAGCTGTTCAAACTGATTACGTTTTTTAGACACTACCAAAGAAGTCTAACAAAATTCAGTTTTGTTGCGTTTCAGTCTCAGCGCGGCAATGAAAAAACAAAAATCCATGCTACATTCAATCAGAATTGACTTCTACGAGTAAATTACCCTCGAATTTCCTCAATCAACGAAGCTGTGATAACTCTCAACATCATGGAACATGTTACAACAGATATGACACCTCATACGGGTGCCTATCAACTCAGTGCAGCCTCCAATGGCAACAAATAATTTTCAGTTCGTCCCCAGTACATCAACGCAAACGGCGCTCAAACATAAAACCGTTTATAACTCATAATATGACAACGTGAGATTCATGAAATTCCAGGAAAATAAATATAGGATAAAGCGACAAACGGGTCGATGAAAATCCTACACCTCATGCATATAAATGTGTTTGTTAAAATTCAAAATTGGCATGACGTTGAATGGTTAATTTCGTTAGAGGATGCCACTAGTGTTCGTACGGTACGGTACCACCTACGCTTGATTACGTATAAACATCGTCTTAAAAGACATTTTCATGATTTTGTTACCCTTCATCGCATATACTTTTTCGCGTACATTCCTGGTATCATTAATATTACCGTTGCTCATTGGTTTCGTTACTTTTCTATCCTTCGTAAGTAACATGTGATTCAGTAAGGATTTCAATAACAACTTTGGAACAATTAATTCTGGAATCAGGCATGTACTCTAAAACGTGTACCCATAGCTTATTACTTAACGCATAATAGGTAATGTATGGTACTAAATAAAAGCAATTTCCTGCTATTTAATAATCTCACACAAACTAATAGAATACGACCACAATACTTCCACCTTCCTGCCATAGGAATAGATAATAACCTATCCATTCGTTCACCAAAGAAACAGTTAACTCAGGGGATGTTACTAGATTATCCTAGTAACAATCGTTAATATAATATAGATTAATATAATTATCTAAAAGCTTGCCGAGTATGGCCGCTGCTGTAGCCGATTAGTTAGCATAGTCGTGACCGCTTGTCAATATGAAAATGGTGAAGGTTTTCAGTTCACTCTTTCTTTTCTACAGGCGTTCTTTCGTTAAATGTTTTGTTTTTAGGTGGAAAGATGAGTATCTGAAACTCTCCAGGGACTTCAGGACCTTCAGGGACAACGAGTTTTCAAACTTGTTGTGCCATATCGTCCAGGTACCTACTGTATCTAGAACTTAAAAAAACTCTTTAAGCAATTCTAACAGATCACATTCCTACAACATAATTAGATATAAAATACAAGCAAGAGCCTTTAGAAATTTTCCTAACTGTTAAATTATGCAAATTCCAAAGTTCTGTTGTTGGTAATGTTGGTGTGGTATGATGAACAGTCAGTAGTTACCTGAATTCAAGACAGTTCTGAGAGGCCTCGCATTATTATTTATGTAATATTCTAACTGAGGCTCTTGGGTCTCGTCTGAGGTCGGCCTTGTCTGAGCCCATTAGCCCGTTACTCGGTCAGACCTGCTTTATTGATCCAGTAACTTGTATCTTTAAAATATTTATGCCCGTTTTCACTTACGTTAAGCTAAACAGGGCCTAGTTACGTAATGTCTAACGTAAGCAGATCCATATGCAACAACTCCTGCAGTGCTATTCTGTAAAAAACTTACCGTGAAATCTTGCGTGAAGTGTCATCTCTTTGACGCTAGGTATTGACCAAGCATTACATTTACAATCATAAGCGAGACTTTAATAATATTTTTTATACTCATTCTGCTGATCATTTTATATTATTTCAAAGCTAGTATTTAAGTGTCTAAACATTACTAATTAGGAGGTTTTTAATTATAATAGCAAAACAGAAATTCAGTCAGAAGCTCAATTTTGATTTTTTGTTTTTTTTCCTCGACTAGTCCCTAAACATTACTATGTTTAGACACTTCAATACTAGCTTTGAAATAATATAAAATGATTAACAGAAGTAGCATAAAAAATATTACTAAATACTCGATTATGATTGTAAATGCAATACTTGGTCCATCCCTAGCATCAGGTGGGATGACAGCTCACTCTCACACTATGGACTCACACTATGGACTTCACATAAGTTTTTAGGGTGAGATGGTTACAGAATCGACATGCTGAACCATTCTTTTCTCAGTAGGCAACTCGTAAGCTTCTAAATGTACATTTTTGACACTTGTCTATGGTTTTCAGTATAGCTGTCAATATTGTTATAAATCTGTTGCTAGGCAACCGGTTACAGTTGTCTAAGCATTAAGCATTGGAGAATCGATGTAGTAACTTTAGTCTCACCTAGTGGTTACCAAATTTTTGCGCGAAGTAGCTGCATAATGTTTACGTATTACGTGAGTCGCCTATGGTTACTGAAAACGGGCAATCAATCAATCTGCCTCGAATGTTCCCGACTATGTTGGGGTCGGCTTCCCGTCTTACCGGATACAGCTAAATACCAGTCTTTTACATGGAGCTACTGCCTACCCTCCTGACCTACCTACCTGACCTCCACAACCCAGTTACTTTGTAACACGATACCCGTACGATGGCGAAGAATAGCACCATCCTATTTCTTCCCGTGGGTGTCGTAAAAGGCGAGTAAAGGACTTACTAGAGAATGGGCAGCAGCGTTCTTTATGTATTTTAACACCATACCGCGATCGCCAAGCGTGACGATTATGGCAACCCCTTCCTCCTCCTTTGGGGGAGGCCTCTTTCGGCTGAAATGATGAAGATGACGATACCCAATATTATCCAACATTTTTAAAGTTATTTAAGATAGTAGATGAAAATTTACCATTCCCCCCTTATCTCCGAAACTACTGAGATACTTAAAATAACATGGTAAATCACTCAATGTAGTGCATACAAACACACATTTTCTGTAGGAATGTATGAGGGAACTTGTATTTCAACTACAATGTTAAGTTTGTTCTTTTTTTTTACTGAACTTGATCCAGATAGTAGTGACAAAACCGAATGTCAAATTCGAAAAGATCGGCTTTTACAGATTTTTTACTGTAAACAAGATACTTGTGTGACTGCTAGTATTGAAACACATTGCGTCTCATTAATAATCGTCTAACAAAATAAGCGACAAGAATTACAACTTACTACCGCTAAAGTTAAACGACAAAAACATATTGTTTTCCCTCGATTGGTTGTCCCCTTTAGTGACAATAAACAGTGATACATACAAACTCGACAATGTAACAAGAAATACATTGTCGGAGTCAGCATGTGCACTTAGCGTCGCCTGCTCTTTGTTTTTAAATTGTTAATGCTCTAACTTTGTAGTTGTTGCGATCGTATGAAAGCACGGTGTTTCCTTTAATAGTTTAAAAAAGAGACTAGGTTGTTTGGATAAAGTTAAGCTAGGGTGCCATTTTTTTGGTCAAATATTGGGTGATTTATGCAAAGCTGCTGTGGGTATGTTTTCTTGGAACATTATTTTAGGGTCTTTAATATACGGCATAAGGAATAGAGGTAAGTAAGTAAGTTTATTTATTTGTGTAAACATGGTGTACATACATTGCATGCAAGATAAGGTAAGATGACATTTGCTAATTTTCAACGTTATCATTGACAGTTTAAAATTTCGTGCCGGTTTTGTAGTATTCCGTTTCATCGTCATTTAAGCCAAAAGACGTCCACTGCTGGACATAGGCCTCCCCCAAGCACCACCACTTTGACCGATTCTGTGCTTCCCGCATCCAGCGGATACCTGCGGCCTTCACAAGGTCATCGGTCCACCTTGTAGGAGGCCTTCCAACGCTACATCTTCCGGTACGCGGTCTCCACTCCAGAACCTTTCGTCCCCATCGGCCATCAGTTCCGCGAGCAATGTGCCCTGCCCACTGCCACTTAAGCTATTCTTCGGGCTATGTCGGTTACCTTTTGGTTCGCCTGCGGATCTCTTCATTACTGATTCGATCACGTAGAGAAACTCCAAGCCCTCTCCATTGCCCTTTGGGTGACTTTTAACGTTCTGATAAGGCCCATTGTGAGCGACCACGTTTCAGTGCCATAGGTCATCACCAGTATTCCGTTTATAACACCGTTTTATCCATTCTAAATAAGTCTCATATATTTTCATGGAAAATGGTTCGACTACCTACCAGGAATTTCATCTAACAGACTGCGAGTTTCATTCATACTTCAAATACATTGTCGCTTCTGAATCCCAATATTGTCACCTGTCCCAAAAATACACTTTTTGAAATTCAATCGGTATGAATCTAGTATGACTGTTACAGTTGCACAATTCTCCCCATCACGTAATAGCGTAGCTACACAATTCTATCCGCAGAAAATGAAAATGTAGTCCATCCGAGCGTTTAGCCAATTACCAGCATAAACACACAGTCCTCGTGAACTCTAGCGCTTACAGCATAAAGGTGATTCTTGCTTGTGTCAACCAAAAGTGTTAGCAGTGAAATAACATTTCGGTAACGTGGATGTCTCGTATTTGAAATTCAGATGGAGTTTTTCAGGGCCAGTTTGGGCAGTCGCCAATGTTTTGCGGTCGAGTTTGTTTTCAGTTAATTTATGGATGAATTTAGAATTATAAAGAGGTTATGAAAATTAAATCTGTGATGTGGTCCACGTCATGCCGAAGTTAGGTCGTAGTAATTTAGCTTGGATGTTTGAATAAAAGAGTGATTAATTTAACTTTTTCTCGGTGACGAGGTCTTTATTTATTGAACGAATAAAATATGATTCTGGGGAATTTTGATTAAAATAGAGCTTCTGGAGAATTTAGACGAAGATTAAATAAGTGGTTTTATTTTTTTTAAGTAAATTTTGTTAACCAGTATAGGGATTACATTAAGACATTAAAAAATCTTAGCACTCTTTCACTAGAGATGCTGAACTTATTATAATCATTATGTTCAACCAATAAATTGCAAGCCACAAACACATCACATCAGAGTGATGTACAAGCCACACACTAATAACAATACTATATAACAAAACAAAAAAAAAACCGGCCAAGTGCGTTTCGGACCACGCACAATAAAGGGTTCCGTAGCTAAGATGAATGTATCCCAAAAACAAACTTAACATTGTAGTTGAAAAACATGCTCTCCCATACATCGATATACATCAGAAAATTACTGCTATGCAGCCTCTAAATTGCCAAAAAGCCATTTTTCTCTATCTGTTAGAGCAAGAGAATGCAGTGCGTGATTGATTGAAGGCGCCTGTCAACAGTGAGAGACAAAAGCATGATATATGACCTAAAAGTATTGATTTGAGCCTCTATTAATATCTGTCTGAGTTAATAACTGGTAATAGATTTCTAAGGAATGGAATGGGTTGATGAGATAGCAAAGTTTTTTGTTATTTGGGTTGATGAGATAGCAAAACTTTTTGTTATTTGTTAAGCTGTTTTCTTTGCAGCCTAACAACTAGGATGTGGTGAAGGGTAGGCGTTTCTTGGGTATTTTAAAATTTTAGCTACATTAAAATGTTGGTATAAATATTTAAACAATTCTTGTTTTTTGTTTCAGGTAAATAATTTGAATACTTCAGAAGATTGTTAAACACAATACAATTTTTTCCAAGATTCCAGGAATAATCGTAAGTCTTAAGCAAAAAAAGCAAAACGTATTATAAAAAGCTACAGAACTTCAGGAACAAAATAAAAATATGAAATTTTTGGTATGTTAGCTAATAAATTGTTATTACTTTTGTCCGTTTCGTGCCGGACGTAAAGAATAGCACCATCTCATTTCTTCCCGCGGGTGTCGTAAAAGGCGACTAAGGGACTTACTAGGGAATGGGCAGCAGCGTTCTCTATGCATTTTAACACCATACTGCGACCGCCAACCCGCCTGCCAAGCGTGGCGATTATGGCAAACCCCCCTTTAGAGGAGGCCTATGTCCAGCAGTGGACGTCATTTGGCTAAAATGGTGATAGTGATGATGACATTTAGCCAACATTTTTCACAAGTGATGGTAACCTGTTTCCTAGGTTTATAACTCAGTTAATATCAAATACCTACTGGTTCTAAGATATACACGTGTGCCAGATTGAGGGATTAAATTCAACAAACACGGTTGTTTTGTTTTACGGTTATGTAAATTTCTAAATTGTTTTTAGTTAGAACTGTAATTTTGTAATAAGTCAAGAACTAACGAAACAAGCTCGGATTTTGTAGCACATCTGTTATATTATATCAACCTTTATTGATTTCATTTTATATTATATTCGACGTAAATTCGTTGCATCATGGTCTGGAAAGTTTTCATTTTGATCTATTTGTTTGGACCTGAATTATGTTCCTTAATTCATTAAGTTAAGTGGGCTCTCAAAGTTTATTACTCTAATCAGAATAATAGTTAAATTGGATTCAACATTGTTGCCCCACAACCTCTTGTTTATTTTTTTAGAGTAATTTTGTTGTCTTTTTTAAGCAGTTATAATTTATCGGCTTCGGTTGGTTCTTTGACGACTTTGAAAATATCAGCAGACTATGTTCTCGATTCTTGAGTTTAAGTAAGTTTTATTTTTCATTGATAAACATTATATTATTTACTTAGCAGTTTAAGATAAATTACTTATTAGCGATTTAAATATAACTTAAACTGCTCAGTAAATATAAAGTATAAACAAGAAGCCATGTTGAGTTTATTTTTCTTCTTCTTTTATAAAGTGTCATGGTTGGTGATATATTACTCAAATTAAAATCTAGCCTTACCAGATAAAATGAAGGTACCTCTATTCGTAAGAAATCTTATCTGTAACGAGGAAATAATAATAAAACCTACAACTGACACTGCCATTATGGTGAAACACATTTTTTTTTTTAATAAACAGTCTCATAACTAACATTGGCTTAAAAAATCTACTAGATTAAATTTTGAAAAGATATTTACCGCAGGGCACCAAACTTAGCTGCTTACTAATAAATGTTATCAACATTACCATCGTAGTACGGCAAGAAAATGTAAAAAGCAAAATCGCCTTAAGGCGTAAACTTGAATTGTTCTCCGGGCTTTAATAATTTACGGTAGAAAATGTTTTTTTAGGGATCGCTGTTTGTTTAAAACGAACTCGACCTAATTAAGTTTGTAGATTTAAATCATTTGGAGCGACATTTTTCTCATTCAACATTGGCGTGAAGCAAAGAAAGAAAAATGTCGAGTAAAAAAGTGGTTGAAAAAAGAGAAAATAGTAAAGTTCTACGTCATTATCAAGTTAGCAAATAAGAAATTTATTCGCCAATGTGTATTTGCTTCGTAATAAAATACAAGTGCAGCGTTTAGCAATAATGTTTTTTCAACTTTACAATGTTTACTACGATTCCAGAATATAGAACCTTCTACGTTATTTTTTTTTTAGTTTCTGTATTATACGATGAATTGTTGACACGATGCTTAGGTGTTTGAACAGCATTGTTGTACATGTTCTATTAGGTAATATCATTATCTACTTGGAGTTGATACTTCAGTAATAATAATTGTATCAAAGATATTTGCACGCCATGAGAAATGGCAGACATGTCGTGAGCCACTCTTATTTAAGATCTTGCATGCATATATTAATTCTGTATGTTCGAGAAAATAAAATGTCTTTCTTTCTTCCTTCTTTCTTTCATTGATTGTTCATTTTCTTTCAAATAACAAAGACCATAAAGTAAAAAATATATTGGAACGGGCAAACCTTTTTATTATATCCATAAAACATTCTTTACAATCATTCATCATCATCATTTCAGCCGAAAGACGTCCACTGCTGGACATAGGCCTCCCCCAAAGGGGGGGTTTGCTATAATTGCCACGCTTGGCAGGTGTGTTGGCGATAACAGTATGGTGTTAAAATGCATAGAGAACACTGCTGCCCATTCTCTAATAAGTCCCTTAGTCGCCTTTTACGACACCCACGGTAAGAAATAGGGGAGTGCTATTCTTTACGTCCGGCATCACACAGACAAACTTCTTTACAATATAGGTAGGTAATACAAACACACCGATATTAAATAAAAACCAGCTTCGACATCCATTTAACACACAGCTCCTGGCTATATTTTACATAGTTTAAATTAAAAGAGAATAAGAAAAAGCAATTTAAATATCATATAACTTTAATTTTATGTCCGAAAATTCACAAAGTGAGACGTAACTTAAAAGCAACTGACTCGCAACAGATTATTTCAAAAAGCCAATTTTATATTCCAATGAGCTGTGCAGAACCTTTTTGCTGTGCCGAAATTGTTGATCCAATTTTTCGGCCTCATTCCATACCATAGGCGGTAACGCGAATTCCCTCCGAGACTTAAAATATTTGTAAAATGGGGAGAGGCTGTTTTTCCCTCGAATATATTGTGGTTAAAGCCGTGAACCCACAAAATGGTTCTCACCTTGTAAAGTTTTACTTAAAAGGGTTATTTTTTAAGAGGACTGATGCAAAGTTTTTTGCTTGTGTAGCAATTAACTGCTTACTCTTATTGTGTTATATTGTGTTTAAACCATGAAAATTACATGCCATGTATGTATGTTATTCATTGGTATAGTTATAGCATCATAGTCGAATAACCTTAATTTAACAGCATGGGGTAGGTGCAAAATAACTCGTTGCCTCATATTGTTAGTGCACCGTACGTTTCCAAATAACTTTTCAACAATAAATGCATGATACCCAAACAAAATTTCCACAAATCTTACAAAACTATTATTCACTCTATCGCCGACAAGAAACTATACCTTCTCAAAATCACATTTAAAAATATTCCACCTTTCAAATAACATATTTTTCGCGAATACCGGAAAGCTATTGGGTGGGTGAGAGGCCCACCACCCCCCCCCCCTTACCCACTTATTTTGTAATCTTTGCTTCGCAGCTCCTACCCTCATATTTAGAAAAATATACTTTGATGTCGAAAGTGGCGCTATTTGATATTTTCTTGTTATGTCATAGGTTACTTGACAATAAAAGATGTACTTGTCATGAGTTTAAAAGGTTCTTTGATTATTTTTGCAAACGTTTTCTTGTAATAAGTAGGTTTTTTTTTTTGTACATATTTGTAATGGATTATATTGTCTTATTTACCAGGAATTTTGAAACATACTTAGTTTAAATATTTGCCCACTCAATGTTCATTCAGGTTAATATGATTCTTACAAAATATCGTCTATGCATTCAATACATCGTAGAAAACTTTCTTTTAAGTAATTAAAACTTGGTATAAGATTTCCAAATCATTCACCAAACCAACAATTATTGAAAATCATTTGTTACTTTAATCGAATGTTTTACTTATATTTTACTACCAGTAACAAAAACTACGTGCATGTGATGAAAACCCTTTGGTAGCTCAATGCAGCAAAAAAATCCTTTCTTGTGCTTTCACATGAGTGCCCATGTGATGAACAGAAACGTTTAAGTTTCCGCAAAAGAATGTAGACTAGACATAAACCAACGTTCGCAACTAAAAGCAAACTACGACAGAGGAAAGACACATAATATATTCAAGCATTTCAAATATTCCTTGAATTCAGTCGAGGACAAAATATTTTGACTGTCTTGAAAATGTGTTGCAGTTAAAACCAGGGACCATTTTGGTTATCCATTGAAAGGGGTTTCGATAGGGTTTTTCTAAGCGGTTAAACAAAAATCCATACAATATGGGTAACCCTTATGAACGGCTTAAATTAAATTTTGGTAACCCGTTGAAAGGGTTTTCGATACAAACCCATACGGTGTGGGTAAGTAACCCTTTCATTGGGTTTCTAGTATAAAACCCTTTCAATGGGTTACATCATGATAAAGGTAACCCATTCAATGGGTTACCCCTTCGAAAGGCTTAACTCTTAACCGGGGTTGTACGGTCCCTGGTTTAAACCTATTCTCGTAACGTGAGAAAATATGCACTATGGGAAAAAGGAGATACATAACTATCTGATGGCATTAAGTTAATGAAGCAGTAAAGCTCATCATCATCTGCCTAGTCTTTTTCCAACTATGTTGGAGTCAGCGACTGCCTATCTGACCTCCACAACCCAGTAACTGGGCAATACGATGTAATGGGTAATACCTTTGGTAATACTGGTTGTCAGACTTTCAGGCTTCTAACGACCCGTTACGATTGTCAATGATACTACGAATGACAGACAATACCGACGGCTTAACACAAAAGAAAGCTAAAACTATGGTCTAAATATTATATAAAAGATCACAAGCAAAAACCAGAAACAAAAATTGTGAAATATAAAAACAAGGACCAAGTTGAGTATTAAATATTCCGTACGTATCATACTTGGTATGAAACCACTTTACTTTTTGGGTTTTTAGTAGCGTGGTTTTCTCTGTAAACAAATAAAAAAACCGGCCAAGCGTGAGTCGGACTCGAGCACGAAGGGTTCTGCAACATTATCTATAAAAACGTTTGTTGTATGGGAGCCCCCCTTAAATATTTGTTTTGTTTTAATTTAATTATTTATCTTTAAAGTGAATATAAAACTAAAGATGCTGTGAATATTTCAAGCGTCTAACTGTTGCCGTTATCAATATCGAGCAAAAAAAACACGTTTGTTGTATGGGAGCCCCCCTTAAATATTTATTTTATTCTGTTTTTTAATATTTTTTGTTATAGCGGCAACAGAAATATATCATCTGTGAAAATTTCAACTGTCTAACCATCACGGTTCATGAGATACAGCCTGGTGACAGACAGACAGACAGAAGGCGGAGCTTTAGTAATAGGGTTCCCGTTTTACCCTTTGGGTACGGAATCTTAAAAACGAGAAGTATCCTTGCGTCGAAATAAATTGGGTTTTTGGAAATGATTTATTGCATTACGTTCGATTCATGTCACTATTTTCTTTCCATAGCAAATTCAGCGACACCTGGTTCGTAATTTTTGATTTTTAGTTTATACGTTTTTATAGCAAAACCCATATCAATGGATTATGTAATTAAAATAGCAAATTATGACAATCCTAAATAATATTATAAATGCGAAAGTGAGTTTGTTTGTTTATTTGTTATACTTTCACGCTAAAACGACTGAATGGATTTAGATTAAATTTGGCACATGGGTAGACCTTGACCTGGATTACTTTTTATCACGATATTTCCACGGGATCGAGACTTATACGAGCGAAACCACGGGGTGCAGCTAGTCATCCATAAGATAAGATAGGATAAGATATTATTTATTTGCAAAAACATGTGTCATACATACAATTAAAGACATGCATGCAAGATGGTAACATTATCAAGTACAGACATGTTTGCCACACGATATGACGTGCAAATGTCAACAAATATATTTTTTAAATTCAACATTCTCATAAGTCATAAAAATAACAATAAATTAGTATATAAATAATCAAGATTGTAATAATTTTAAAATAACAAAAAGCCAAAACAGAACATCAAAACAAAAATAAATTATTAATACTAACCTAACCAAAATACAAATCTTTCCTCTAGGAACTCGTTAATGTTGTACTATGCTTTATTTACTAAATATGTCTTAAGTTTTCTTTTTCAAGTGTACATTGTTTTATTCGTGTATTCGTTTATACAGTTATGGGTAATTTACATAATCTTGTTAGTCTATGATAAATCATAAATTATTTCAAAATAAAATTTAATTCAACTATTATCAGAGTTGTCTGATAATGTTATTTCATTTACTGCTTCAGGGCAAATCGAATTACAGTATCAAAGCATTATCGACAAAAAAATCAGTTGCAAGAACAATGTAACGTCCGAAACTTAACCGTTAGGTTGCTCAGAATTATTAAGGACTGTTAATATATGAATACTGTATGTAAATGCAATTTAATCCGGTAGATTTGAATAAATGTCAGTAATTTTGTGGATTTCAGGGTGATTATGTAACTGTACCTTTGAATATGGTGACGCAAAAAATTATATCATCATTGCGTTCAAATATTCAATCACATTAAGGGTTTTATTATACAGGGTGTTAAATAAATTGCGTGCCATAGCTTAGGGATGGGTTCAGTATCGATAAAAGAAACCAGGAAAAATAAAAAATAAATCCAATAAATTAAATTAATTTTAAAAACATTAAAAATTATTGCAAGATTAATCTAATTTAGTACCTACTAACTTAGTAATTAAAGCATTTAAACCAATAAAATAATTTAAATTCTAAACGATTGCTATTTTAAGTTAGTAGGCAAGTACTAAATTAGGTTGATCTTGCAATATTTTTTCTATGGTTTTATTTTTATTTTATGGATTTAGCTATAGCTATAGCACGCAATTTCTTTAACATCCTGTATAAACGATGATTAAAGTCAAGAGGCGTTTAAAAGTCAAAAATGTAAGGTTAAACAGTTGCTAATCATTACTTAACTTTATGCAACGTATAAATAAAGGGGTAAATGTTTTGATAGTCATTACGGAATTATTGGTCACAGCTTCGTATTTTTTATTGTTTGTATTGTAATTTTTAGAATAGAAGAGGACATATTATCAATATAGTTATTAATTTAATAGTTATAATAAATTCTCAATGCATCTTTTAATAAGCAGCTTATTTATCAAGTCTGATAAAAAATACTCAAATCCAAAGTTAATTAATTTTTCATTTATTTTTACATCTAAACTGGAGTCTTCAAGCCTCTTTCCTCCAAATCTCCCGTTATTTAATTAATCTATAAGATGATTTCCGGAGACGGTGAAAAGGCGTTAAGGCAGTTGTTGGATAACGAACCTCAGTCGTTCATGAGTCGAAAAGGTGACGCAAATGGACTACTAATTTACGATAACAACGAAAATTGCTTTCAAAAAACCCTGGAAACTAGGAATAAAATTCCAGTTACGAATAACTGGAATTTTATTCCTCGGGCCAAACTGTCGGTCGAAACCGTTTGGCCCGATTTAAATATTTAAGGGCCAATGGAGTTTTGGAATCAGTTGTGTTTTGAATAAATCGAGAGGCTTTCCAATTTTTGGAAGAATGTATGGAATAATAAGGAATCAGGCGTTACTTTTCGGAAATCCATGGCAGTAAAATGTTACGTAAAATATTTAGGTTTATTTCCGCAATAACTAGATCTAGGCTTGTTGAAAGAATGCAGAGCTGACATGCCGCCCCCAAAAATATACATATAAAAATGTGTTTATTTGAAATGAATCGTCCATATTGTGCACATAACCTTTTACATTACATGTATGTATACATGGTAGCATTACAATAGATTGTTATCGAGCGATTTATAATCAGTTAATTCCTATCAATTACCATCAGTTATGTTTCGTATTCCCCAAACTACATCTACTGATCAAATCACTAATAAAAAAAGTAATTTCATCATTTCAACCTGTGAAAATTGGGTCATATACTTCCAACCTTCGCTACTTTTCAATCCCCAACTTAATCCAGTCTCTTCCTAAGTCTCACGGATTTCCCCGGAGGGCCTGACCATTTGTATCCCAAAGTTGTACAAAAGAAATCTAAGACACAAATTATCCATTTCCAGCCTACTAGGCCATTAATAGACTGTCAGTCCTCTTAAAATGTATGGCCTATTTCCAAAACGAGCCATTCTAAAACCCTTGTAAGTGAAGGACCGGAGTTACGACAGGGTGCTTCGATTACAGGCTTTTTCTTCGGCAATTTTATGTGAGGATTAGCGAAGGGACGCAGGGTTTCGTAGTGATCTGAATGGATTTCTGTCCTCAATTTTTTATTATACTTCTATATATCATTGCAAAATTATGTATGCTAGTTTAATATTTGCACCATAGTATGTGGCAAACATTTTGTGAAGCTTTATTTTTCTATGTTATCCTGCATGTATTTTATTTTTGTGGGCACAAATGTTTGAGCAAATAAATATTGTATTGATGTTATTTGCGGAGATTTGGGTGTATACCTTGAAGCCTATGAGCCGAAATGTTGAACATAAATATTATCTAATAGCTGTTCCTTTAAAACAAAACATTTTCAGTAAATATAGCAAAGTGCTTCGATAATGATTACCTTAGATTTTACTGTAGTTGCATTTTAATATTTCTACATAATGTTACATGTTTATTACTGCGGAGCGATACATTATATTATATTGATATTTCGTCACTACTTTCTGCCTCGCTGCTTCCCTGCGACTAGGAACTTCTTGTTGTTCTCCTCGTCACTGTCCCTGTGCCGAATTTGTCAACAGCCTTAAACACCACGGCCTGTCTTGCAGCCGAAGTGCGGGTCACTTAATGCGGCACGCAAACATTAATGACATCATCCGACGAGCTCTCACTGTCGGCTATCCAGCTGTATTAGAACCCAATGGCTTGGCTCGTGACGACGGCAAGAGACCGGACGGCATGTCTTTATTTCCATTGAAGGTGAGTAGGTCTTTAGTGTGGGACGTAACGTGTGTCTATACTTTTGCGCCATCCCTTTTCATCACCATCGCTTTTTGTGTAAATTGAATCTGTATAACATTTATACAAAATATATTAATATTAATATTTTTTTGTGCTTCTATGTTAATTAATGTAATTGGTGTTGTACCGTTTTGATTAACTATAAATAAAATAAATAAATAATCCCATCTTCCTGACTCCACGTGCTGTGCTGGCACTGCTGCTGCATCTGCGGAAAACCTTAAGAGGCAAAGTATAATAACCTTATCGGTAATTATATTATCGAGCTGTTTGGGGTTGAAACCCTCGGACCGTGGGGACCGAGTGCTGATGGAAACGAAATCTCCAAACGGCTAGTTGACACTTCCCGTGACCCAAGGGCTGGCTTTTTTGGATACATTTTCAGTCGACAGCGATGCGGAGGAATTTTTCGACGCCATATTTTAGTTTGTTAATAGTTTTAGTTAGATATTGTATAATTATAAAATAAAATATGTAATTCTATTACTTAATTTAAAAAATAAAACCTCAAATGTTAGACTTCAGTTTAGCCGCAGGAGACGCCCTGGGCGTCGGGAATCACAAGCGGATTCTCGGCCACCATACGCGCGGCCTTGCGGATGGTGAGCAATGGGTAGCTCGCCGTCCGAATAGGACCAGGCTCGTGTCGATGGTGCGTTGTATTCCACGCGCGCCTCAAAGAGATGTCAGCAGAAATTGACGGGGTCCGTTAGGGCCAATGCCTGCCAGGGTTGCGGGTTTGTCTGAAAGGGATATCGTGGCCCTGGCAAACAGGCAACTGAAGGAACACGGGTGGGTTTTAGTCAGTAAAGTCTGACACGCCCTTCCGCTGCGCCCAGAGCGGGAGAAATTAATTTATAATTTCCCACCCAAAAAAAAAAGACTTAAGTTTGATAAAATATTTCTCCACACTAAACTTTAAAAATTAAATTACATAGACCCTGTAATTACTACAAAGACTGTTCCATTTTATTCAACTAGTTATGAAGACTTTTCTGATAATAGGATCAGTATGCTAAAATAAGAAGTGGTAAGAATAAAAGATGCTACGTATTACGCCGTAGCTAACCCGATGAGGACTCACGGCTACGCCGGCTTCTCGTAGCGGATAGCTAACTCGCTACGATTATTTTTATTGAATTTTGTAGCTTCTTCATCTTTGTGTTGGGTTCGAAAGGAACTCAATTGTTGAAGATTGATTAATCTGCTGGATGGGAAGCTTTGCAATGCCGATATTAAGTAACATACATTTTATCCATGTCCTGTATGAAATCTACAAGTAGGTAGTTCTTGACCGCACAGTATTAAAGTGTTAAAGGTAAATGCTATTACATCGGCGTTATCTAACTTTACATACTCGTATTTAAAACCCAAGAGTCACATGAACAATTTAAATAACAGGCTCAAGAGGCCAAAAATTACAGCGACACCTTATCGTACGTTACCAAAAAACGTGACTGTACTAAAGTTTCCAGGCCATATGCTCAGGGGCCCAAAACAGTACAAATAAATAATAAACACGGGACAACGGTAAAGCGTACGCGCAATAAAGGTAATAAAAATAAAAACACGATTATTTTTAATGTCCGACGCATGGGAGCATCATGTGAAGTGGGTCACAATGGTAACGTTCAAATGATTTTTGTAATTTTGTTAATGTATTTCTATTAGTCAGGACGTAGGGGGTTTGCGGTTGTTTTAATGTAGTTCCTTCTTTGTTTAATTTTGTTCTTTTGCAAAACAATGGGACTGACCCGCCGTCTCTGGTTATGAAGTGACTTTACTTCAATCATTTCGTATATTTGTATTTTTGATCAATTTCTTTTTACATGATTTTTATTTATGTGAAAACCAAACATTTTCATTTTATTAATTATGTTTATAAATCTTTTGCATTTCATGCCAAAGCCAATTTTTTGTAGAACATAACATACAAAAAAAAATTTATTATTGTTACATATAATATTTACACTACTGACCAAAATCACTGACTATAAAAAAGTATTCGTTAAAATAAAACAGCCACAAGCTATAAACATGACGGCTCCTGTCTAATGGCCACATACAAACAACTTTTATATTAACGACCTAACATTAGCACTTTCTTTTTTTGCTGACAAATTTTTAAACCCAGCCCTTTTTATTTCGTTGCTGGGTACATTTCAAACAATGCCAATGGCGATTTGTCCAGGTAAATGTTTTCGGGGTTCATAGGCGTTTGGACTGTGAATGGTTTTGTAAATAGGAAGGGAAGCTCGAATACTCACATTTTTAGAGTCAGGTTTTTCTGACATATGAAAAGGGAAATATTAAGTGATCCACTAAAAGTTTTTGCGCTTCTAATGATTCAAACTTTTTTTAAAGCGTCAATTCAATAATATAATGACCTAATCTTGCAAGAGCCATTTATCGAATTGCAATCAATAACAGACACGGCAGCCAGACATTATAATCATATGTAGGTGCCGCTGTAGGTGTCGGTGTAGGTGGTGTATGTATTTGCATGCCTTACGGTAGGATATGGCTAATGGACAGTATTGTTTGTTTTAAGACCTTCTTTTTGTACCCATATTCGCAAATTAATAAATGATTATGATTATGATTAGGTAATTATGTCAGGCAGCCGTGTCTGCATTAATTAGGTACCCCTTACGCATTGACATACCTTAGAATGGGGCAGCGTATAATCAAATTGTATTTTACCCACCGTATGTATGAATAAGAGAACACTATAACATACAATATGACAAGTTTTTAACAATTATTAATAAACAAAACTGGTTAACCAAATAATTCAGAGAGAGAAAACACTAACACAATACGGTGCTATTCATGTTCAAATCGAGTTTTTTCTGCCCCGAGAACAAACCAGCCAGTGAATTGTAATGTCAATTGTAGTACGAAACAAGCAGGATAGACCTCCTTTTGAAGTAGGCTAAAAAAAGTAATATACAGTGTCTGCCAAGTCATAAGCTATGGCAGTATCCACTCCAGTTCCTAATAACATTTTAATAATAAACTCGCGCACAGAACAAAGGGAATGCCTTCGCCCATAGTGTGGGGGAAGTGGTGAGAGGGGGCGATTATGGTGGGGCGAAAAATAGAACACACAATGTAATCTCGAAGAGTAAGGTGAAGTAAATTTCTAAATACATATGCAGACCAGTTTAAAAATAAAAGAATCAATGCCCTAGGCAAGTCATAGCAATCTGTCAAAATGACAGTGGTAACAAGCTTTTTACATAAATAGATAAGTCGGTATGCTTGACAGTAAAATTGAGTAGAGGCTTATAAGAATGGAATTTTAATCAATATTTATTTTACTCAGCATGTAAGTCTTCTTTTCGCTATTGCACGACGCCCGCTCCAAGCTTATGACTTAAGCGAAAAAAAGAAAAGAACGGAGATTTATAGTGGATTCCCGTGGCCACAAATCAACCGTGGCCGTCAGAATTTGTGTGAATTTATACGATATATATGCAGTTTTTCTGGCCACTCACTGTTTCTTGCGTAAAATGGTACCAAGAATAACGTAACAGCTCATTTTATTTGCACGACACTGTATTTTTAAATGAGAATGGTTATTTTTGTTGCACGGCTGTGTATTTTTAGGACACTCAATTAGAACAATTTATGGGTTTCAAAGTATTTATGGAAGTACAAAATGCCAAACTTGTTGTTTTGGTTTATTTTACATTTTAATATTGAATGGAAACCTTTTACCTGTCTAATTTTGAAATGGTCTAAATAATTATAAGCAAGAAAAAACACCCTACGAGTACATAGGTACTAGAATGTATCTAGTAGAGTAACATTCCTGAACTGGCCAACAACTAATCAGTTAGCAACACAACTAACCCAGACACTTACAATTTGTCTTAACAAATCATGACGGAACCTAGGAAACAAATTAAAGTTCTCAAGTGTCTTAGCGAGTAATTCGATCGGCGATTCATTTGATTCCTTCCAACTCTATGGGTCTTATCCTATTTGTGGATGGATTAAGTCCAGGAAATGGTTTGGTAGCTTTACCAGATTATCCTTGAGGATCTAAGGTATCAAGACACTTCGGTACGAATTAAGTTCGCCTTTTCTCTGAATTAAGAGAGAAGCTACGTCATCATTCGTAATGAATTGGTGAGCTCGGTCGTTATCGGAAATTCAGCGCAAAATCCGAAATTATCTTTTTTAAAGGCTGTGTATACTAGCAAAATTATTAAATTGTATTTTCTTTCAAACGTTTTCTTATAGTCGGCGAAATAAATGTGATTGAGTTTATCATTACTGTTTAGCTACGAAATGCGGCTAACTTTCACAGAACCAGAAATTCTTAATTTAGAATTGGTGAAAGCTTGACGCATTGGTACTTGCCCGGATTCGAACACCTTGTGTAAAAGAGGCGGGAATAACATTTATGGCATTGAAGTATTTAAAGGTTTCTAGGAATTGTTAATACCTTGAACTATTTAGTACTTAAATAGATTAAGGTATTAACAATTCCTTTGAGATTAGCCTACGCAATTCCACAAAATAGTGGATATATCGCAGGCAATTTGTATGATTCCGCTTTTTACAAACGGCGTCGTCCGTTTGTTACAAATGCTCGCAGTTTTGAAATATGCCGAAGGCAAAATTAAATCTATTTCTAAAGGCGCTCGCCGGCCAATGACGCGGTACTGCTCGCTTCGCTCGCTCGGCTCGCGCGCGGTTTGTCACAGTTCTAACCTAACCTAACCCATTTGGTCGGGGTGCCTGGATGTCGAATTATAATAATTGCACGAGTTGCCAATTTACCTTCGGCATATTTTAAAACTGCGTGCGTTTGTAAACGGACGACGCCGTGTGTTTAATGAATGACGAATCATACAATCTGCCTGCGATAGACCACCCACTATTTTTATTATTTCTAGTTTCTCTTAGAATTTTCGCTCTATAAATATAAGTATTTATTTTTTTATTTATTTCATTTTGGATTTTTAGTTTATTTGTTTCTCTTTTATTAATAGCGAGGAGATTGTGTAACACACTTACAATGACAATACCTTTCATTTTGACAGTTTAACAACATTCATTGCGTTATTGAAATTGTTGAGAAGATGATTTTCTTTAACTTAGAAGCAATGGCTTAGCAATTCATTCAATCTTTTTTATTGTGATTGAAGGTGTGTTATACAATTGTGGTGTAGGTCAAATGATCATAAAACTATCGGCATTCAGGTCGTATAAGGAATCTTTTTTTTTCACTTTTTATTTGTCGTCGACAAATTCGTATACCACTACTTTCAATGTAAACTAAAGTAACAGGAAGTTTCATAACATCATAAACATACACAAAGTGAATTAAATACGTATCATTGAAGCTAACTCAATAACTACCACAGCAAACTTAATATCATTCTAAGGGACTACCCTGTGAGGTTCCTCTACCAATTAAAAAAGAATGTTCAAATTTGGTCCACAATTGATGAAAATATCGATGAACATACATACAAAGTTACAGATTAACATAGAACCTAGTTAAAAATGTAGCATTATATTTTTTCTTTTCTTGTCATGGGAATTTATTCTCATTCCAAAAATGGCCGTTGGAATTCAAGCTCCATTTGAACATCAGATGGGCTAATGGACTCCAAACTCCCGACCTTACCATCACGTCAGCCCCTACCTTTGTTCTCCAGCCGCTTCAAACAACAAAGTCCCAATTTCTTTCAGCAATCAAGCCGCTATAAGTTTTCTTTTATCCGCGATAGTAACACAGAAACAAAGCGAAGTCATTCCACGTTAATGAAATTAAAGCGGTTTTTTTTCTTAGACAACAAAAAGTTTTTCAATTAAATGAACTGAAGTTCTTATTGTGTGTTAGAGTGCTTCAGTCTAAGGTTATTTAATCTTACTTTTTATCGCATTTGCTTAATCTTAGAAGTGGATTGTTTGGGACGTGTCGTTAAGATTATTTCGACAGTGCCTTTTTTGGTGGTTATTTTGGTATCGTCGAAGAACTAACTGTATTTTGCAATTAACTTCCTAAGAAAATATGTGTCTTGACAACAGTATCGAGACAACTCGAACTTTGGTATGATTAAAGAGCATTAAAAACAACGACAATAATAATTACAATCAACTTTCAAGTAAAAGAACAAAAAACAGCCTTTAATAGCTGCCAATAATAAAAATATAATAATATTTTTATTCAGTATTCATCATCATCATTTTAGCCGAAAGACGTCCACTGCTGGAAATAGGCCTCCCCCAAAAAGCGATCGCAGAATGGTTTTTAAAATGTATAGAGGACGCTGCTGCCCGTTCTCTAGTAAGTCCCTTAGTCGCCTTTTACGACACCCACGGAAAGAAATGGATGGTGCTATTCTTTACGTCCGGCACCAAACGGAACAGATTCAGTATTACAATTGGTAAAATATTAACATAAAATCTATTAATTTACAAAGGTATTATAATGTTAAATGCCTGTACTAGGATCTAGCCTGTATCACAGGTGGCAAGAGCTTATACTTGACGGCATTTGTAGGATGATCAAATTCTTAACCATATTTAACTTTTTTTAAAGTCTTGATAATGACAGAATTTAATTAATACAATATTGTATACCTAGTTTACTTAAATACTAATTACCTTAAAGATCAAAATAACAAAAAGTCTTATAAACGTAATTGTAGATCTTATTTAGTTTGCGTTAAATGGTTTCTTGCACTTTATAACCTAGTTAGACACATATTATTATGTTATGATTTTGCGTCAACAGAATAGGTAAGTCAAATTGTTGCACAATCACATCACATTCGAGGCTATGTGTATATTCGATTTTTGCTGCGGGCGACTGATGTGCTTAGACATCAACAAAATCGACGGTTTGTAGGTCATTGCAGTGTTTTGTTGAGTCAGCAGACATTAAATACGAAAGTCTGGCTTTGATTATGACGCTCTAGGCGCCCTCATAGTCAATAATATAATTCTGCTACAATATTATTATAATTGAAACATGATTATGATTTCCGACTCCATTCTAGTCTTTCAAATTATTTATTTATTTATTTATTTAAACTTCTCGCACACAATAAGGTACAAAGGCGGACTTAATGCCTTAGGCATTCTCTACCAGTCAACCAAGGGTGGTGAAGAGATAAGATGGCGGGTGCTCTGATGGAGAGAAAATAATAATATTAAAAAATATTAAATTCTAACCTATTTATATTACTATTAATAAAATAGGTGCTCAAGTACATAAATAGATTATAAACATATAATACATATACATACGTACATATATACTATAACATATCCCTATATTATATATGTAAATATAATACATACAAATTCAAGGAAAGGAGGTAATTGAGATGACTCTACGCTATTTGTTTTGTAAATAACTCTGCAATTTCCGCTTAAATGCATACCGACTAGTGGCCGTCCTGATATCAAGAGGAAGCGCATTCCAGAGAAGAATGGACTGAATATGATAGGAAGAATGAACAAAGTCAGAAGTATGAGAAGGACAGAGTAGAAGAAGATTGTTGGAAGAACGCAGATTCTTAGCGTGTGAAGAACATAGATACTGGAAGTGAGACATAAGATAAGAAGGAGGGCTGGGAGAGTTGAGAAGGGAGAAAAGTGAGGTCAAAGCGCGCAAACTTCTTCTCTGGCGAATGGACATCCATTTGAGCTCAGTCCTGTAACTCGACACATGGTCATATTTTCTGAGATTAAATATGAACCGGATACCATTGTTGAGTAGTCTGTCGAGCTTATCCAGCAAAACCGCATTCAAGTCAAAGTAGCACACGTCACCATAGTCGATGATAGGGAAAATCAAAGTCTGCACAAGCATAGTCTTCGTCTTAGCGGGCAAAAAGTTTCTCAGACGATACAGGGATCGCAGAGTACCGTTGACCCTTTGACTAACACTAGAAACCTGGCGTTGCCAGCCCAGCGTTGTGTCAAGATGCAAACCGAGATCTTTCACTGTAGGAGTAATGGGTATGAAGGTACCATTAAAAATAAGAGGAGGAAGAGAGCTAAGTGCCACCCTACCCATCATGCGCGAGCTTCCAATTACAATGGCCTGACACTTTGAGGGGTTTACTGACACCCCAAAACTATCAGACCACTTTTTGATAGAGTCTAAGTCTCGGTTTACATCTGCTATAGCGTCCGATAAACTCTCCACCCGCTCAGCCGCATACAACTGAAGATCATCAGCATAAAGATGATACGAACATCGAAGACAGAGAGTTATAAAATTAATGAAGATGGAGAATAACAATGGAGAAAGAATACCGCCTTGTGGAACACCAGCATCCAGGTCGCGCCAACTCGATGAGCTCTCATCAACGCGAACCGATTGCCGACGTCCCCGAAGATAAGAAGAGAACCATTCCAGGGCCTCGGGCGAAACCATAAGATGAGAGAGGATAGAAAGGAGAATATCATGGCTGACAGCATTAAAGGCATTGGAGAAATCAATTAATACCAAAACGGTAACCTTGGTATCCTCCATTGCTTCTCTAATGTCGGCAGTCACTTTAAGGAGAGCGGAGGCCGTACTGTGCCCAGGCCTGAATCCAGACTGGAAAGAGCTAACAAGGTTGTTCTCGTGGACAAACCCTGTAAACTGCTTGTGTACGCAGGCCTCAAGCACTTTGGACAGGAATGGGAGAATGGAAATAGGTCGAAAGTGGCTGGGTAGAGAGGGATTTGAAATCTTAGGGAGTGGGCGGACAAAAGCCATACGCCACAGGGATGGGAAAAGTCCAGAATCAAGAGAAAAGTTGATGATGTGGGTAATCGGAGGGAGCAGGATATCAAGCACCCAAATGACCATACTACGACTGATGCCGTCATAGCCCACAGCCTTGGATTTTATGGAGAGGATAATCTTTTTAATTTCGTCCAAGGTGACTAGAGAGAAGTGAAATGGTTCTATGATGGGACTAGCTAGGCCAGTAATGAAATCGACCGTCTGGGACAACATTTGGGAATCCAAATGACAACTGGTTGTGAAGTGACGGTTGATATCATCAAGGCCAATCGTATTAGGAAAATCCACATGACGTGGTCTACCGATACCAAGAGTACCAAGGAACTTCCAGATATCAGCAGGTGAAGAAGAAGATATGTTCTCTAGAATATGGCGGCGTTTAGCGTTGCGTATCATCTGATTACACCGATTTCTAGCAGCTTTGAAAAAGTTGCGATTTTCTTCACTGCGATCCTTTTTAAATTTACGAAAGGCTCGATCCCTGCGCCTCATCGCCATCCGAACCCCTGTCGTCATCCAAGGAGCAGGAGGACGCCGGAGTTTAACCTTCTTAACAGGAGCGTGTTTGTCGTAGAGAGCAAGGACCGTCCGATTGAAAATACGCAGCTTATCGTCTACAGCTCTCGCCGCTGCCAGGTGTTCCCAATTGAGGTCTGACGCATCCTGACGAAGCTTCTCAATGTCCATGCGCGCAAAACACCGCATGTGCAGAACTTTTGGGACAGGTTTAGGCGGTTTTAGGACATAACAGAGGAAAATGAGGTCATGATGGGAGAAACCAGGAGCAGGACACTGACCATGAGAGGAAACAAGGGAGGGAGTGGATGTAAGGATTAGGTCAAGCCAAGTGTCATCGCCTGAGATATTAAAATGGGTAGGTTGCAGTGAAAGTACATGGAGACTAACGGACTCGATGATGTTAAGGAGTTTACGGGAACGAGGGGTGTGGTGAGCAAGGTCGGTGTTGAAATCGCCCATGATGACGCAATGTGCAAAATCTGACCCTACGGATTCTAGCGCCAATTCGAGATTGGAAAAGTAGTCGACGGCGGGTGGACAATAGACAACACCAAGTAGGGTCTTGACGCCTTTGACGTAGACCTCTAAAAAGAGGTACTCAGCGGAAGCATGATAGAGTGAGGGAGATGAGGCAATGATTTTGAAAGGGAAATCGCTACGAAGATAGATAGCTACACCACCTCCTCCCTTTCCAATTCTATCATTGCGGATAAGAATGAAACCAGGAAGAGAGTAGGTGGTGGACAGAAGATGAGGTTTGAGCCAACTCTCAGAAACCAGAACGGCATGAACATTAGCGTCGGAAAAGGTGTCCAACAGATCACTGTAGTGACTTGGCACACTTTGCGCATTTATATGGAAGATATTGAGCAAGTGACCTTTCTGTTGACTGAGACTCCGACACACAAATTCACCAAGGGTGTCAGTCAAGGAACTAAAACTAGCATTAGCGGATGAGCTAGAGGAATCAATGGCAGAGTAAAAAGAATCATCGTCAGTTAACATAAAATATAAATAAAAATAACTGTTAAATATATCAATAAATTACAGCTAAGATCGCTTTCGCTTTCGGTGCAACACCACTCTCTTTGCACCACCCACCAGTAGCACCAGTATAGCTGTACATGGATCCTTTAACGCGTGGCCCATATTGGAACTACGCTACCAATCTTGATTTCAAAACACGAAATAACATTGCAAATTAATCAAGCGCCAAAAGATCCCTGTAACACTGTACAGTAGTATATTACAAAACCAAAAAAATTGAGGAGAAAATAGTATCACAAACATAAACACAAAATATTATGAACAAACGAATAACAAAACGATACATGACAAAGTTACGTGAGCAAAAACGAAACGCAAGATACGAAACATCACAGACGTGGAACAAGGAAAAAGGAACGTCAAAAAAAACAAAAATTCAAGGTTGACAGGTGACAGTGACAACTAATTGACAAACAAATTATTTTGGAATTAATTGAGCTTATTTACCGGCAGAATGAAATTTATGTCGTTTTGAGGTGAAATTAAGAAATATTAAGCATTTAGACATGTACGATAATATAATAATTACGTGAACTAACGTGCCAAAAACAAAAACTGCCATGACGGAGAAACAAACACTAATAAGTTGCAAACACTTAGATTTTACGCACTGCACTATCAGGCTGGCCTCCTGCAACAGCAGATGATTCCCCGGTTTTCTTAGGGTACTTGGCCAGCAAGGGATTGAGTTCCTCTAAAGAACAAATCTTATGGCGTGCTCCATCAGGGGATCTGATGACAATAACCCCGTCCTGAGTCCAGCATGCCGGCATCCCGAAGTGCAGGCGCGCTCTGCCGAATACGGTTTGCCTAGACCTGGTCAAGAATTCCTTAACAGTGACAGTGGAGCCCTTCAATGCAGACTTTGCCTTCCAAACAGTGGACTTCTCGTCAACATTAGAGAACCTTACCAATATAGGTCTGCTGATCCTTGGGCCCTTGTTTGACGCCCCAAGTCTGTGACACACTTTGATGGACGATGCAGTGATGTCAGGCAGTCCCAGTTTGTTCTTCAGAACGTCCAGCACAAGAGCCTTACAGTCCTCTTTGTCCGCTTCAGAAAAGCCAGTGAAAATCAGAGCTTTCCGGCGAGATCTTGTCTCCAAACCATCAACCACTCTAGAGCACTCCATGATCTGCTTTCTAAGAAGTCCCAGTACGCCGAACATAAGCTCACGAAATGACCGGAACTCTTCAGCAATCTTTGCTACGGTGTCCTTTGCAGGCCCAGCACAATGGATCTGTGCTTCAAGTTCGCCCATCTTTTTGAAGAAGCACTCCTCGAGGTTCTTCTGGGCCGATTGGATATCATCGAGTTGAGAAGACATGGTGAAGTGTTCAGAACTTGTAGTGACGACAACAGTACTAGTGAAAGCTGGCAGGTGGTGTAGTTTAAGTGCTAGTATTACATGGATTGTTTCACCACAGCCTATTTAGTAGGATATACAACAATTATTGTACTCAAAAGCAAGTTAAAATACTTTATAATATTTTTAATTAAAAGAGATTTAAAAATTTATGTGTTAACTTTTTTACACCTACCCCCGAAAAAAAGCCCCAAATTACCTTTTGAATTCTACTAATGGAAATCACGTCAACACAATCCTTCTCTCCTTTACAAATCTCAAAGTAATTAAATATGAAACAATAGGTTACACATGAGGCCAGAGAAATGTATACAGTGTACAATATCTTAACGGTACACACGTCACACATTCTGCTTGGCGTCACTGCGACTTTGTTAAACCGATTAGCTGTTCATGTGAGCGCTGATTATAGCATTGTGCTGAGTGAATTATTATGCAAGTATGCGTAACAATACCGTTGAGTATGTTGTTGGATTGTTACAAATGTACGGGTTTACGGCTCCTTATATTATAATATAATGATAAACAATGAAATACATATTATGTAATACAAATAACAATAGAAACAATTACAAATAGTTAATAAATACAGTAAGCAGGTTAACACCATGTTGAGATGACAGGAGTAACTTAAAATATTACCTATAGCATAATCATTAATCAGCCTATGATGTTCCCACTGCTGGGACACAGGCCTTCTCTCTTCTCGAGGGAGTAGGCTGTAATCCACCACACAGGCCCAGTTCGAGTTGGTAGATAACAAATGTCTTCGAATTATGGGTTCTAGGACATGCCGGTTTCCTGACGATATTTTCCTTTACCGTTTTTGGGAGCAGTGGTGTTGAAATTATTCACAAAGGGAAGTATAAATGCTAGAAGAGCAGTGATGCAGTTTGAGTTTTAAGTATTCCGAAGGTTTTAAAGCAACGCAACGGTACAATGGCAAGTGAACGTTCTCAAATAAAATACTCTTGCAAAATGCGTCTGGCATTATGTAAGCAGTCAGTGCTGCTAGAATTGCTGAGGTATCAATCTTTAGTCTATGGTATAATTTGTTCCATCAACAAACCAAACACCTGCCAATACGAATATAATTCCTAATAATACATGAACAACTGAAATGTATATGTCACAGGCAATTTGTATGATTCCGCTTTATAAACGGGGCGTCGTCCGTTTACAAACGCTCGCAGTTTTGAAATATACTGAAGGCAAAATATAAATCTATTTCTAAAGGCGCTCGCTCGGCTCGCGCGCAGTTTGTCACAGTTCTAACCTAACCTAACCCATTTGGTCGGGAGCCTGGATGTCGAAATTATAATAATTGCACGAGTTGCCAATTTACCTTCGGCATATTATTTAAAAAAACTGCGAGCGTTTGTAAACGGACGATGCAGTATATATAATGACGAATCATACAATCTGCCTGCGATATATACATTACATTGATATTTTTCACAAAAGCGTTTGGTTGATATATTGACACACAGACATTTGAAAAGGTTGAAATGCTTCAAGTACTCACCCGCCACTCGTTAGGGAGAATGCATGGTGTTGTAATGAATGACTCATAAGTACACGTCTACCTACTGATGTCATACCTACTGACGCCTTTCAGAAAATAAAGAAAAGAGTTGGTTTATCACCAATGAGGAACAATCTCATTACAAAACGAGTCTACTCCAAGCCCAAACCTTCGAATTCGTTTTTGTATTTTTATTTTTATTCCGACGAACTTAAAGTTTGTAATACAAAATTGACAACTTAGACTCGGGTTTGATGTCATTTTTAATGATTAGAACTTTAACGTTGTCGATTTAAAGTTCGAAATTCAAAAGGAAATGATTCAGTACGAACAAATATACAATTTAGCCGTACAAAAATATAATTGAATATCTGTTTTTCCATCACAATAGTATCAAAAAGGTAACAAGATAAACGAACCTGTCACACATATTCATCCATGTTAAAGTTAACATTATATTCTCATTCGATATTATTCAAAGTTTATTTAGGATGTTCACCTTTGCTTACGTAGTTTGAAAGGGGTAATGTTATTTCAGCTTCTTTATGCAATGTATAAATACCGTCTTCTGATATTGTATTGATAAAAGTATGACGGGTTGATCTCTTTCTGTGTATTGTACGTTTTATTATTGTATTTCTAGTGTATATAATATGTCTATTTTATATCATGTGCTACGGGTTAGTAATATGACTCAGTTCTAGTAAAAATAATATATTTATTGCAAGAATTCAAAGTGATATTTATGTAGATAATGTAGAACACGTGGCTTATCATAGCCACAATGCAAATGACAAGCAGAAGTATAAGTACAATAACCTGAAGGTAACGTTGATCACTTTTGAACTTTGTCTGTAAGCTTGTTACTTGTAGATGTATAGTATATACAGTCAGGGAAATTAATTGTTCACCAAATTGACCGCCAACTTAAACTGGTCATATATTTAAATCACAACTGCAATTCTTTGACAGTACTACGAAATCACTACAACCCGGCAAATTTACGTAGTGTGTCATCAGAGATCGGAATAGGTAGACCTTATTTACCTAAACAGAAGGAAGTAACATAGAGTGGATAATACCTCCTCAAACATCCCGGAATAATTATAATGACGTTTAAATCCCGGGATTTATTTATTAGACTTTATTTATAGTTACAAATTATTGATTTGAAAAATCATATTATCATAGTTAGTTGTGTGACAAAAGATGTTTTGAAACAATAAGAACCGCCACCGCTACGTATTCTTGGGCACGAATAATCAAATATCTGTACTACAAAATGTATATAGATGTGTATTTGAAGCACAAGTTTTAATAAACCAGCCAACTTAATTTTATTTTACCTACATGAAACAAATACTTGAATTTGACACAATTTTAGTACGTAACCCTAAAAATTGTTATATAAATTCTTCAAATCAATAATTTTTAACTATAAATAAAGTCCAATAAATAATTTGTGGTTTTTAAATCCCGGGATTTTAACGTCATTACAATTATTTCGGGATTTAAGAGAAGGTTTTATCCACTCTATGTCACTTCCTCCGTTCTTTCTTCTTTCGTTCCGTCCTTTCCTCCAACGAAAAGCCACTTATATCACAGAAGTTGCTTTCCAGTGGATAGAAGGATATATAATAAATTACCAAAATCATATAGGGAATTACCAATCAATCGGTTTAAAACAGTGCTATTCAAATGGCATAATTATAGAAAAATCATTCTATTCTGTGAATGAGTACCTAAACTTTAAATATTTACACTGACATTTAACTATTAAAATTTGACAAATGTTTGACATTTCTATTGTTAATTTATTATCTAGAATTTATGTTCCAATTTTATTATCATTGATTTAATTATATTTGTATCAATTATTATGTAATCAATTATTTTGCATGCTAGTTTTAGCGAATTGTTTTAGAAACTTAAAAAAAACCCGACCTTCTGTAATGTACAGACGGCTACACATCAAGCTATACATTTCCAGTATAAGCTGATCTCGCATTGTATATGATTTCCGTACAATGAGAGGTCAGTGTTTAATGGAAATGTATAGCTTGATGTGTAGCCGTGTGTACTACAATTCTTGCAAATAAATAAATTTCATTTCATTTAATTTTTTTCCTCGAATTTTAGGTAAACAAGCTCTACCTATTACGATCTCTGGTCATCATGCATGACACCAAAGTAAACGCTTCGTTATTGACGTTGCCATTTTCAAAGCATAATACGACAAGGTTCCAAATATGCTTAAGGTCGACCTTATAACCATATTTTACCAGCTCAGTTATAAGTCCCATGCAATAGGGGGAGAGTACCTATTTAACTTTATATAGGTATAGACAAATTGCTGTTACGGGTCCAAGATGACCCAAAAACCCAAGAATATCGTAATAACACGAAGGGTGTAGCGTAATAGCAGCACTGAATGGCGTGGCTGGAGGGATGCACGATGCGGTGCGTATATAGGTAGCACAGGGTTGCAAGAATTTACTGGTATATTAAAGTTTGATTTACATAGGGTGATATTTCGGTTCACCCTTGTTTGGTCGAACAATGTTTCGTCGAAAATCACTTCGGCGAATTTTAGTTGCAATAAAGTCATTTCGTAGAATTATTCATTTGACCGAATAATTCATTGGTAAATTTTTATTTAGCATAATTATTTATTTGAACTAATTTCATTTGAACAAATTTCATTTCACCGAATTTTCAAATGCACTAATTTTATTTAAACTAATGTTTCACTAGACTAAAATACTTCCCGTTGTCCCCGTGGTTTGGTTTTACATTCAAAAATATGTTTCTGGCACTCGCCGGCCGCTGCCGCGGCACCGCTCGCTTCGCTCGCTCGGCTCGTGCGTTGTGTGGTCACAGTTCTAACCTAACCTAACCTAGCTGTTTCGAACTTTCGATTTGTCCCCGTTAGCCGAATGTACGTTATGGGAACAACGGGAAATAAATTTAATCACGTCCCGCTGACCCCGTGACGGGGATATGGCATACTTGAATATTCGATAAAATACATGTTATACCATCTGAACATTACATCAAATGAACATTATACCTTTTGATCATTAGCACAAATGTTGTTATAGCAAATAAATATTCGACGAACTGAAAATTCTGTCAAACGATATTATACTAAGTGATGATTTTCTTAAACGTTGTTCGATTTAGTAATATTGTATCAAACGTTGTTCGACCAAACAAGGGTGAACCTGATATTTCTATATAATTCAATGTATTATTTTAGAAATGCTACGTCGCTATGTTTCACCTGCTTGTTTGCCACCCAATTAAAAGGATAAAAAAGACTCCAACTGATAAGCATTATCATCATTATCATTTCAGCCGAAAGACGTCCACTGCTAGACATAGGCCTCCCCCAAAAGGAGGGGGTGTTGCCATAATCACCACGCTTGGCAGGCGGGTTGGCGATCGCAGTATGATGTTAAAATGCATAGAAAACGCTCTGCTGCCCATTCTCTAGTAAGTCCCTTAGTCGCGACACCCACAGGAAGAAATGGGATGGTGCTTTTCTTTACGTCCGGCTCCATACGGAACCAACTGATAATAGAGCACTCGAAATTCGTTATTCCCACAATTAATGCACTTACTAAGTATTGCTCGTCAACTGTGGTCGTTTCACCGTCGTAAGTCGGCCAAAATTTAATGTAAGTTTATTTATTTATTATTCAACTATCTATAGTCGGACTTTTAATTAGCTGCAGTAAAATGACACTTATAATTGACATTTCATTAAAAAAATCAAAGTTATTGAGGAAATGTCAGTAAGAAGTGTAATGTTACTGCAGTTATTTGAAAGTCCTAGTTTAACTCCAAGTTGACATTGTAATTAAGGTCACAGTGTGCTTAAGTACCTACTGTGAATTGCCTCAAGCTTCAAAATACACCAGGCGCTAAAATAACACTGTACGGATCGCTGTGGAACGTGCTTCTTGTGCTCAACTTACATTATGCCTAAGGGACAGTAACCTGGATGCAGTTTTATGAAAAAAAGGAACAATAAATGTGAGTTTATGTTCGCCTTTATGTTTGAGTTAAACTTATCATTAAAAAAAACAGTAGATCAAGGTTAGTTTATACAACATTATTTTTAGTATATGCGAAACCCTAAATACGTGTCTAGTATTCTTATGTAAAGAATCTATGTACAAAATTTCAAAACTGTATCATGAAAAATCACAAAGTTATAAGGTTGTTATGTTACCGGGTTGTCCGTACAAAACATGCTAACGGCGCCCCGCGCCTCCAGGGTCGTCTTACGCTCATCGATAATAATTTGGCAGTAGGTCCTTAACTGTACGCCGATTGTATTGTAAGTAATTAAATAGTGATAACATTTTCCATTACACTTAAATATTTTTGGGACAAAATATAGCATGGTGTAAAAAATATTTAAATCGATTCAATTCCTTATTCTGAACAAACTATATTCAGGTTTCACTTAGACTAAAAATAATGTTGTATAAGCTATTCAAACAACAAAATTATGAAAAGGCTTCTACTGTATTTTAATATGTTTCAAACGACTTTTTGTTCACAATAATTACATGGAGCTTAGTGTTGGCACTGTGCCCGAAGTTAGGGTATAGGCTTCTCTGCTCACATGATACCTAATAGTTAACTGCATACTGTAGCCGGAAGATTCAACATCCACACTACTGCCAAACCATCCCAGAGTCAATGATTTTATTTATAGTACAGTAACAATACTTTCTAGAACAATATATCAAGCGGAAAACAATATTATGTACGTATTATACAACCTGTTTTTTTTTTATATCCCATAACTCTAGGGTTATATTCTGTAGGTAAAAATAATACTAAAACTCCTAGAATAGGTGGTCCAAAAATGCATCGTTTCGGATATATCATCAATCATAATTAAATTAGATCAAAAGTTGTCACCAGTATATGACGAATCTTTACTTTTGCGAGGTTGCCAAACTTCGCAGTAGTGTAGTAAAATAAATAGTAAAATAAAATATGTAGGTATGTTGGTATCGGGGCTTCCCGGCGGCAGCTAGTAAAGGGAAAGCTACCTTGTCGACGTTGTCATATTTCACGTAAGGGTGTTTTACATTAATAATCGTGACTTTGCCGAATTATTTTGTATGAAAAATGAAAAAAAAAAATAACGAAGGATTGGAACATAACTCATATGCCAGTTGATTCTTTGATATGGCCTCAATCATACCCTAGAGTTATGGGATATCAAAAAAAACACGTTGTATACAAAATCAAACCGGTTGCTATTTTAATTGTATAATAATTATACAATTAAAATAGCAACCGGTTTGATTGTGATTGAAATGTGTTACAATATTTTGTATAGATCATTATTATCTATACAAAATATTGTAAAACATTTTAAAAGAGTAACGGTGGAGTTTCTTGTCCATTATGTTCCAAAATGTTAAAGTTAATGTTATGTTACGAAACTACCTTTTGAAAGGGGCAACTAGAATCAATTTAATTACATTTGGACGTTCAAGGCTCGTACGTGTACGGGTACGTGGTGCGACATCGCGGGCGTGACGCGACACTAGTAGCACAATTTCTTTGTCAGTGCCTGTCTCGCCCGCGATATCGCACCAGTCTGTACGAGCCTTCAAAAGCGCCTTATAAGTGCCTATTAGAAATAATTACATTGAATTTGACTTCTGACTTTGATCAAGTGTAGGTACCTACCTACTTGATCTCCTTTATACATATATAAACTTTCTTATCATTAATGCAATCATCATTAATCATCATTTCAGCCGAAAGACGTCCACTGCTGGACATAGGCTAGGTAGGTTTGCCATAATCGCCACGCTTGGCAGGCGGGTTGGCGATCGCAGTATGGTGTTAAAATGTATAGAGAATGCTGCTGCCCATTCTCTAGTAATTCCTTTAGACGCCTTTTACGACACCCACAGGAAGAAATGGGTTGGTGCTATTCTTTACGTCCGCCGCGGCACCACACGGAACTATTCATGCGTATTAATGTATAGAAAAATAATATCAGAATGTGTCTGTCTCTATAGCAAAAGAAACTTACATCATTTGGAATCATTGATACGTTGAAGAAGAAGAATGGCAAATGGAAGGGTGTCTCTTTTCATACCGACAAGAAACGAGCGTGATCACCACGCTTGTCCAATTTATTTATGTTGGCTATTTTAGGCAACCAAACCCGAGTTGTGAGCAGTGGTGGCCCAGTGGTACAGACCGCAACTTGCGAGTAGGTCATAAGTTCGGACCCCGACAGGCGCTTTACTTTGTGTAGATTATTTCATTACCACTGCTCTCAAAACGGTGAAGGAAAACATCATGAGAAAACAATGTCCTAGATCCAAAAAATCGAAGATATGTGATATTTACCAACCCGCACTGGGCCCGCGTGGTGGGTTAAAGTCCACTTCTTCTCACAGAGAGAAGACTTGTGTCCCAGCAGTGGGAACATTATAGACTTGCGAAACCCGAGTTTTCTCGCGACATTTCGCTCCACCATAAGGCATAAGTTATGCAATTTAAAATAACCTGTCACAACTGCATACATTTGCGCAGAAACGTGAAGTATTTTGCTAGATGCAGCCCTGCAACGGCCCCAGGCAACGTTGCCAATCTCGCGACAAATAACATTTTTAAAATTGCAACTTCGGAAAATAGAGATACGGGGCTCTGAACCGTTTAATAGTGATTTACGACCCGATAAAAATTTCAACTTTTCACATTAACGTGTCAGGTTGCCTTTATTGTATAACTTAGTTTTGCTGTTACTGTAAGTAAAAATTATAGTGTTAAAGAAGAAAACTTTAAGTTTAAATGGTAGTTTTCTCGTCGTAGGCGATAACTTTCAAACAGGATTATTGTGAATAAAAGTGCTGGTTAATTAACTTAATGGTTCTCTTAGGAGAAACAGTTGCTGAACTATCTTACGTAGTTCCGTGTAGTTCCAAAAATAAATATATGCTGAGTGTTCCTCTTCCTTATGGACAATTATAAAAAACTAGTTGCACCCCGCGGTTTCACCCGCGTAAGTCTCGATCCCGTGGGAATGTCGGGATAAAAAGTAGCCTATATGTTAATCCAGGATGTCAGTTACCTCCACACAAAATTTTATAAAAAATTGTCCAGCCGTTTGAGTGTGAAGAAGTAACAAACACACACACACACACACTCACAAACTTTCGCCTTTATAATATTAGTGTGATGTGATGATCAATGATGATGATGATAATGTATAACGAAACGCGTGATTCAGAATCTAGGTCGAATCTATCACCGAGTAGTGAATTGAAACGTATGCGTGTTTTAAGACTGAGCAGCGCCATCTATCTGAGTTTTTAGAAAACTAAAGTTATCATCAATCTTGCGTATTTTAAGTTGCAAAATGCATACAATGCGGGGAAAAAATGCATATTTATTGCAAAAAAGCAGACTACCAAATACCAGATTAAACGTAAAAGGGCAAAAATGTATTACAATTCCTTGCTTATCCCACGGGAACACTACATTTTTTCGAGATAGCCTATGTCTTAATACAGAGTGTCAGCTACCTCCATACAAAATTTTATCAAAATTGGTCCAGCCGTTTGAGCGTGATGAAGTAACAAACATACACACACACACTCTCACAAAAATTTCGCCTTTATAATATTTTATATTAGTGTGATGATTATATATTATATTATATTATATAGGTAGTGTGATTTATTTATAAATTACAGCAGCAGTGATGATCCAGCGGTTACGGCCCCGACTTACGAGTTGTAGGTCGTGGGTCCGAACCCAGGCAGCCGCTTTACTTTGTGTTAATAATTTCATCACCAGTGCTCTGAAAACAGTGAAGGAAAACATCGTGAGGAGACGGGCATGTCCTAGAACTAAAAGTTCCAAGACAATGACTGTGACATCTACCAACCCGCACTGGGCGAGCGTGATAGATTACAACCCACTCCCATCTCTCAATACCTTGAAAAAGGCTGTAAGTGATAATTTAGGTCCGTTACGGGAAATCGTTGAAGAAAATGAATCATTGAATAAGGCTAGAACACAGCAAACTAAAGATAATGATACGGTACCTCAATTTCAATCAATAAAAGATATTTAATGTACTTATAATTTATTATTTTTATGACATTTATTTTACATTCTGTGATTACCCACACACTGATATTATTTTTTTTAGGTAAAAGTTTTATTTATTTTTTATTTTACAATGTTCGTAAATATGTGAGCACCATGTATCTATCACATAATTAATGCAACTGTCATTGCTTCATTATTATTAATTTTACCTTTTGTGGTATAGTAAGTATTCTATATAAGTATTCTAGGTGCATCGTCTTCACATCAATCAACCAATCAACTCAGCCTATCGCAGTCCACTGCTGGACATAGGCCTCTCCCAGGCTGCGCCACAACACCCTGTCCTCCGCCTTCCGCATCCAGTCTGACCCAGCCATCTTGTTAAGGTCGTCGGTCCATCTAGCTGGGATCGTCTTCACATATAATTATATAATTGATATACCTATACAAAATACTAGACTAAATGTATGAACGTAGGCGAAGCAAAAGGAGTATGTAAGGAGCGTAGAAAGTGGCGTTCTATAGTTTCTGCCTACCCCTTATGGGAAGAAGGCGTGAGTTTATGTATGTATGTATGTGTATGCAAAATATTGTAAAACATTTTAAAAGAGTAACGGTGGAGTTTCTTGCCCATTCTTCTCTATATGAAGCTACCTTTTGGAAGGGGCGACTAGAATCAATTATATTTTCTTTGTAAATTTTGACGTTCAAAAGTGCCATTCATTCATATTTGAAATATATTATTAGACTTTGACTTTGAATGATGATTACTTACGTGGCATGATATCTAATCCACTATAAGTACACCCGACTTTAGCAGCAACCCTCCATCAAAATATTTTACGATATTCCTTTGTTCCGAAAATCAGCATGGAAAAATTCCATAGCAAAGATGATGAATCTATTTGCCACCGATTCGGAGGCCAATAGACTTCATAAAAACCGGTCAAGTGCGTGTCGGACCACGCTCAATGACGGGTTCCATAGTTGGGATGAATTTATCCCAAGAAAAAACTTAACATTGTAGTTGTAATACATGTTCTGCCATACATTCCAATCGCAAATGTAAGTTTGTACGCACAATATTGAGAGAAATTTACCATGTTATTTTAAGACCATAGACTTCTTATAGGTTTTCCTGTAAGAAAAGTACCTATACAACTATTTTCTGCATTTTTTTTTTAATTTAGGCACTTTTTAATTTTCTTGTTATCCCCCAAAAGTCAACCTCATATTCCAAATTGATTTATTTACGTTACCAAACGTCACCAAACACGGATGTGTGTTTGGTTCACAGAAATTAATATATGTGCACCTACCAAATTTAAACTTAATCGGTCCCTACGGGACCTTTCGGAGCAAATCGGCCGTGACAGACGGACATACAGATAGACACCTGAGTGATCCTATAATGGTTCTGTTTTAACCTTTTCAGGAACTGAACCCTAAAAATGGCCAAATATACTCCCTTATAAACCCTCGTATTGATCAAGAAAAACGCACTAGCTGTTGGTAATATCAATAAAATATGATGACCATTTTTTTGCATATTCGTTCTAACACATGAAAGGAATAAGATTTGGGTACAACCTTTGGATAGACCGCACTTTGTCAACAGAAAAGATGTGAGCCCTGAAATATTTATAGAATATTGTACAGGATTATTAGAAGAAATAAATATTACAAATTTGAGGATTATATCCAAGATAAGAAGAACGCTTGCAAACATGCGTCCAGCTCCATAGGACAATCTAGAGTCTAGACAAAATCTAACTGATTGCTATGTTAACTGTATAATTTATTATTTTTATGGCATTCATTTTACATTCTGTGATTACCTTAATTAAACTCACACACTGATATATTTTTTTTTTTCGGAAAGATTTTTTATTTTTTTATTTTACAATATTTGTAAATATATGAGTGAGTGAGGATATGTGAGTGAGAATAGTGAGCACCATGTATCTATCTCATAATTAATTTATCTGTCATTGCTTCATTATTAATTATTTTTACCTATTGTGGTATAGTAATTTTATTCTAGGTGCATCGTTTTCACATATAATTATATAATTGATGTACATATAATAAATATTGTAAAACATTTTAAAAGAGTAACGGTGGAGTTTCTTGCCCATTCTTCTCTATAAGAATCTACCTTTTGGAAGAGGCGACTTGAATCAATTCTATTTTATTTGTAAATTTTGACGTTTAAAAGTGCCATTTATGTGCCTATTTGAAATAAATAATTTGACTTTGACTTTGAATACAATAACAGATTTATACTTACTGTACATAGCTACTAGTCAGGATGAAAAGTATTGTGAAAGTAAATTGCTTTTTGGTCCAAAACGTTTGTCGCAACAATCTGAGCTTTATTTGATCCTGATCCTTTGACCGTAATATACGTATGTACCATACTAAAGTTTTTATATTGGTAGGCATATAAAGGCTTATGTAGATTGTCATAAATCAAGGGTGGTACTTAGGCGCCGAATGTCCTAAGTCGTAAAAAATAAAACTCAGTCCTCAAGAACCTAATCTTTGTGACTGATCAATTTCCTCAGCCTGTGATAAGTTTTATTGAGAGCCACCATTCTCTAACCCATAGAAATATTATCAGATTTTTTCGAGACTCAGCGATTACTAAAACGAATATCTGACACCATTCAGCGTTATGTATGTACTTGTTGGGCCCTATAACGCTGTGGAACTTCCATTTACAAGCCCAAAGCAATTTGAACTTAATTTTGGAGATCATAAAGTTGATTTCTCTTTGAGAACTCGTCTATTTTGATGCGATCGTAAATTACCAAAGGTAGTTTCGGTCAGTATGGCCTCTATTTCGAACGGGCTAAGGGCTATTATAGTTTGGGATTATGTCGGTATTATCTTTGTGATCTCCGTAGACCTAGATCGTTTACAGTGTTGTGATGCGTACATGTTTTATTACGAGGGTCGCTTGTCGATATCAGACGAAAAATACTTTACAGCAGAAAATTAAGAGGTCTACGCACAAACAAACAACAATCCGTTCAAAATATAGGTAGTTACGCAAAACATAGATGTTCCATGAATATTGTAAGTATTCATCACCTCACACAATTTTATCACATCGTAAAAATAAGCCAACAGTATCGGGGAGGGGGAGGGGGTGTGTGGCAGGGTTATAAATAACAATGAAAAACAAAAGAAAATGTTTAATTATGTAGAAGGCTAAGATCAGGAAAAGTAGTGAGCAAGAGATAAGCTTACGATAAATTCAATCGATATACAAGAAGATATTATATTGATAATGTTTGACTCACGATCGCACAGCTTACGACTAAGAACCAGGGACCATACAACCCCAGTTAAGAGTTAAGCCTTTCAAAGGGGTAATCCATTCCATGGGTTAGTTTATCATGATGTAACCCATTGAAAGGGTTTTATACTAGAAACCCAGTGAAAGGGTTACATGATAACACATTGAATGGGTTTTATACTTGAAACCCAGTGAAAGGGTTACATGATAACCCATTCAATGGGTTCTATACCTACTTGAAACCCAGTAACATGAAAAAATCATAATATTATGTTATTTCGATATCCATCCAGCACGCGTAGCATGACCAATTTTATCTCTATTCTACCCAGGGACCATTTTGGTTGCCATTTTAGAAAAACCCATACGGTGTGGGTAATTATGAACGGCTTAAATTAAGCCGTTCAAAAGGCAAAAGACCCACACCGTATGGGTTTTTATCGAAAACCCTTTCAACGGGTTACCAAAATTTAATTTAAGCCGTTCATAAGTGTTACCAATATCGTATGGGTTTTTGTTTAACCGCTTAGAAATACCCTATCGAAAACCCTTGCAATGGGTAACCGAAATGGTCCCTGCTAAGAACTCGCCAAAAATCTTATCAGGAAAATTCAACAAAAACACGCCGTGAGCGAAGAAGAATTATAACACACGTATCACAATTCCTATCATTTAAACGTTCAACTTTACACTTAAAGCATGACGCTTAAGACAATAAACAATTTTAAAATGCAGAACATGATAACATAGTAACTGACACGACTGATAGTAACTGACTAGATAATATAATAATTTAGAAGCAATTTTTTTTTTCATTTTTGTTAATGTGAGTACCATGGAGCCGTTTATTATGATAAGATGTATGTTGACTTAAAAAAGCGTGGCAGTTGAGAGTATGTCATGCTCACTTAAATGGCTCGCTGATGGCGGCGCGTGTGTTGGATCATTCGGTTCCCTACAAAATGGTTGAGCTGGATGGTGCTGATCCACGTGTCATGTTCGTGAACGGGCGCCGTCAGTTGAGACTGGTCTTCTCGTAACTGCCAGGGCTTATTTGTAATCTTTTAATCTTATATTTTGAATTGTTTTTTAAATAAACAATTTTTTTTTTACATTGTTCTCACATATAGAAGCAACAAGAATAATGTACCCAGGATTATGTAATATCTTGATTTAAAAGAGTGTCCTTGGAGTTTCTTGCCTATTCTTCTCCATAGAGATCTACGTTTTGGAATGGGCAAATAGCTTCAACTTTCTGACTAACTGACCGACTCTTTGACAATTCAAAAGTGCCTGTAATAGGTTTAATTGAAATAAATGTTTTGTGTTTGAGTTTGAGTTTACTGTTTCAAAACTGCGGGTTCCGTATGTACAGTTCCTTAGTCTGCCCGGACGGACTTTCATTATAACTTTCAAACATGTAACGTCTCTTGCGCCTGAACTGTGCTGTTAACGTTTATTAGTAGGGACGTTTAACTTTATGAATAAAGCGACGCTTATGGGGTTTTGATATGTGGTGTTATGTGGTAGTCAGTCCAAGCAGAACGGTTATGGAATGCCTTGTACGTGTCAATAAGGCGTGCTCAATCTTTGTCCACTTTTAAAATTCTGGTAATAAAACTCTTCCTCTCTGCTAAAGCATCATCATTACATAATACAGTTCCTTGCTCTTGTTTCATCTTTATTATTTAGTTTTTGTATAGGTATGCGAAACCCGAAACACGTTTCTAGTATTTTTATGTAAAGAATCTAATGTACAAAATTTCAAAACTGTATCATGAAAAATAAAGTTATAACTTTATCAGGTTGTTATGGTACTGGGTTGTCAGTACAAAAACATGCTAACGGCGGCGCCCCCGCGCCTCGGTTCGTCTTGCGCTCATTGATATAAATTTGGCAGTAGGTACCTAACCTTGTAAGTAATTAAATGGTGATAGCATTTTCCATCACACTTAAATATTTACACCATGTTATATTTTTGGGACAAAATATAACATGGTGTAAAAATTATTGAAACCGATTTAGTTCCTCATTCTGAACAAACTATATTCAGGATTCGCATATACTAAAAATAATGTTGTATATAAGTGCATGCACGTATAGGTATATGTATTTATTGTTTAAAGTCAAAGTCAAAGTCAAATTGTTTATTTCAAATAGGCACATATAAGGCAGTTTTGAACGTCAATATTTACAAAAAAATAGAATTGATTTTAGTCGCCCCTTCCAAAAGGTAGTTTCGTATGGAGAAGAATGGGCAAGAAACTCCACCGGTACTCTTTTAAAATCATGTACAATATTTTTATAGGTACATTAATTATATAATTATATGTGAAGACGATGCACCTAGAATAAAATTACTATACCACAATGGGTAATAAAAAGAGTTAAGAATGAAGCAATGACAGATAAATTAAATACGTGATAGATACATGGTGCTCACATATTTACAAAAATTTAAAAAATAAATACGATTTCCTAAAAAATAACAATATCAGTGTGAGTTAAGGTAATCACAGAATTTAAAATAAATGTCATAAAAATAATAAATTATACAATTAAAATAGCAACCTGTTTGATTTTGTCTAGACTCTAGCTAGATTGTCCTATGGAGCAGGACCAGCATGTTTCCAAGCATTCTTATCCTGTATATAATCCTCTAATTTGTAATATGCTTGTTTGTGTTTTTTTACGAGTAATATGAGTTTACAAATTTTCTTTCATTTAGTTGCAATATATCACAGGGTATTTTGTTGTAACATTTAACACAGTACCCCATAAAAGATGTATGTACTTTAGATAACCTGTTTTTCTGTAACCTGTGTTTAAGTAAATGGTACACCACTAGACTGACTACCAGCAGTATTGTCCTTCTCCCTTTAATCCATCCAAAGGTTGTCTGTAAAAGATTGCTTTTAGCGATAAGACCGCCCATCGTAAAATTACAACATTTATATCTCTAATTTGTATGGTGTACCTACATAATAAAAAAGTATTCTTTTCTATTCTAAGTTGATATTTTGTTTTGCAAAAAATATTAGGTAGTCTTAGTCGACTAGTTTAACACCCATAGACTAAAAAACCAAGACATGTGACATCCTGCAACCCGCACTGGGCCCGCGTGGTGGATTACGGCCCACTCCCTCTCACCGAGAGGAGGCCTGTGTCCCAGCAGTGGGAACATTATAGGCTGGTTATGAAGACAAAGAAGAAGGGCTAGAAAACGTTGGCGTAATGACTAAGGTCCATATTAGAGAACCTCACTCAAGACTCAAGCATTGCTTAAAACTACTAGTAATATTATATTTTAATCCTTATTCTTTTTTGTGATAACAGCAATCAAACGGCGAGCAATGGTTGAGTTAGATTCAATAGAACAATATTATTAGAAGAACAAAGATCCCATCAAGACGTTTGATTTTATGAATAAAGTGATGGTTATGCTGATTTGGGATTGTGATAAATTGAGCTTTTGTTTCTAAAAACATGTTAACAGTATTTATTCTTTTATATATTTAGTTTACCACGTGACAGTAAAACGCTTTTCAAAGAGGATGTTTTGTAACCATATTATTATGTTAATTTAAAAGAGTGGCCGTAGATTTATTTGCCCGTTCTTATCCATAGGTACCTTGTATAAGTTTTGGAATGGGCAACTAGTTTCATCTATGACTGACCGACCTTTTTTGCAATTAAAAAGATCAAAGTTCATTTGAAATAAATGGTTTGAGTTTGACGAGTACAGGAAGAGAATTGTAAAAAAAACAAATATTTGACATGAAAATTACTTGAATCAATCATTTATTTCCTTCTGCCCATATGCCAATTTTTTTGGGGTCAGCCCAGCATCATTGAGTTTGTCCGAAAGGGATATCGTGGACCTGGCACACAGGCAACGAAAGGAACACGGGTGGGTTTTAGTCAGTAAATATCTAACACACTCAACCCAGAGCTGGAGAAGTTATTTGATAATTTTACACCCAAAAAAAAATTAAAAATTTAAACATCTCTAATAAACCGTCATCTCAAAAGTCACTCCCTTTCTAGCTATATTATTATCATCTTTCTCAATTGAAAAGGGGTTACTTTATAATTAGGATAATACAGGAAGGTAAACAAAGTGTCTGGTATAGCAAAAAGAGTCACTAAGCTGAAAGCTCTAACCCAAAGTCACTAAACCTGTGTTCATTAGTAATCGAAAATCAACTCGGCCAACCTTTTATTTAATAAAGTAGGATTTGATCTACAAAAACCGGCCAAGTGCGAGTCGGACCACGCACAATGAAGGGTTCCGTAGATGAAATGAATTTATCCTAAGAACAAACTTAACATTGTAGTTGAAAAACATGATCCCCGATACATTCCAACTGCAAATGTAAGTTTGTACCCACAATATTGAGTAATTTATCATGTTATTTTAAGATCACAGACTTGTTATAGGTTTTCCTGTAATCTATAAGTAAAGAATTATTTTCTGCTTTTTTTTCAACATTTTAGTCTGAGTAGTTTCGGAAATAAGCGTGAATGGTCATTTTTCATCTATTTTCTTAAGTATTTCTTTTAAAATTATAAAAAAATATATATTATGTAATCCTTAAGACAAGCGCTTTCATTTGATATGTCACACGGCACAGTCACCAAAACTTTTTTTTTTAATTTTCTAATTTTTCCCTCAAAATTCACCTCCATATTCAAATTAATTTATTTAGGTAACTCGTCCTTGTTTGGGTCACATAAGTTCATATGTGTACCAAATTTCAACTTAATCGGTCCAGTAGATTCAGGGCAAATCAGCTGTGACAGACGGACAGGCTACATGGGTTCTTTTTTCCTTTTGAGGTACGGAACCCTAAAAATGGTCAGGTTATTGACTCTCCAAGCTACCTGCCTGCCTGTATTCCCTACGTGTATTATCCTTACAGTAAAGTAAACCCTGAAGTTTCAAGCGAAAGTTCTATTCCGAAAATAACTTCCCTGATTATTTAAACAATAACACCAAAAGCACCTAAAACTCATTGTATTTCTAAACCTTCTAATCTAAAACATTTCTAATCCTAACTTTTCTAACTAATCAAACAATAAGTATCGAAACTGGAAAGCCAAGTTGAAACCCAGTGAAAGGGTTACATGATAAGCCATTTCAATGGGTTCTATACCTACTTGAAACCCAGTAAAATGAAAAAATCATAATATTATGAGTTATTTCGATATCCGTCCAGCACGAGTAGCATGACCAATTCTATCTCTATTCTACCCAGGGACCATTTTGGTTACCATTTATACATATCGTATGGGTTCTTGCTTAACCGCTTAGAAAAATCCTATCGATAACCCTTTCAATGGGTAACCAAAATGGTCCCTGGTTACAATGAATAGTTATATGATTTATGAAGTCTGTAAGGTTGTTAGCGGGTTCTCATACTAGAGAAAACTATTATACATTTTTTAAAACAAGAATAAAAAAATTCTTTCATAAACGGATTATGAAAGTTTTCAAAGATGTAGTTTTCTCTTATCGTACAATCAACGTTTCAGATTGCTTGAAAACAATGTAAATCAACGTCTTGTAGTTGAAAAGTTTCTTGAAATTTTTGGAACAATCAAAACTGCCGAGATTGTTCACGAAGGGTCAGATTGTTTTTGGAGTGTATTTTGAATTTATACATTGTTAATTAATTAACTAATTTATTGATTAAGAAACCAAGTCCCACTATACCAATCACAACACTTAAAATGGTTAAATATTAATGGGTTTATTTCGTTTTTACCCCGTGGCCACGAGCTACACGCTCAAGCAACTCGCGTCTAGCGACAGCGACTGTGGAGAAAACGATTCACAAGACACCGAGACGCGTGACACACCTTGCGGAGCGACTAACTGAACAGGCGACGCTCCTGTCGCTTGACGCAAATCGCACCGCTCGTGGCCGTGAACGGGGCTTTAGATTTTCATGAGTATATTTAGTTACTTATTTTTCTGCCTACTCTCATCTTCTGATGCGATGTTACTTGGAGTCGCCGCAATATTTTGTCATTCTCTCCTACCAGCCATCGCCTTATCATTTGCTTTCTTTTTTATATTATTTTATTCATAATTCTTTTGTTTTTAACCGACTTCCAAAAAGGAGGAGGTTATAATGAACGTCTGTTTTTTTTTTTATTTATTTTCACCGATTTCTCCGTCAATTATGGTCCGATTTTAATTTTTTTTTTGTCACCAAGTCACAATCTGATTAGGGGATCCCATGAAAATCGAGGGAAATTTTATAGGCACACCGATAGCGATTTTGGTATTTTTTTATAGTAACTCATGCATTTGCACTCGAAAAGCACCATTTGGTGAAGTGGAACTGATGATGGAAACATAGATGGTCACCGGAACTACTTAATAATAAGTAATTTCATGGTTGCGATTGCGACACTTTAATATGGTTACACAATCAATCATTTCTTCTTTTGTTTTACGAAAATAATTACCAAAATTAACGGTATTATATCAGTGCCGAAACATTTAAAATACCTATAAAACATTCACCTTTCCAACAATATCTCCAATAACGAGATAATGCCAGGTGTTTACAACAGCACAAATTAAACACTGACTTTCTCATTATCTTTCTCCATCAATACGTTGATTGTGTACATTTATTGAAATCGCTCGTAATTACTCTCAATGGGCTTTATGAACCCGGTTCCTGTATTTTCTACCTGAACACGTCATTGTCAATATTACCTTCATTAAAATCTCTTTGACACGATATCCGTATGGAAACTGGTGATAATGTATGTAAAGATAGAGATCGTGCTTTTTAATTACAAGCTGTTTTAATCTTCCATGGTAATTTTCCAGTTATTATTATTCGATCGGTTATTTTATACGTCATTGTTTGAGCACAGTTGTGATTTTTTTTAATGGTAATACCCTTTCAGTGAAGGTTTAAATAGTGTCTACTGTCACCAAAGTTGAACTAACTATGTAACCCTGGTTAGATTATTCAAGTATACCGCTATGAAATTATCGAATTTTACTAATAATACACGGTGTATGGGAGACATCGATGTACAAACTGTTACCACGAATTCAGCATAATTATGATTTTAGACTCTCCAGCGTATACAATTTTCCTCAGTTATTAAAAAATAAACTGCTGTTTCATACAAGCGACAAGACCAACACGGTCAAAATATACAGCAGATTTTTTTTAATAAGCTATGGAAAATGCGTGTCTATGTCCCTAACGCCCTGTATATCTTAAGTTACTTCTAGGCAAGCATATCATATACGTATCATCGCTTACCATCAGTCTAAGGTTTTACGGCAAAAAAGTCTGATTCAATCTCTCTCCTAATTTATTGAAGAAAAAGCAAGAACTAATATTTCAAACGTCAGCATAATCACGAACACACATATGGATATCGATTTTAATTAGCGAAATTGCGCCACGGATAACCATTCAGCAGATAATTTATCATCCTCAAATCGCGGATACGATTCGGATTTATTGAAAATTGCACTGTGAGTAAAGTGAGCAAAACAGTTATTGTAAAATTTGTAGGTTAAGTCTGATAGAACTCGAACCTTATAGGATTGAACGAAGACCGAGATGTATTAACGTTACTTAACACGTAGGTTAGGTGCTTTGGCTGAGCGTTATTTCTGTCAGTTTTCCACAAACTCCAAGTGTAAAGTAGAGACGGGAACATGTCTAAGTCAGAGCACGTACTAAGTAACAAGCGGCCTAAGTCTCTTTATAAATAAGAGGCATAGACAAAAATATTGACTTAATTCTCAGTTTACCTTGCTCTTAAAACGTAAATTAAAGTTTTAATGAAAAGGCTCATAACTCTCATTTAAATGAGCTGATATTAATACCTATGTAACATATTAATATTATTTAATAATATGCTTTGGTTATCATGGCTCATGATGTATATATTTTAATGAACATGAAGGCAGAGGGTCCAACATCTTAAATGAAAGTAAGAGATATTATATAGCAGAAGTCAACTTTTATTTCCACAACTTATTAATTCACTGTAATAATAGTTTAATTCAGACTACAGTATACAGCACTACAACATGTGCACCGGGCCGAGCCTGCGAAAAGAATGATCCCCTTCTTGCTGCGCGCTCGCTTATATAGAGCGGCTCGAGTAGTGGGGAGAGTGGGGATGCCTAAGTGACAGATTGCAGTGCGTAACTCGGCCTGTTGCACGTGCTGTTTACAATGGTGACGCCGTCACGGCCATACTGACGTGCGGACGTCCTCGTGCGCGTAGTCTCATCAAACAGTATCTAAAAAGACAACGATACTATTAATGTTCGTTCATCCTGACTAGCAATCTGGTCCAGTTCATCCCTTCAGGGTTTGCTTATAATTCTGGACCGCTCGACATTGAGCCTTCAGGACTTATACTAGCATACTGGTCCGGCTCATCCCTTCAGTTTGCTATTACTTCTGGTCCGCTCGTTATTGAGCCTTCAGGGATTAACAATCTGGTCCGGTTCACCCATTCAGACTTTGCTACTAATTCTGGACCGCTCGTCATTGAGCCTTCAGAACTTACCTTATATTTTTTTTTTCTTTTTTCTCTCTTTTTTTTTTCTTATTAATTGTTTTGCTTATATTTTATTGGTCCGGCCATTAACACTGAATGACCCTGCAAAACTATTATCCCCTACACAGGATCACCTCTTGCTAATTATTATTATTATGACTGCTTTCACAGACATTGTATCACTATTAATCGATGCCAGATTGCTATTCACAGACATTGTATCATTATTAATCCATATAGGATTGATATTCACAGACATGGTATCACTAATTGCCAAAGTTAAATTGCTGTTAGGCATGGCATTATTCTCGTGGCTGGTTTCGTGAACAAGGATATCGTCATCATCACGTCATCGTAATTTTCCATGATATGATATCCACCAGATTTTGTTTCACCACGATTTACTTTACGTAAATTTTTGTCAGTATATTTATAGACTTTATTTCTCCTATTAATATTAAAAAAAAAAAACGTTCCGGCTATTTTCTTACACGGTACAAAAAAAAATCTTAAAAGCAGAATTTTCATACGATCGCCCGTGATCAGTCATTATTCATTTCGGTACACCAAACAAATGAACTGGATTTTAACTGCCTCAAAAATACGAAATTTGTATAACGCTTGTAACCACCCGACTAGTCTAAATTTAAGGAAGTTTTTGTCATAGGTTCTATTGTACGAACGACAACCCTTACGTTAAAAACACGTTTATCTTAATCGGGCATGGCGCACTAACGCGACCACCAACATGATCGCCTGTGGTGCCAAGTAATAGTGGTTTCTTTAATTTAATTAGAAAAACTTGGATATTAATTTATCCTGTAATATATCCAGTTTTCTTCCGGCAATACACCGTGAGTTATTTCAAGCTTGTGGTTTTGTACCATGGTTGGACATTTAATTTGTAATGAGCACGCTATGTTCCTCACATCTATACTTTTAAGGATCACTTGTTCATGAAATTGCTCAACATTAACAAGCTTTCAATAAAATTACTATGCTCTATGCGGCATTCTGATCCCGAGTCAAATATAACAGGGAAATCTGTACCTCCTATGTGTCACTCCACCAGCTGCTCTGGAGCACAGGTTCACTTGATTGGTGCTGGTGCTCGGTGTGGAGCCTTGGTTCTTTCAGCGCTTGGGGCAGGTGTTGGCCATATATTCGATCTTACTGAAACATAGCACGTTACGGCTGGTTTCGGTTGTTCAGTTTTGGGTTGAATATTATCATCACATTGAGATTGAGACAAAACTGAAATGGTAAATCCCGTCACCAATTTTCTGACCAATTTGCTTCTGGAATCTTCTCAATGGGTTGCACATACCCGCTTCAGCTGCAGTTTTCTTATTATCAATCTGAAGGTAATGTCCTGGCACCGCTCCTTTTTTTTTTAATATCCATACCAACAACCAATTATCCAAACCGAACATATCACGCTTCCTCTATGCAGGTGACCTTGTCCCAAGCCACCAAACTCAAAACTCAAAGAAAGAAAGAAAAATAATTTTATTCGTCACAGAAACACGTGCCTAGGAAAACACAAACTCGAGCAAGTAAACATTAAAAAAAGAAAAACCTATCTACATTATAATCACGAGCACAAAAATAACAAATAGTCGGCAACTGCACGTCATGACTGTGACAAAAAGGCTTGCACTCAGCATGATGCTGTGCTATGGGGGACCCACAACACAGCGCTGATTTTCAGTGGTTACCCGAAAAAATACGTCCGGAACTTTAATGAGTTGAACAACAAAATAAAATAAAATAAACAGTATTCATAATATAATGCATAAACAACCAATTAATAAATATGATTAAATTACAAAAAAAAATATCCGCATGCATAAATAAAGTAGATATTAAACTAAAACATTTATATTACACGGGAATATCAAGTGTTTTGTCTCGCTTCTACCCCGACCACCGCTCCCCCACACAATATATATAAATAAATTACAGACAGACTACAGTTGCATTTCCCGTTTGCGTCTATGAGCGTGATGACGTACTGTGTGTGACTGTAGTCATCGAGCCGGGCACCCGCTCGCTACCTACAGCTATGGCGCGGCGGCGCGCGCGGTGCACGAGTCCAGTGAAGTCACGTGGCGCGCTACGCGTGACTATAATTCTGTGTAGTTACTACCGTCAAACGACATACCAACAGTGGGCCACTGGCTTACGCTTGCTTCTCGGCTTACGCTTGCGTCTCAGTCGACGCTAGATCAAACGTGAGGTTTTTAGTGTATACTATTTACGTAACAGTACCCATACATCGCTTTCGGCATGAGGGAGGATGACGAGACGCATACGACGTATCTGACGGATCACAATGCCGCCTCAAGCCGCCTGGATGTTGATATACCTTGCCCATAGATGATAAACCGCTAAGTAAGTATATATGTTTTTTGATAGGTATGTTTACTTGTAAAATATTTGCTGCTCATACTTTTGTTTTTCTAATAGGTATTTTTTCAGATGTAACTTAAAAGTTTGTTTTGTTCTTAGGGATCTTATGGGAGGTGGTAAATCATTCCAGCAGCGAGAAGCGGCATACTTGAAACATCCTCTGAAGGCTGTGGTCCTATGACGAGGACTGTAAATGGTTGAAGCATTTATTTCAACCATTTACAGGCACTTTTGAATTGTCAAGAAGTCATCAGTTACAAATATAAAGCTAGTTGCCCATTCCAAATAGTAGGTTCCTATGGAGAAGACCGGGCAAGAAACCCCCCGGACATTCTTTTAAATTAAAACATTGATACAAAGTAGGGTACCACTTGAGAAGGTTGAGGTCCGTATCCCCTCGCTAAATCACTTAAGCTCAATCCGAGCCAAACCCAGCCACATATTTCATCAACAACAACATATTTCATCTCCGCAATAGAGACTCGCACCGCAAAATTAACACCGTTTGAGGTGGGGTGTCCATCGAGCACTAGTCTGATCAAAGTGGGGTGGTTTGCCTACCATTGTGCGTACCACCGGGCTGGCACTATTTTTTCTCTGCAGGTGAATTTACCTGCCCCGTGTGGAGTCGTTCTGCCCATGCAAAATCAGCGGACACAGCTTTGAATGAAACGTCACGTCGACGACCATCACTGGTTGCCTAAAACCAACTCCGGTACAAATACTGTATCCATTAGCAGGAATAGTGGCACCAGCAGTTCACAGAGTGGTGGCAAGCTCTAGCGGAAGAGCAAAAATGGTATCCGACATACGACACCCTTTGCACGACAACATCCTCGTGCCACAAAGGCTGAAAAGCCAAAATAGTTTTTTGTTTTTTTTTTTTAAGTATGTCGTCCCACTCACTGGCGAGCATTCAAAAGAAAGACTAAAGCTGTGGCGAGACAGTGCTGCCTTACTCAAACAATTCGTCCCACTTGCTATAGATTTCCCACCCGGAAATGAGTTGCCTCGACCACCCTTTAAGTATTTAAAGTGACTTTGAACCCTGGTTGGCTGAAGCAAGGAAAACCTGTTCAGGTGGAGATTCATAGACTACTCCGCCTTGGATTGTAAATATGGTGCTGTTCCGCAAAAGATGGGACACTTAGTATCATCTCTTGCATGCCCTGTCAGCTGCACGTTACAGGAAACGATGGACGCTAGTGATGGCGCCAAACACGAGTCGAATTCTGGGCTGAGTCCATTTAGATTGCCATCGACACGCTTAAATGAAGTAAAGAAGAACTTTGGAAACCAGCATGCCCTTGATTGTTGCCCAAGAGATCTTGTCAGGTTGTATCTTGGTAAGATACATAGCGGCACGGCCCTTCAGGGAATCAGTAACCGCCAACATCAAGCCTACACCCTCCAATTTCCTTTTATCAATTTTGGGTGGGAAATTAATTGTCAAATAGGTAACTTCTCCCGCTCTGGGCGGAGCGGGAGGGCGTGTCAGACTTTTGCTGACTCAAACCCACCCGTGTTCCTTCCATTGCCTGTGTGCCAGGGCCACGATATCCCTTTCGAACAACCTCGCAACCCTGGCCGGCATTGGTCCTAACGGACCCCGTCAGTTGGTGCTGACATCTCTTTGAGACACGCGTGGAACACAACGCGCCGTCGACCCGGGCCTGGTCCTAATCGAACGGCGAGCTACCCATAGCTCACCGACCGCAAACCCGCGCCTACGGTGGCTGGAAATCGGAACATCACAGAAGGAAGTGACGGCCTCCCATGCACTCTCGCTCCGAACCATGGTCTCTACCAGGGCCGGACGCGAGAGATCGCCGCCACCGATCGCCTCCTTGAGGACACGGTGGTGCTCCGCCCAGGCCGGGCAGACCTTCTCCGTATGCTCCACCGTGTCCTCCGGGCGATCCACACAACGGTGACACCCGGGCATTTCCTCCCGCTTTATTCTGAACAGGAACCTCCCGAAACAACCATGTCCAGTGAGGACCTGCGTCAGGTGGAAGGTGAGGATGCCGTGGCGCTTCTCTAGCCACTCCTCGGCTTATCGCCACAATGGTGGCGTGCCCACTGAGTGAATACCAATTACCAATGTCGAATTCTGGTTTATCAAGATCAAAAGCAACGAGCATAGCTTTGCTTGGAGTAACTTTACAAGTAGTCATGGCATCCGCAATTTTTTTTAAAAATAGCGTCCATGCCAGCAGATTTGGTCTTGTATTAAATTACTGTGGATATAATTAGTGGACGGTGGAATTCATCCCACTTCTGATGAAGGCAAAGGGTCCAACATCTTAAATGAAAGTAAGAGATATAGCAGAAGTCAACTTTTATTTTCACAACTTATTAATTCACTGTAATAATAGTTTAATTCAGACTACAGTATATAAGCACTACAACATGTGCACCGGCCCGAGCCTGCGACAAGAATGATCCCCTCCTTGCTGCGCGCTCGCTTATATAGAGCGGCTCGAGTAGTGGGGAGAGTGGGGATGCCTAAGTGACACATTGCAGTGCGTAACTCAGCCCGTTGCACGTGCTGTTTACAATGGTGACGCCGTCAAACACACATAAATGGTAATTCAAAGTGTTCATTTTCATTCTCAAACAAATGTCATTAGAGCAACAAACAGAATTTGAGATTGTATGTACCAGACCAGCTTACTAGGACAGGGACAGTGTACGGACAAGTTGTTCATCAGTATGTTAAAGCTTTTTATTACAATTCTTATCTTAACACCTGATGCCTTTTACTGGGAATATATTTTATTTTATTTTTATACTGCCATTTTGATCGTAAAAATGAATGTGTAATGCTCTGAAAATAGAGAGATAAGTAACATCGCAGGTGATGTTACTGTAGTTGAGACATTAGATTTGATACAAACTAGAACAGGTGGCAGGTAGGTACACTGAAAAAAAAAAGTGTTTGCTTTAACAAACATCTTGTTTAATGTGATCATGACTCCATACGAGCCTAACAAGATTTATTTATTTAACACTTTAAGCACACAAAATGTACAGAGGCGGACTTAATGCCATAGGCATTTTCTACCAGTCAACCTTTGGGTGATGCAGAGACAAGCAGTGGTAGGTGCAATAACGAAAATTGTGGAATAAATATTTATTAAAATTTATGGATATACATACATATACCTATTAAAAACTTTAAATATAATATATATACGTAATTATAAATAAATATAAGACCTTATAAATACACATAAATACACGAATATACCAACAAACCAAACAATCAATGGGAAAACATTACCGTTGTGATGATACTGCCAGCTTCTTACGCAGAAGAAGCTGGCAACAACAAGATCTTGACTTCTGAAGCTAGGAGAACTTTGTTAAATTATCATAGTTCCGTCAACTAAGTAATTAGTTAGTTTAATTACGGGTAGTTATTTGATTTAACTTAAATGTTGGTCAGTTTAAGAATGATGTAATGCTAACAAGTTGCTTGTTACCATCAACTAAAATTATTATTTGATTTAAAAAAGTGAAGAAGTAAAATCAAACAAAGAATGTATGATGTAACAAAGACCGGTGATTATTCTGTACATGTCACATTGTCGATATAAATAAAATGAATTTGTTCTGGCAAATATGTGACGGAAGCCATATTGTTTAACAGCTGCGAGAGGTGGCGACTAGATGGCGCTAGTGGAACGTGCACCATAGACAATCATTCTATCGGTCATTTGACTTAAAACACTTGAAGTCAATTGAGTGAAATATTGTAACGTTACCCCCCACTAGCGGATCGCCTTTATAAGGAGCTACGCTGTTGAGTCGGTACGCATTTTGAGCGGATGCGTCTTGGTGCACGGACCACTGTCTCTCGACAGTCAGTACTGCCCGGTTATTGGATATGGAACGCTGTCTCCGACAAATTAGTACTATCCTTATTGTGGTGGGTGCATGGACCACTGTCCCTGACAGTCAGTACTGCCCTATGTGACCGCCACTACCATTATTAGTTATTTAATTAATTCTATTTAATTTCTATATTTTCTCGATTTAAAATAACTGATTGTTCGATTGAAATATATTTCTGTATTGCCATATCTGAGTATTACTTCTGATGTCTGAACCTATCCCGACATATGCTATCTTGTTTAAAGTAAATAAATAAATAGTGATTTCAAACATTTTAATGCCAACTAAGAGAAAATGTATCTTAGTTAGCTCGCATTTTTCAGTGTAGGTACATGAAATTAAACGTCTATAATTAATCAATCTGCCTAGCCTTTCCTTAACTATTTTGGGGTCGGCTTCCAGAATAACCGGATATGGTATAATGCCAGTATTTTACATGGAGGCCTATTTAACTTCCACAACCCAAACTCAAAGCATTTATTTCAATAAAACCATTTACAGTCACTTTTAAATTTTCAAGGAGTCGATCAGTTAGAAATATGAAGCTAGTTGCCCATTCCAAAGAGTAGTAGGTTTCTATGGAGAAGAACGGGCAAGAAACTCCACGGACACTCTTTTAAATTAAAATATTGGTACAAAGTATTGGTTAAATCATTCATCTTGAAATTATACATGTGAGAACGATGAAAAACGTCAGAAGCGTCCGTGATAAAAGGATTTTTTTATTTTTATTCGAAACTATAATAATTAAAATAAGTTGTGGTAGTTAAGAGATGACCAGTCCCAACTAAAAGCGCCCGTTCCCGAACATGACGCATGGATCAGCACCATTCAGCTCAACCATTTTGAAGGAAGCTAAATGATCCAACACCCGTGCCACCATCAGCGAGACATCTGAGTGAGCATGATATTACTGTTACAACCCAGTTACTGGGCAATACCCCTGAGTTACGCTTCTGACGACCCGTAACTACTGTCAAACATCTACGAATGACAGCTGGGACCAACGGCTTAACGCCCTTTCCGAGGCACGGAGGGGTCTTGGTATGTAGATGGTCACCCATCCACGAACGAATTCATCAAAAAGATTCTAATGGCCTCCGAACATGATGTTAGTTTGCGAGTCAGTTCATATGCTATTCAGTCACTGGCATTTTACAGACCTCGTGTATAAATACCATTTAAAAACATCTCTGTGAGTGGTAATTCAAATATTTAATTATAATCAAATAGATACACTCTATGATATATTACTGTAACCTCGTAATTCTGAATGATTAAATATAGTGACGTCATGAGCTGACCCATCTGATCAATCATTAGCTATTCTGCATCACACACAGCTTGCACATTTAAAGAAAAAAAGCCTTTCCGATTCCTAAATTCTTCTCCAATCTGCGAACCTATAAAATAACAGTTATCTAATAGAACAGGTTATAAACAAGGTACCTAAACGAAATATTAAATGATAAATTAAAACTTACATGGTAATTCAATTCTGATGTGTGTAGGTGTACAATCAACTGCACCAAGAACTCCAGGGAATCTAGTAATTAAAAAAAAAAAATTGTCGGTGTCATTAAGCATGTACAAGTACATAATAACATGCTTGTTGTAAAGCTATGCTATAGCTTAACTGACACGCACTGTACGGCAAGCTGATGATTTTCACACCCCAACATAGTCAGCCATTAATAACAGCATTGTTCCCAAGGCATAAAATCTTAATGTTAATAAAAAGCTGGTGCAAAGGATGTATACCATGGTTCCTGAGATAAAAATAGTTAGTATAAAATAACCTAAACATGTATAGCAAAATAATTCGTTGTAAACATTTACCATTAACATTTTGAGGTAAAAACAAAAAATAAATATTACATACCTGGCTCCCTTCACTCTTAAATGAGGGTATATTTCGACGAGTAACCGTTGAACAGAAAGCTTATCTAGCCGAAATCTAAGATGGGATTCATAAAAACCTAAGATAAGATATGATACATACGCCTAGTAACTTTGACAGCAGGTTAACGTTTCAAAAAATGCTACAAGCTGTCATCTCCATGCATTTACCCTACTATCCGTTATTTGTAGTCCTCCAATCCGTAGGTAGCAAGCCAACGGCAATGGTAACGTCGCTTACGAAATGATTTTATTTTGGAACACTTTGGGTTACGTCTCGTAAACAATTCTACTATCCGTGAATAAAACGAATCGTTACCCGATTATAGGAATCGGGCAATAATGAATTGAATCGCAAATGCCTCATGTCTCCCGTCTATTTCACGCAATCTTGATGAATATTCTAGATAAAGACTTCTTATGGTGCGTACAATATCAAAAGCCATTTATTCTAGTTAAAATCAGTACTTTTGAACGTCAAAATTACGTGAGGTAGTCCCCCAAAACACCCGCCTTTGACCACTTCCTGTTGTTTTCCTTCCTAGTGTCTTGCGGCGCGAATGCAGTTTTTGATATGTCAGATATGCCTCAGTCTGAGGGCATGCGTCACATGCTTAGCTTACCATTCAAAGTGTTCAAAGCGTATGTCTCGTGCTGTCTGTACACACCATTAGACTTATCTTCTTGGTACCTGAAGTAGTTCTCCAAAAAAGCCGAGAGTGAAACCGAGAACTGGAGGCCTAAAATGAACGCTTTGGTAGAACCATAATGTGATCTGCGTACAATTCGTATCCCGCATCTGTTTGACAGTTTTGTATGGAGTTTCGTAAAATGGTCCACAAATTATGAATTGCTTTAATGAAGTCTAATGTCAAATAGCAGCTGTCAAACAGATGAATTGCGGGATGTATGAATTGTACGCAGATCATATTATGATTCTGCCAAACCGTCCATTTTAGGCCCCCAGCAGCTAGTACAACCATAATCCTTAGTAAGTAAATGTTTATCATACGATACCATTATATCACAGTGTAAGTATGTGCATATATTATTAGCTTAATGGAAACCTCGGTAATACCCAGATGATAACGTAAGAGGAAGGATTTATTTCCGTGTATACTTAGCTTAGTATATTTATTTATGTTTATTTCACATTGGCTTCTTACTTTGTAGTATTATTCGTTAGTAAATTGGTAGATACCTACTGCTACTTTGTATTTTCTCTGCAATGTTTTACTCGCGGAATTGACTTTTACTTTATTTTTATGCGCTTTTGCAGATTACCTACTCTACTCTAGTGATGTTTTTCCTCTGCGTAAAATAAAACTTCTTGATAATATGTGGGTATTTATGTGCTCTTTGAGAAAGCTCTGCTATACTCAATGTTCACACTTGAGCCTTTAGAATTCGCTCAGACTTCAACAATCCATACACTATAGCTATTTCCTATCACATACGACGTTTGTCAAATAGCAACCAGAAAATTACCAAATAAACCTGGTCATTTGTCATTCAAAGGCACCTCAGTCATTCGCCAGAGCTTTGTCCATCTTCAGTGAACTACACTGTACCCACCTGTGGTTTACGTTCAGGGCGTCGGATGTAGAATTTCTTTGAAACTGTGAACTCAACCAATGAATCAAACAGCTGGCTGGCAGGTCATATGTGACCGCAACCTTAACAAACGTGGCTTTTAGGGTGCCAACAGCTAGAATTAAATGGCTATTTTAGGAATGACGTTGGCAGCAATTTATTTGTTTATAAACGTCCGAAACAGTTCAGTGAACGTCTGGTTGACTGTCTGTCAATACAATATTGTTGATGAGTAATTTTGAATAAATATAATAATTAATATTAAACTCAAAACGGAACGGTTTCAAAACGGTGAAAGAAAACATCGTGAGGAAACCTTCATGTCCTAGAACCAAAATTTTGAAGACTTGTGAACATGTGACATATCTACCAACCCGCACTGGGCCGGCGTGGTGGATTACAGCCCACTCCCTCTCACAGAGAGGAGGCCTGTGTCCCAGCAGTGGGAACATTATAGGCTGATTAAGTTAAGTAATATTAAACTTTGTAGGAGGCCTTCCAACGCTACGTCTTCCGGTACGCGGTCGCCACTCCAGAAACTAACGGCCCCATAGGCCATCTGTTCTGCGAGCAATGGCGATGACCTTGTGAAGGCCGCAGGTATCCGCTGGATGCGGTCGAAGTGGCGGAGCATGGGGATGGCCTATGTCCAGCAGTGGAAGTCTTTCAGCTGAAATTAATGAATGAATAAATATTAAACTTAAATTTAAGTAAGTTTGTATTTAATGTATGTTTAATGGACCGAGCGAGCGAAGCGTCTCTGCTTAGAGTCTGGCAAAACTTACTTTCCTGTGTCAGTTTGTTGCTACTCGTCTACAGGTCGTATTTTATAACCGATGTGGATGAAACTTGGTATACAGGTTTTACGACTTTATAGATTTTTCATTGGACAGGTACTTTCTCCAAAAAGGGGTGAAGGTATAATAATATGTGTTTTCGAGAGAGAAGGTGAAAATCACCAGTATCCTCAGCGCTAAATTATGAATTTATGATGCATTTTTCACAATCATTAAGAGAATTTCGTATTCATATAAATTACCTTTTAGTTTAATTTAGCATGTCGTATTAAACGCATAAATGTAGTGTTCCACAAGTTGTCATTTTGGTATGTAAAACCTCATCAACACGGGGCGATTTTATTGTCTGTGGCATACCATAATTTGAAGTAACAATAGAAGGTCCAACGTCTAAACAGTGTTTAGATGATGTACGTCATTTGTTCCTTCAATTTTATAGTATGCCTGCACACACGCTTATTATATTTATACATACGAGGGCTGCACTAAAAGTATCGGGAATGGAATATTTCCACTGTTCCTGTCATATTAAAATCTTTTTAATTGAAAACTCCTTGGTTTTAAAAACCGAATACCATTTATTTATTTAAAAAAAGATTCTCGGTCTTGTCACAAGGTTTTGTCAAACTTGTTTAGTCGTTGAGAAAATGGAATTGACTCGAGAAAATTCAAGAGCGATGATTTACTCGTATTATGACTTTCGAAGTGGTTTAACACAAAAACAGTGTGTTGACCGGATGGTTTCTGCATTTGGTGATGAAGCCCCATCCAAAACCACAATTTATCGCTGATTTGCTGAATTTCAACGTGGACGTGTCAAGCTCAGTGATGATCCCCGTCAAGGTCGTCCAAAAACTGCAGTCACCCAAGAAAACGTTGATGCTGTGCGTAAGCTGTTTGAGGAAGATCGACATGTGACATACCGCGAAATTCAGGCAACTTTAGACATTGGCATGAGTCAAATACAAATAATCTTGCATGAACAATTAGGTGTAAAAAAGTTGTTTTCCCGATGGATACCGTATTCGCTCTGTGAAGAGCAAAAAGCGGCTCGCGTTACTTGGTGCGTCAGAACTCTCGAAAGATTCCACGCAGGATCCTCAAATGCTGTATACAACATTGTATCAGGTGACGAATCCTGGATATACGCGAACGAACCCGAAACAAAAAACCAGTCACGAGTTTGGGTGTTCGAAAATGAGTTAAAGCCAATAAAAATTGTTCCTTCACGGAGTGTTGCAAAAAAAATGGTGGGCACATTTGTCTCCAAAACCGGCCATGTTACGACTATTCCTCTTGAGGGACAAAGAACAGTTAATGCAGAATGGTATGGTAGCATTTGTTTGCAACAGGTCGTTTCTGAACTCCGTAAAGAGAACTGCAACCGCCGCATCATCCTCCATCACGACAATGCGAGTTCTCACACCGCGCACAGAACAAGAGTTTTTAGAGCAAGAAAACATAGAATTATTAGAACATCCGCCGTACAGCCCCGACCTAAGCCCTAATGATTTCTATACTTTCCTTAAAATAAAGAATAAATTGCGTGGACAGAGATTTTCATCACCTGAAGAAGCTGTGGACGCCTACAAAACGGCCATTTTGGAGACCCCAACTTCCGAATGGAAGGTATAATAATATGTGTTTTCGAGAGAGAAGGTGAAAATCACCAGTATCCTCAGCGCTAAATTATGAATTTATGATGCATTTTTCACAATCATTAAGAGAATTTCGTATTCATATAAATAACCTTTTAGTTTAATTTAGCATGTCGTATTAAACGCATAAATGTAGTGTTCCACAAGTTGTCATTTTGGTATGTAAAACCTCATCAACACGGGGCGATTTTATTGTCTGTGGCATACCATAATTTGAAGTAACATTAGAAGGTCCAACGTCTAAACAGTGTTTAGATGATGTACGTCATTTGTTCCTTCAATTTTATAGTATGCCTGCACACACGCTTATTATATTTATACATACGAGTATATTTACCATTTAAAGGGATGCTGTATCCAACAATTCTCGTTATATCTCTATTCTTTGTTTTAAAACATGAAATCATTATGACATTCACATAATACTCTCTTTACATATTCTTGAATACTACTACTAGTTTTATTTTTTTAATTGTGACGACTGGCCCTCCGGCCAATCGTAACGTTGTTGCCTCAGGTAAGAAACTTTTATCATATAAATGGGGGCTTAAGTGTATGATTTCAACGGATTACAGCTTATTAATTATTTAGGCGTGGGAAGGTTCAGAAGGGACGGCTCACTCTTAAACATAATGGACAAACAAAACTAATCTCTAGAACCAAATCAAACGATTACTAATCACCTATGAATTCTTCAAGTGAAGCATAACAGACAAACACGCTGGCAGTCTTGTGCCAGTCGCCCGGATGTCGGGCCGGGTATTGTGGCGTGACTTACGACCCACATCCGCCCGCCATATTTGCTTTACTTTACGCCACTTCCGACCCCGAAGGCTTGCGTATTACGTATAGCTGTTTGACAAATACTTTGAGAATCGATTAGGTTTTTCGGTTAAGTGATTGTTTAATTACGTGGAAATTAATGAACGGCCTGCATCCTAACTGAGGAACACACTCTTTATTACAATCTGAATGATTTTAAAGGATATTCGTTGCTTCTTATGTTCGAAAAATTTGTCAGCTCAACAACGTAAATAACGCTATGAGCTGTCAAAATGACAACTGTAAATGTGTTACGCTGTTCAGTACAACCTACATGAACATTATTTGATTATTCCTGGCCACTGGTTTGTCCATGGCCTATATTAGTTTTTTCTTGTATTTTATTTTTGTTCAAGTTTTTTCAATGTAATGAGTACATTGTGGTCTAATTACTAATATAATAAATTAGTTACTTTTAAATTTTAAACCGCATTTTAATTCCAACATACGCAATTATCCCGCTGGTCGAGTAATGTAGCTAACTGGCAAGTAACCAATGTGTATTTACACAGACCATATATGCCTATGTCCAGCAGTGGACGTCTTTCGGTTGAAATGATGATGATGATATCCTGACACTCAGCAATGCTGCAGCATTAGTGAAAGAATTTTCGAAATCGGATCAGTAGTTCCGAAGATTAGCCGACACATACAAACTCACAAATTTTATTTTTTCAATATCAATATAGAAAAAACCGATGCTTCTCTTCTTTCGTTTTTTTTAAATAAGACAATTATTCGATTCCTAGTATTTCTGGTAGATAACAACTCAACTTATTGACAGTGAAAAATTCCTAACATATTTAAACATTTCGTCTAACTGACTTAACTAAAGTATCATCCTATTTAATTAATTTTGCATTAATAACGTACCTAACCACATCATCCACTCTCACTAAACACGATTCAATATCAACACACGATACATCTCCGGTTTCAATAACGACCGGCCGGTAAATTTCCGCCATAATTCCGATTCTCTAGAGAAATATCTCACTCAGTACGTATTTTTGTTTAACATTAGGATACGCTAGCTAAAAGATATTCCCATAAGAGTTGAAATGAATAAACAATATTTTGATAGAACAAGAAAAACATTAACAACTGTATGAAAAAAATAATAAAAAATTGCCTATCGAAACAGTAATTAATTTTTTCCTGTATCGTGGATATTTTTTCAGATAGGTACGAAAATAATATTCGTATACACAAACATCCAGAGTCGGAATAGTTTATTAAAACAAATAAGGATCAGAAACTTCAAATAATAATTCGTTAGTGCGGTCATCAACTCCCGCGTACAGCATTAAACGTAAAGATTGAAAAAGAAGTAAAAATAATCATAACTTATGACGCTTATGTTTACGAAGAGGTATGTAAGTACCTACCTATATCTACATTTCTCCTCTTTCTCCTATCGTTTTGTTTAGGTTAAATAGTAACCGCTCACCACCGCGCCGTATCCCTACGTTGTAGTCGTGGTGGGGCTTTGGCGCTCCTGAACTCTAGGTATATGCCGGTAGAGTTTACTTCACCGAAACAGGTCTAGGGTGTGGACCCAAACCAAGAGAGATTCATAAACCCGCAGTGCAGCATGTGGCGAGCTGTTGGGCAGTAGCGACTCCATGGATTCTATCTCCCGGTAGAAGTCTTGTTCGTCATCTCTGGCTTGCCTTTATTGGCCGGTTGGAGGTCGCGGAACAGAGCTCCCACCTAGCCTTTTGTTGGGGCGTAACTCCCAACAGTGAAAATGTTATGTTGATGTTGTGTATTGGGATGTTATGTTATGTTGAACGAGTAAACAACCGATTGATGTAAAGGTTTTATTGCTACTAAAAATATCATGTTATTAGGTAATAATGTACAATTAATATTCGATACAAACTGCAACGTTTCACTGTAAGTAGGGCAAGTAAGTTGCATGTACAGCGTAGCTCGTACACCTTTATTGCCTTGAGTGGAGGTTCACAAGAGCAAACGGAGGACAAAAGTATTCCAGTAAATGCTGGTAGGGATCTTGACCATCTGCCAGTCTCTGGGATTATTCTGATTGCCGTAGAATACCTGTCCAGTCCACAAGCACCTCAGGATATATTGCCTTCTTGTTGCTACGCCACTAAGTGCTAGCGGCAGTTTCCGGGGGCCCATTATTGAGTGTGCAAGATACCCTCTGCCATTTTTTCCGTGTTTATAATAAACACAACATTGATCAGGCAGGGGCCATAGTCCTTCCATAGTTCTGATAACCAGTCCAGTTTATCCATTCAAACACATATTCCAATATCTTTGTTTCTATATCCTGCAATAGTCCAATCCTACACCAACCTTGTCCTTGGGTACACTTGAATAGTGTATACAGGGATGATGAGCATCTAACGGGCATCTGCGAGTTGGCTTCGGCCCTGATCGTATGCTTTCCAAAGGTTCGGGACTCTAGGGACCCTAGGGTCCCGACCCTTTAAATAATAATAAAAATAGTCCTCGAGGCTGTATATCAGCTATGGAGGTCAATCTCAACGTAGACTAACCTTTGGCGCGGGAGATATTATAGTGCACAATTGTGTTCGCAGACAGGTGGAGTCTTTCTTCCCTCACTCTCATACTCCGATGGGACGGCACGCAATCCGACACGACCGAAGAGAGATCAGGCCCAGGACCAAAAACTTTTAATGTGCTTTCCGAAGCACGGGGTATGACACCACTAACTCACAAACTCCAGGCTGCTACTAAGAAATTCGTGATGGAAAAACCCAATTACACTTTGCCCGACCTGGGAATCGAACCCAAGATCCCACGCTCAACTGTCGCGCTTGCGACCACTAGACTAACGAGGCAGTCGAGGGACCTACAGAGGTGCGAGCTTATTGCCATTAACTGGGCTCATTACCAGACGGCAGACACTGAGAAATTCCTAAGGGAAACAACCCAATAACATTTTGCCCGACCTGGGGTCGAACGCAGCATAACGAAGTACAATAATAATCTACTTCATCGTCATCATCATTTCAGCCGAAAGACGTCCACTGCTGGACATAGGCCTCTCCCAAAGGGAGAGGGAGTTTGCCATAATCGCCACGCTTGACAGGCGGGTTGGCGGTCGCAGTATGGTGTTAAAGTGCATAGAGAACGCTGCTGCCCATTCTCTAGTAAGTCCCTTAGTCGCCTTTACGACACCCACGGGAAGAAATAAGGCGGTGCTATTCTTTACGTCTGGCACTACACAGACATAATACTCAAAAATGTTATATTCCGATATTATGTAGAAACACGCATGCTCCTTAAAGTTGGATCCATGAAAGATAAAGAAAACCTATATTACACTCTATCATGGATAAAGAGACTAAGTGACTTTGTCCATTAAGGCATACTGAGAGGCTTAGTTGCCCATAAAATTGTACCAAAAAGGTGAGGATACGAACCTCGCATCCGTAGGGAAACTATCGCTGTAATCCTATGAACTGACGTGTTTTCTAAAGAATTTTAAGAGTTATAAAAGTTTTAGTGGGTGTTTATATTGCCTATTCAGTGGAATATGACCCTTCGTGTTTAACTTTTTCATATACTTTTTATCGATGAATGTATTGGGTTAAATTATTATTAATTCATTTATTTCAGACAAAGTCCATATATTGTATAAAAAAATAAAATTCATTAAAACAAATATCATTAAAATAATCAACAATAAATAAATTAAAGCTCTGACGAAATAAAAAGCCAAGATTAGTGCTGTCAACAGTTACAGTGACGTGAAGCTGGTTTCGTAAACATTTGTGTGCACTTAGTGAGGTGTAGTTTGTGTGCGTGTGAGCGTGTATGTATGCACAGAACGAGGTGTAGTTTTGGCATGCTTCACTGTATTGTTCACCACGCTGTATTGGTTTTTTATTTGGTCTAAGGGTTAAAGTAACAAAATTGTGTGCGGACTAAACTGATAAAATATCTAATATGAACGACTTAACCTACAACGTCCCGACGATAGAATTAGATCCAATATTGTCGCACAATCCCTTAGGAGGCGTCCGAACTGTATATTGAACCGTTTTTGGAAAAGCTCCATCTTTTGGAGGGACCATCTAGCTAGATTCTATTAACGATACTCTTTACAACTCTAATAATAATCCCTCTACGACACTGTTTATCTCGTTTCTCACATATAAATATTTTTTGTCAAGATATTTGTTACTGAAACACTCATAAGCGGCTAAGCTAATTAGAACATCAGAAAGACTATATGCAATATTTAACACCGAAGTAGTCTATGATAGGATCGAAACTGCGGGTGAAAACTAGTTTCGGAATAAAATTAACGACTGCCTTAATTTAAATATTTTGTGACATAACCATACTTAATCAAAATGTAATTTTTAACCAAAATTATTATCACCTTGCTGTCCCAATAAACTATAATGATCACGCTTAAGTTGGCAGCTACAGCGATTCTCTTGGTAATAAATTGACGGGACGCTTCAAGGCCCGCCTTAATAACTTTTTGATAATGATATAGGGCGAGCTTTTTTCCAGCACCCCTAGCCTCACACTGTGGAAGTTTAACTGAATTTACTGGCAGTTTGTGAAGCTATAGATTATGGGAATATGTGTTCTTTATTGGTGGTATGTGATCTCTTTTCATAATGAGTTTTGGTGGATTGTTCGTTCGTGTATCAAAGGTGTTAGGAAGGATCGATTTTAGTGCTTTATTCTTTCTATCAAGTGAATAAACCTTTTTTTTTTTTTCAATCAGCGGTTAAAACTTTTGTGATTAGGAGACTTTTTTTTTAGTAGTTAAGCCACTTTTAACATTATTAACAGATCTCTGTTTAAGACGCTGACAACAGGTAAACCGCTATCACTGTCAGACTGCATACAAAAGAAAGAGAAGCGCGATGACACAACGCTTGTAATTTATTTCAAAATATAAAATAATTATTTATTTACTCAAAAATGATTTGAGTAATCGAAAATAAAAAACAAGACAACCAAGTTCTGCATACAAATAAAACGTTCTTGTTATTAATTAAATACCAACCGTACGTTGATATTTAATACAGATGTTTTGGATTGAAACTCAAAGTAAATGATTAGTTTACCGTTATTTTGTATCGCAATTTTTTTTCTAAACGTGTTTTGGTAACAACCAAGTTCTGAGAAATATGTTCAAGAATAACATAATAATATATTTTTTCTGCGACCACAAACTATATAGATTTGGCAATTTTTTGTTTAAGGCAAGCCTACTTTTATCATTTGCCTCTTGTCAGCGCCTTAATGTGGATCCGCAGTGGAAGCCTGAAGTTTCTTACGTTTTTTACAATTTGCAGGTCGGTGTCAGGTTTTAACCTGATCAAAATATGATTCGCGACCATAGCAAGTATGTATTTACAGAATTATGATCATTAGAATCAATAATACATCTCTTTTAGTTAGGTTTGTGCCATATGAACAAATCTCTTATGGAAAGATTCTTAAGAAACAAATCTAACTTAGAGAGACGTATTAATGATTCTAATGGATAGAAGGTAACTCAGTAAATACATATTTGTTAAAAAAAAAATTGTTTGTCTCCGTTGTTCTCAGACAGTATCAAACATATACCGCTTGGTAGTTCTCGTTGTACAAAATAATCGACAAGAAGGTCTTCAGTAACCCGAGTGTAAGTTTGTAAGTGAGTAAACGTAACTCGCGCGTTTGCGTTAAGATTTTTATTCTCCCTCGTATATTCTTAGCATTATGATCAATCGGTCAAATTTTAACGCAAATGAAATAGTTACGGTTACTCTCTTGCAATCTTACACTTGGGGTACTGAACCAAAGATCTGTGTATTGTGAAGATCGTGAAGCCCAAAGAGTAAATGGTGTGAAATTGTGCAGGCGTTCAGTCACCAATTTATTAGTAATTGGGTTCCAGTGCAGCAATCTTCCAGAGCCTACAATGCAACTTCCATATCAATTTACACTAGAACTTGTGGAATTGCATTTCAAGGCGTTAAAGTAACACTGCTTGAATTTAACTGAGATATACTAAACCTCTTTCTTAAATTCCTCTTCCTACTTTAATAATTTTGCTTTTTATATTTTAGTTTCTTCCATAAACTTTTTTTTCTCTATCTTATAAAGCGAAATTCTTCCTTCTGCAGCTTGTCAACACGTACTTTTTTTTAATTATTCAAGAAAATTGAAACTGGAATATAGGAATTAACAAAACATTACCCGTGGTCGTTTTCGTACAGAAAATCATTCTTCCGAAAATTAAAGTAGTGTACCTACATCAGTCGACACGTGCTGCTTCGTGAGTATTAATATCTCTCGGGTTTAATAATAACTACTATGACCCTTAGAGGCAGAAATAGAAACCCTTATTATAAACCAGGGACCGCAGACACAACTATAATCAAAGCAGTACCCAAAACTGTTCCCTACTCCACTATTACAATTCAACATAATTCAACGTCTGTAACTTGTAATATTTACACAAATGTATGTAAATAACAAGCACATTGTACTAAACAACTTTGGCTGCGACATAGCTCGCATAAATCAGACTTATGTAAACGGGGGGTGAGCCAAACTCATGGCCTGTTTGCATGATGGGACCCGTTTTTTTTTTTAGCTTTTCTTCTCGTATTTGTCTATTTATTGCTTTGTTTCTTATGAATGACTTTTGTAAGTTATTGTTTTCATATTCGCTTGGGTGGTAAGGTTATCTGTTATTTTTATGTGTATTATTAATGTCTTATGTTCCAAAGCCATACTGTACTTCTTCGGGCTTCAATTCCATCATTTTAATTTCTGTTATACCTACTGTTTTTATCATTATTTAATTCACAACAAGAGGTTCCTACATTTCTTCTATTTCTTGGACTAAAAATGTGTTTTTCTTCTCTTTTTTTTTGGTCAAACTTGTAATTACTTTGTCAATCAAATATTTTATCATAATCTCTAAACCATTAAAGTTGCACTTTAGGCCGTTAGTTAAATGGTTTTCGAAACATTCATATGAAAGAAAGAAAGAAAAATAATTTTATTTGTCACAGAAACACGTGCATACGAAAATATATCTAATAAACTCGAGCAGGTAAACATTACACATAAAAAACTTTTTGTAAAAAAAAAATAACCGACTTCCAAAAAAACACTACAAAGTGAAAAATAACTTTAATTTCGGAAGTCGGTGTCTTTGGATCTGTATTTTAGTTTTTTGCCACTGACTTCCGAAATTAAAGTTATTTTTAACCGACTTCCAAAAAGGAGGAGGTTCTCAATTCGTCTGTATGTTTTTTTTTTTTTTTTTGTATGTTTGTTACGCGATTACTCCGTCAATTATGAACCGATTTTGAAAATTATTTTTTTGTTTGAAAGGGTATAGGGAAACCCTCAAATTTTATATGCAAACTTATAGCGATTTGGGAACTTTTTATAGTAACTCGTGCAATTGCTCTCGGAAAGCACCATTTGGTGAAGTGGAACTGATGAAGGAGACCACAGATGGCCACCGGAACAATAAAATAATGAGTACCTATTTAACGGGTTGCGATTAAGCAATTTATGCTCGTCACTATGCATATGGTGAGTGGCAGTTCTCCTGGTCCTTAGCAGGAGAACTCCTCAACAATCAACAAAATATTGCTTTTTCCGATGCTGGCATCGGAAAAAGCAATATTTTATAAAAGGTGATGAGCAGTTAACATTAGGCTATTGTAACTTAGATAAATACAAAACTGACCCACTAAAAAGTGAAAAATAAAAAACTTTTTACAAATAAATAATAACCGACTACCAAAAATAACACTACAAAGTGAAAAATAATTTCGGGATAAATTTCGGAAGTCGGTGGCAAAAAACACAAATAAAGATCCAAAGACACCGACTTCCAAAATTAAAGTCCCCGGGACCCGACGGCGTACCTGGAAAAGCCTGGGTTCTGGCCATGGAGTCTCTCGGGCCTCGACTAAAAGGGCTCCTAAGCGCATGCTTGGAGAGGGGCCAGTTCCCCTTCGTTGGAAGACGGGGAAACTGGTCCTCATTAAGAAGTCAGGGCGCCCGGCGGACTCTCCGTCCGCTTACCGGCCCATTGTGCTGCTCGACGAGGTGGGCAAGCTCTTTGAAAGAGTAATTGCAGACCGCCTTGTCGGGCGGCTGGTGCGGGTGGGGCCGGATTTGGCGGAGAGCCAGTTTGGTTTCCGCAAGGGGCGCTCTACGGTGGACGCCATCATGCGCGTTCGAGCCCTCACGACGGGGGATGCTGTTGCCCGGGGTGGGGTCGTCTTGGCCGCATCGTAACCGATGTCCCGCATCTGTGGGACATCCTTTACCACCCTTTACGGGGCACCGGTGTGGGCGCGTTCTATAAGGCTGCGACCAGCCCAGGGATTGAACGCGTCCCAAAGGGTCATGGCCATCAGGCTGGTCCGAGGATACCGCCATGGGATTTGGAGGCAAAAGTCCTCGCGCACGTCTGGGAGTGGCGCGAGGAGGCGAAACGCCGGGGTGAAACTCCGCTACCGCGAGAAATCACGACACAGTGGACAGAGCTCCGGCGGGATCTTACGGCGGCATGGAGAGTGCGATGGTCGCAACCCAGCGCTGGGCACGCCACAATTGTGGCGATAAGTCCCCTCTTTGAGGAGTGGCTAGAGAGGCGCCACGGCATCCTCACCTTCCGCCTGACGCAGCTCCTCACCGGACATGGTTGTTTCGGGAGGTTCCTGTTCAGGATAAAGCGGGAGGAAACGCCCGGGTGTTACCACTGTGTGGATCGCCCGGAGGACACGGTGGAGCATACGGTGGAGTTCTGCCCAGCTTGGGCGGAGCACCGCCGTGTCCTCACGGAGGCGATCGGCGGCGGCGATCTCTCGCGTCCGACCCTGGTTCAGGCCATGGTTTGGAGCGAGAGTGCATGGGAGGCCGTCACCTCCTTCTGCGAATTAGTAATGCTTGCGAAGGAGGCGGCGGAACGCGTGAGGGAGAGGCAAGGTTCGCGCCCTCGCGCCCCTAGTCACCGCAGGAGACGCCCCGGGCGTCGGGAGTCGCAAGCCGATTTCCGGCCACCGTAGGCGTGGGCCTGCGGACGGTGACTGTTATTGGTAGCTCACCATCCAATAACGACCAGGCCCGGGTCGACGGCGCGTCGTACTCCACGCGCGCCTCAAAGAGTTGTCAGCACCAACTGACGGGGTCCGCCAGGGCCAATGCCTGCCAGGGTTGCGAGTTTGTCCGAAAGGGATATTGTGGCAAGTTATTTGATAATTTCCCACCCAAAAAAAAAAAAAAGGCTATTGTAATTTAGATAAAATCATAACTGCGCCACTAAAAAGTGAAAAATAAAAAGTTTTTACAAAAAAATAGTAACCGACTACCGAAAATAACACTACAAAATGAAAAATAACTTTAATTTCGGAAGTCGGTGGCAAAAAACTCAAATACAGATCCAAAGACACCGACTTCCGAAATTAAAGTTATTTTTCATTTTGTAGTGTTATTTTTGGTAGTCGGTTACTATTTTTTTGTAAAAAGTTTTTTTCACTTTGTAGTGTTTTTTTGGAAGTCGGTTATTTTTTTTTTTTTACAAAAGTTTTTTTATTTTTTACTTTTTAGTGGGTCAGTTTTAAATTTATCTAAGTTACAATAGCCTAATGTTAACTGCTCATCAACTTTTACAAAATATTGCTTTTCCCGATGCTAGGACGTTGATTGTTGAGGAATTCTCCTGGTGGTGGAGAACTGCCACTCACCATATGCATAGTGACGAGCATAAATTGCTTAATCGCAACCCGTTAAATAGGTATTCATTATTATGTCGTTCCGGTGGCCATCTGTTTTCTCCATAATCAGTTCCACTTCACCAAATGGTGATTTTCGGGAGCAAATGCACGAGTTACTATAAAAAATACCCAAATTGCTATAAGTTTGCCTATAAAATTCGAGGGTTTTCCTCGATTTCCATGAGATCCCCTCATCAGATTCTGATTTGGTGGCAATGGGACCACCTCGGGAACATACCGTTTCAAACAAAAAAATTATTTTCAAAATCGGTCTATAGTTGACGGAGGTATCGGTGAACAAACATTAAAAAAAAACATACAGCCGAACATATAACCTCCTCCTTTTTGGAAGTCGGTTAAAAATTGATCTACTTACATATAATCACGAGCATAAAAAAACAAATGGTCGGCAGCTGCACGTCATGACTGTGACAAGAAGGCTTGCACTCAGCTTGATGCTGTGCTATGGGGGACCCACAGCACAGTGCTGATTTTCAGTGGTCACCCGACATATGGGACAAAATCCTCAATAGCAATAAAAACGGATCACTTCCCAACATAGACACCCAACTTGAATAGGATGTAACTCCAGCCGATACCCTTTTCACATCATCAAATAAATATTTACAAACCATACCCAAGTATTTATCTATTTGTACAACAAGTGATACGACCCACAAAACATTTTAACACTAAATCGCTTCGCCAAACAAAAACAAACAATTCTCGGTACTTACAAAAACTTGATTCTTTCATATTAGTTGTCGCCATAATGGCGAACCGGCGTACTATCGTAGTAAACCGTACGACTATGTCGCGAATAAAATACAAGCAATTATGAACCTTATCGTTCAATAAATAAGAGCGTTAGTGTCGATAAAATTATACAACTCTATTCCGAATAAAATGCAAACGATTATGAATCTTACTGCTTGGTAAATAAAGGTGATGGTGCAGACAATTGAAAGTTGTTCGGTGATTTTATCATACACGCCCGAATTGGTTGTCAGTGGCGAATGTTATAAATTTTTTCCACCACTTCAATGTTTTTGACCTGTTTTTCGCTGTTGAATGTTCGTGGATGGAAAAGTTTTAGATTAATTCTTTATATTATTTAGAAAATGTAGATAAAGGCAATGTCAAACTCTATATCCCAACTTAGAAAGTTTTTGATACTAAAGGAACTTATGTAACCTCGTTCTTTGCTTTGCCACACTACGCCCAGTACGCACATAATCAACAACTCCATTATGATCGTAGAATTTTTTTGCTAAAGAGTAAGTAATTTATTTGCATTGGGTTTTATTTTACATTATGTGATTACCTTAACTCACACGGTCAGTGTGTGAGTTAAGGTAATCACAGAATGTGTTCCTTCTTCTTCCTACTTTAAAACATTTATGAAAACGTATGTGGCAAAAATTATTCAAAAGAGTACGTCATAGTTTTAATCGATGCGTTTACTAAATTTGTCCTTATGTACCATGCTCTTCGAATAGATTCGGCTAATGCTATTAAAGCTCTTAAATCTAGTGTCTCTATTTGGAGCTTGGCTGGAGTTATTGCAGACCAGGGTCGATGCTTTGCCAGCATGGAGTTTAAAGATTTTTGTGAGAGTCATGGTGTTTCTTTACATTTGATCGTTTCGAGTTCAAGTCGCGCCAATGGCCAATTTGAAAGGACGATGAGCACTTTAAAAAGTATGCTTACGGCTGTAGAAACGTCAGATAGGTCTTGGCAAGAAGCGTTAGAGGACGTGCAACTAGCTTTGAATTCCTCTGTCAATCGGGTAACCGGAGCGAGCTCACTTCAGCTTCTGATAGGACGTGTGGCTAGACCATTAAATCTTCTAACTTTGGATGATACTGAACCAAAAATAGACATGACAAGATAAGAGAGCAAGCGGCTACGAACATAGAAAAGAGTGCAAATTTATGAAAAATCTAGATTTGATAAAAGTAAAGCTAAAGTAATTAAATTTTATGTTGGTGATTTAGTTTTAATTCAGAATGTAGAGAGAAATCAGACAAAATTAGACCCGAAATACAAGGGACCATTTAAAATTGTGGTTATTGCTTGATGGTGATTGTTACCTATTGAAATCTGTGACTGGTAATAGAACCTACAAGTACGCTCACGATCGTATACGAAAGATGCCTCTAAGTAATGTTCCTAATGAGTTAAACGTAGATGACGGTGATGAAAGTACCTCCACCGAGTAGTAGACACATACCATGGCTATTTGGTCGCACCGTACGCACTAGTCTGTAGTCGTAACTGCAGCTCACTTGTGAGCTGTTCAGGGGGCGATGGGCAGCTGGTGGTACGGCGGGGACCTGGGTCTCAATGGAGACTATTGTTGTTTTGGTCTTGTACTGACCTGGGAGTCGCAGACTCTATGTGATGTGTGTGGTCGTATCACATGAGGTGATGACGATATGGGTGGCATAAGTGTCACTAGCTGCTGCGGCAGCTGGGCCATGAGCGTTGTATGTGATCGAAGTTGATTTAGTTGCTGAGTAAATATGATGGAGACTTAGAGGAACCTTTTGTTTGACAACTGTTATTTAAAAGTTATCGCTTTCTCCGCCATGAGTGGTGTGTTTTCTTTTCGAAATTTGATAATTATGATGCTTGGAGGAACCTTCTGTGTTGAAGTTGTTAAAATGATTTAGAAGTTTGTTTGGTTGTTGAGACGTGAGTATTGAATAGTCATTGTAATTAAAAGTTACGATCAGGTTGGCCGAATGCTCAAAAATGCTTCAAAGTTGGTTATTTTGTTACAGATTCACACGAGGACGTGTAACTCGTCAGGCTGGCCGTGTCGTGGATAACGATATTGTTTTAATAAAAGTTGCTCAATTGATTAATGTAGTAGAGGGGCAAACGCCGTGACGTTATTTTGTAATGGCGGCACGTGGACAGAGTCGTTTTGGAAGGTGGGGAATGTCGAACGGGCACTTCGTATCGAGACGCGGACCAAGTCACTTCTCCAAAACGAAACTGTTGGTTTGCCTAGTTAAATTATTATTACTTGTTATTATCTATCTAGTTTTCTGATTAAAAGTGAGGTAATATTACACTTCGTGTTATAATTCAACGACACCAATGAAATGGACCCTTTACCACTGAATCAACATGGTGACGACCCTATCGCTCCGCTGTCGCTGACGTCGTCATATATAATAATCGTCGAAAACTATACTCAAGCAGAAATAACGTAAACAAAACGTATCTAAATAAAAGCCTCCAGGCAAAATGGGCGTGCCCGCTTAAATAAAGCTACAATTTCTTGCCCATTCTTCTCCATACGAAACTACCTTTTGGAAGGGGCGACTAGAATCAATTCTATTTTTTGGAAGGGGCGACTAGAATCAATTCTATTTTTTTGTAAATATTGACGTTCAAACGTGCCATAAATGTGTCTATTTGAAATAAACAATTTGACTTTGACTTTGATTGTCAGACTTTTGGGCTTCTGACTACTGGTAAGTAATGACTGTCAAGAATCTCCGTGATCGGTCCGTCCGGTGCATCACAGCGGGCCCTATCAGTACCCAAAGTGTAAGTTTGCAAGAGAGTAAACGTAACTATTTCGCTTGCGTTAAAATTTGACCGATAGATCATAATGATAAGAGTGAGAATAAAAATCTTAACGCAAAATAACCGCTGAACATTGGGGTCATTTTTGGGGGGCAAATTAAAAATTAAAATAAAAAGTTTTGTAAACTGTACCGTGCGACTTAACAAATGAAAGGACTTGTGATAAGGATTTCAAATATATTTTTTTTATAATTTTAAAATAAATACTTTTAAAATTACTACGAAAATAGATGAAAATTGACCATTCCCACCCCCCCCTTATCTCCGAAACTACTGAGCCTGAAATTTAAAAAAAAATCAGAAATTAGTTCTTTACTTTACAGGAAAACCTATGAGAAGTCTATGATCTTAAAATAACATAGTACATCTCTCAATATTTTGCATACAAACTTATATTTGCAGTTGGAATGTATTAGGGAACATGTTTTTCAACTACATTGTTAAGTTTGTTTTAAGGATAATGAATCCCCACTACGGAACCCTTCATTGTGTGTGGTCCGACACGCACTTGGCCGGTATTTTTTAAATATCGCAGCATTGTGCTGAGATAGGGACCTTCTTGGCATCGCACAGGTCTTGATTGATTTTGATGTATAATAATAGTTTTAAATGCTATTTTTTGTATTTCTTGTGCATGTCCCAAATTAAATTTCAAACGACCGTAGACTTACGTATATGATATTTCAAATTGATAACTTCACGCGTTCCTGAGAAAAAAGGGTCTTGACATACAGACAGACGGACAACGAAGTGATCCTTTTGCGGATTAAATTTTTTTCCTTTTGGGGTACGGAACCCTAAAAATAACGATTGGTAAATTGTTGAAATATGGAAAATCTGTGAAAGTGCATACTCTTCACATGTGCCCATGTTAAAATATGTAAATCTCCATCTTAGAACATCGTAAAGATAAATTTAATAAAACCATTAACAACATTGTGTGCGTATCTCAAATGATCCCGTTAATAACTTTCAGTACAATATAGTGAAGTTTATGAGTTTTATACACACATCGTCGGTGATGATGCTACTTATTTATGAACTCCTGCGATTCCGAAAGTGAGGCTGATAATAACTTATTGTGTTCTTGATTTAATTATAATACATAATAAAAACATATTTACTGTCATAAAACAAGATGTACAGCTAATTATAGAATTCTCTGACTCCAGCGCTAGTTACGTGTTGCAGGAACCAGTATTCTATTTCTATTTTGTCGTGCAATTGTTATAATAGTTATAAAAAAATCATAACAAGATAAATAAACAAAGAAAGGGCATCAGCTTACTTTTGTATGTGACATAAAAAATAAGAAAATAATGGGTAAGTAATTGAAGTTACCTAGTTGACTAAAAATATGTGCAATTTTAGCTAAAGGTCAATTTTATATTAGAATGGAAAACTTTTGTCTCAATTTATTTTAAACCTTCTAAAATATAATTAAATCAAGACCAATCCCAATCACAATTTTCAATAAGAACTCCCCATTAGTTTGCCCAGACTCAAAGAAAACTACTGAGATTGAACCAAGACAGAGTTTGCTTAAGCACTCCTAAACTCTATCAATCCTATTTATCGTCTGACTCCAATAAAGGATTACTGAAGCTAGATGAAATACACAGGCAGTACTGGCGGTGAACTTAGTGAGACTGCTTCTAGGATTAAAAGGATCCAAATGTCGTTTCTTTATCTATCTTTATAATGAATCCTGTTTTTCGAAATAGGAGATGCAATGAGGAGACTTTGATATTATTTAAGTTAGCTGTTGATTTTTAGAATAGCAATGCGAAGAAATCGACTATAAGAGTCGATTTCGTATTTTGTTTTACCGCCCTAAGATTAGATATCACTTGCGCGTTATAAAACGATAAGGTTTATTGATCTATGCGACAATTATACAGGGTTAAATTAAATTAGCTAGCGAAACTCCGCAAACGTGATTGGTATCGATATCTAAACATGATCAAATAAAAAATAAATTAATTTAAGAAGTTTTTTTTTGGGGTCTTCAACCGCAGTTAGTGTAGTCACAACAGATTTCATCAACTCGTACATCAAGTAACAACACAAAAGCAGCGGTCCTTTGACACCAAAAAAAATAATCGTCATATCTTTTTTATTTTATTTTGACGTGCTTAGATATCGATACCCATCACATCTGCGAAGTTTTGCTAGCTAATTTAATTTGACCCTGTATAGTTTCATTCTTAGAGAAGTTACAATTTTCATGGCATTTAACGGCTTGGCACACGACGAAGGTTTTTAGGGTGGGACGCAACGTGTGTCGATACTCTTGCACCATCGGCGTGCTGTGCTGGGGCTGCTGAAAATCTCAAGCGGTTAAATTATAATAACCTTATCGTTAATTATATTTTTCAGCCGTTTGGGGTTGAAACCCTCGGGCCGTGAGATCCGAGTGCTAATGGTTTGTTCAACGATATCTCCAAACGGCTGATGGATATGTCCCTGACTTTTACCTTAGCCAGAGGCTAAGCGGTGCCATATATAGTATATTATAAATGCAAAACTGAGTTTGTTTGTTTGTTTGTTACGTTTCCACGAAAAAAGCCTGAAACCTGGAATAGGTCATAAGCTAATTTTCATCCTAGAATGTAGACGAAGTCGCGGGCAACAGCTAGTTTAGTATAAAAAGTTTATCCAGTGTATACATTTTTATCTTCATTAAATGATTCCTTTAGTATACTCATGTATGACGGGGTCCGTTAGGGCCAATGCCTGCCAGGGTTGCGAGTTTGTCCGAAAGGGATATCGTGGCCCTGGCACACACAATGGAAGGAACACGGGTGGGTTTTAGTCAGTAAAAGTCTGACACGCCCTCCCGCTCCGCCCAGAGCGGGAGAAGTTATTTGATAATTTCCAACCCAAAAAAAATAAAGTGCACTCATGTACATGAAACATAACAAAAGTTCTATTTCTTCGTTTGTTTCGTGCAACCTTTGGTCTTTCGCCTCCTTTTTGAGCAGGCATGCCGAGTTGCATAGTTGATTACGAACGATAAATTACACACAGTATGATAGGTACTCAAGGCCAAGACTATCCATCCAAAAAAAACAAAAAAAATCTGCCACTGTACTACATCAACATTCTGAAACTGTAAAACTAAATTTAAATACAAAATTAAATTAAATTAAAAAATTAAGTACGGTACCAAATTAATAGGTAACAATTTTTTTCTGCCACCGTACCTACTACGTCAACGTTCTGAAACTGTTATAAATCCGTTACATGTAAGCACAATCAGCCTATAATGTTCCCACTGCTGGGACACAGGCCTCCTCTCGGTGAGAGGGAGCGGGCCGTAATCCACCACGCGGGCCCAGTGCGGGTTGGTAGATGTCACATGTCTTCGAATTTTTGGTTTTAGGACATGCCCGTTTCCTCACGATGTTTTCCTTCACCGTTTTTGAGAGCAGTGGTGTGAACGTACGACCTACAACTCTTAAGTCGCAGCCGATACCACTGGGCCACCACTGGGCCGTTACATGTAATATGTGCTATGCCATTAAATATACCTAATCAATGTGGCGCGTGTGTTGGATCATTCGGTTCCCTACAAAATGGTTGAGCTGGATGGTGCTGACCCACGCGTCATGTTCGTGAACGGGCGCCGTCAGTTGTGACTGGTCATCTCCTATCTGCCAGGGCTTATTTGTAATCTTTTATATTTTGTATTGTTTTTAAATAATTTATTTTTTTACATTGTTCTCACATATAGAAGCGACAAGAATAATGTACCCAGGATTTTGTAATATCTTGATTTAAAAGAGTGTCCTTGGAGTTTCTTGCCGATTATTCTTCTCCATAGAGATCTACGTTTTGGAATGGGCAAATAGCTTCAACTTACTGACTAACTGACCGACTCTTTGACAATTCAAAAGTGCCTGTAATAGGTTTAATTGAAAAAAATGGTTTGAGTTTGAATCTAGTCATGCATCGTACGAAACTAACTCTAATTATCACAATGTCACGATAAACAAAGCTTTCCATACTACAAGTTTATTTAACCTTTACTATAAAAGGTAAATAAATTAACATTCCATTATTTATTTACGTAAAACTGGAGATAATAAGTTCTTACATAATTTTCGTTTGTTCTTTTATTAGTTGTTATTTTCAGACCATTATATTTTATCCTTTTGCCTACCAATTGTGTAGATTTATACAAATTTGTATTCTTTTTGTTACAGGTAAGGCAGTTCATGTTACAAAGTGAATACAGGGAGCGTAAGTAACGAGACACCAGGTACACCTCTGCCTCGTGCAAGACGAAATCAAAACCAACATGCCATCTCTAAACTCCATACATTGTCAACTGACAACCACAAACTTCAAGCTGGTAACAGAGCTAATATGAATAAAATGCAGTTCAAGTCAAAGTCAAGGTCGCCCACAGATTATGAAACCGCCTCGCGCGCCGGTAGCATCTAGAGACGGCAGTGCTCAAACTCAACGCCCTTTTAGCACCATGAATTTTACTATAGATGTATAGTCCGCGCAAAAGTGCTAGTCACCGCCTAAGGCATATATGATCCCGGTGAGACGGGGAGGTAAACAAAGGCCAAGCTAACTCAGTCTGCCATTATTGTCAATCGCGCCCTCCCATCAGGCGGTGACAGTTGCGCGCGGACTATAATAAAATTAATGGCGCCAAAAGGGCGTTGAGCGCATTAATTCTTTCACGGACCAGTCAGAGTCGTATATGACAATATCGTGTACAACGTGTCATGTTGAGAAAAAAAAAAAAAAACAAGGGAGAGAGGTGTTGAGATGACTGTGAGTAGGACAGAGTAGGAGAAGATTGTTAGATGAACTAAGATACTTAGTGTGTGAAGAACATAGATATTGGAAGTGAGACACAAGATAAGAAGGAGGAGTAAGAGAGTGGGCATTCTTGACACGCTTGGTTTTTATGGAAAGATGACAGTGCCGCCCCTAGCAGCTAGCACCGAGGTGACTACGTGCTCTGAGAGGCCGCCCATTGATACGCTACCGAGGAGGGTAATAAGTTTCCTAGACTTAATTTAACTTCTCTCAGTAGGTTTAGTTTAGTAGTTTACGTTGGTACAACACTAACTCGCAGGCAGTGGAGTTTTGAAATTAATTTTACCAGTGTCGGTGGATTATTCGAATGTGTATTTTAGCACTAATTTGGATGTTCATACTTTAGTGACCGCTTTTGGAATATTAGGATTTATGTTTGGAAGCTTCGTTTGTAAAATTTTCAGTGATTGTGCTAATTTTGTGATTTCGTTCTGAAAAAAATCTGAGCTTTGGTGTAATTCAAAATCAAAATGAAAATATTTTATTTCACATAAACCTATATGGGCACTTATGAAACGTCAGGAGCTAGGTGCACGGTTCCAATTGGTCGTTTCCTACGGAGAAGAACCGGCAAGAAACTCCACGGTTACTTTTTTTTAAATAATGGGAGGATGGTGTAGGCCCGTCAACAAGTACTTAACAAACAAAAACTAAAATTAAAATCTCTTATTAAAAAATTATATTACCTTGCTCTATGAAAAATAACTTTAATTAAATTTGAGCTCTTAGGTAATGAATCATGATAGCCCATGTAACATAAAAAAAAACAGAAATAACCTGCGAAATAGGTAGAAACTACAGTTATTTATAACATAAACATACATACATAAACTCACGTCTTCGTCCCATGAAGGTAGGAGGTAGGCATAAACTATAGAACGCCACCTTTTGCTTCATTTACGTTCATACATCTGGTCATACACACACGCCGGTTGTGAGTACTACTCACCAGACCTTTCTGAAGAACATCACCAATTAGATCACTATAATTATGTCCTTGTAGGGCGTCCCTTCCCAGCGTTGCCACTCACTTCTGTCTTCTATATACCTTTCGTTAGTCGCCTTTCATTCATCACTTATTTATAAATTCATTCTAATTTAGAACATTACCCCGAATAATTACACCTACCTTTACATTACCACACAGGAACCCAAAACTCTTCCACAGCGACTATAATCCAAATCACACTACACAAAACTTATCCACATTCATTTACTGGAACCTAGGCCCATACTAACTTTAGGGTCATGCCACAAAATATCCAAAAACCATGGTACGACCGTACGACCGGAAAACAAAAACACATCGTAAACGCAAATAACTAAAGTTAGTCCATTTTCTACCTGTCGACTACCACCTGGACTAAACATGGTCTTAACGACACAACATCGGCCTCGTTAAGTGTGTAATTAAACCTGCCGCACGTTCATGAGTCCATTCTTAGTCCCTGCAGGACTATTATAGAGGGGGGTATTGATGGAATGTAGGTAGGGACTCGGTAGTCGAGTTTCAGTCATTAGTTGTGCTGAGCTTAGTCGATATAAATGTTCAAAGTGTACATAATTATTATTATCTTCTTTATTTCATTGTTACACAGATAATTTATATTTATAATATGAAATTATAAAAAAATATAGAAATATATGTAGCCCACCGGTATCGGGAACAGGGTCCAAGCTGCAGGAGCAGCGCCCGGCGGTCAGGCTTCAGAGAGAGGGCTCTCCTATCTTAACAATACGAGCAATGTCCAGAAGTATGTACTGCTTTCTGAATCAAGCCCTTAATCCAGCAGCCCAACGAGAGACTCCTCAGTTGTTGGTCGAGGCTCTTGACTATTAACCCATTGGCTGTCATTATTATAATTATTGTTCGTGGTTTTATGACTCTTCTTAGGTTGGAAGGCAAAACCATGCAATAGGTGAGTAGAACCTGAAAAGGATTAAAAACCAGATATTGTAAATTCATCATAAATTCCGAGAATTCTGATTAAGATGAGAAGCTATGACTCGACTGAAACAGTGCACTATAATATCGACTAAAAAATCAACTGACTCAGCACAGCTCTATCTATTGAACATCTGAGTTTCCGTACAGTACTACGAGTATTAGTATGTTAACCGCCTCAAAGAGACGTCAGCACCAATTGACGGGGTCCGAAAGGGCCAATGCCTGCCAGGGTTACGAGCCTGTCCGAAAGGGATATCGTGGCTCTGGCACACAGGCATCTGAAGGAACACGGTGGGTTTTAGTCAGTAAAAGTCTGACACTCCCTCTCGCTCCGCCCAGAGCGGGAGAAGTTATTTGATGATTTCCCACCAAAAAAAAAAAAGCTGATACGGACAGATTCTGCTAACAGTCCAGCAGAGATTGTTATTGCTTGAATGCTTATAAACTTGGCTTGTACGTTGTTGTCAATATTTGCTTACATTCATCATGTACTAGCTTAAATTCATGCTTTTAATATTATGAACGCATTTTTGTTAGAATATAGTCCCTACAGTTCATTTTGGCTTCCTTTCATTTATATTGTACGCTAGGTCGACGTTTACCGTCATTTCTTTCCATAAAAATCTCGGTGCTTATTTCCGTCTTACATTTTTTTTCTTCTACGTAATCCATCCATCTTTTCCTGGGTCTGTCTTCTTTTATAGTTGCCATCCATATTCAATCATTCCTGAAATCCATAGATGTCAACATTAATATTAATCAGTATAAACTACTCTAGAATACCCACGGCTACGCCAACAATATTTTATCGTATGTTTACAGTAGATGGCCAACAATAGTGACCGACTGACCACCGTTGCGTCATTTGTACCACATTATTGTGCAAGTAATTACGACACGGACGATTAAAAAGACATTTTTTTATATGATGTTGCATTTCAGTCAATAATGTAATGGGTACTTCTTCGGTATTCTGGTACGAAAGCCAGCAATTTTTTTTAGAATATAAAAATACAGGTAAATTATCTTACCAAAAAACTAAAATTGTATATTTTAGTTTTTTGGTAAGATAATTTACCTGTATTTTTAAAAACTAAAATATACAGGCTGAATCTTCATAAAGTGCACATATCGAAATCAGGGAAACTAAGCTTAATTTTACAAAAAAAGGGGTCTCTACCTGCTAAAGTATGGTACGTCTGTAGCCGAGTGCAAGGCCTTTCTTTAACAGGTTTATAGGAAACGTTGTAATTGAGTTATAAACATGTTTTAGAATAATTTAAATTAATAAAAACGAGTAAGTAATCGGGGCTTTTATTGAGAAATTTTACAATTATTGTAAAAATTTACGAAAAAATATCGATAAAAAAAAGAATTGAGGGCGAGTTTTTTATTTAGTTTTTATTTTATGAAAACACCCTGTTATTTCCAGTCATTAATAAGTTTGTATCGTCGTGATAGATCGTCTAGTTTAAGGCAAAGGAATTGTAACTTTCTAAATTTGAATGCACCTTTTCAAAGATCCCATCTCCAGCTTGCTAGAAGAAGTCTCATGTTAATAATGCTGATTTGCAAACAGACAGTGAGACGAAGGAAATATGTGCCAGCAGGTCCTCATTCAAAAAACATACCATATAAATGCGTAGTAATACTAGTTGTTCAAGGTCGCTCAGCGTGCTATGGAGCGGGCTATGCTCGGAGTTTCTCTGAAGGATAAGATCAGAAATGAAGTTATCCGGAGAAGAACTGGAGTTACCGACATAGCCTGCAAAGTAACCAAGCTGAAGTGGCAGTGGACTGGCCATGTTTGTCGAAGGACCAATAGCCGGTGGAGCAGACGAGTCCTGGAGTGGAGATCACGTATCGGCAAGCGTAGTGTGGGACGCCCCCCAGCTAGATGGACCGACGACCTTAAAAAGGTGGCTGGGACAGACTGGACGTGGAAGGCGGAGGACAGGGTGTTGTGGCGCGGCCTGGGAGAGGCCTATGTCCAGCAGTGGACTGCGATAGGCTGAGTTGATTGATTGATTGACTAGTAGTAACTTAAAGTACCTACTACGCCTACATAATTTGAGGCCACCATCGTATTAACCTTCTCAGCTAAAAGTTAACCTATTTACCAAAACAAACATAATTTTATCCGTTGACGTAAATCCAAGATGGCCGATTTCCGGTGTGGATCGCCACTGATTTTCAGTGTGTTTTTCTTAAATGACGCGACCGTTCCTCTATTAGATGACATTGAGTCAACATTTGACTGTATTCTTTTGTGCCAAAGTGGTCTTTAGGTACCTACTTATTATATTTTATGTAAGAGAGTTAGTATTTCGTCACTTTTTTCTTTTGGACATTAATCAGTAATTTGGAAACACGACGTGTTGGATAGGTCGGTTGTTTGTTTGTAAAATATGGGCTGATGTTGTTAATCTCGTGTTCTTTATCATAGCTCATAATGTTTCTTGCAAAAAAGAATGATAATATTGAGTTGGTAAAAAATGGATAGTATTACGTACTAATTAATGTCGCTTATGATTAGACAGTGGTGATAATAAATTTATAAAAAAATTGCGATAAATCTAGTCAGTCAATCAGGAATTAAGTAACATAAGATTCCAACTAAACTTTTCTAGTAGACAAATTAACCAAAAACATTTCATGTAAAGTAGGTTGCCAAGACTTGCATATCGCTTTCACTGTTAAAAAGTTATCAGATCTAATGTAGAGCCAAGCTCTTAACTCTACAAGGCTTCTACATACTGGCGCGACACGCGACGCGACACAAAGGCACCGCGTGTCGCGCGACGAGCAGTGCCTTTGTGTCGCGTCGCGAGTCGCGCTGGTGTTTAGAAGCCTTAACTCTACAAACCTTACGTGTTGGTCATAATGTATGGCTTGGCAGTTTCGCGGCCGTCGCACAGACCCTCCTATGGGTTTATGGTAAGAAATTAAGTCACTGGTCTTTAATGTTGTGTCATGCAATAGTTCAATGAAACGGCTTCGGCGTGAAGAACAGAATAGCTCCTCAAATCTCCTTATTTAGCATGCTAGTTTTAGCGAATTGTTTTAGAAACTTAAAAAAACCTGACCATCTGTAATGTACTACAATTCTTGCAAATAAGTTTCATTTAATTTAATTTCATTTCAAAATGCAGTAAATTGCTCACTTTTAGATTTCTCCCAATGGAATCGGGTCTTTAACTACTAGGTAGGGATTAATGGAGTACCTGGGACTATCTTCTCATCACAAAACTCTGCAGCGTTACCTCCGCCAATTAAAAAAAACAAAAAATATGGTAAATTTAATTGTTGCAAAAATGTTTGTGCTCGCTAGGTCTACCTACTGTTGGCAGAACTACTAGTGCCCATAAATTGCACACTCTTAACTTTAAATATAAATAATCTCACATACTTTTACTAAAGCAATACAAGATCAAATCCTAAAAATATCCAATATCCCTATTAACGAGAACAGATCAAGATGTTACCTCAAATATCGTGTTATTTTCATTAGTATTATCGCCCGAACACTTCTCGCATTACTAGAGGAAAATATCAGAATATACTACTGCCAATAAACGCCGAGTTCTGGGCCGAGTCCATTTAGATTGCCATCGACACGCTAAGAAGAAGGATAAACGTTACTTTGATCTTATTCCAATAGAAAAAAATACTGAATTCTTATTTTTCTCATATTTTTATCCTACTAAACGGTCAGTTAATAAAAAAAAAATGAATAATAGGTTTTAGCCTCACTTTTCTATAAGGATAATATTGTAGTACATTACTGCAGCGGCCTGCAAAAGGGGCATCGATGGATGAACGTGAAAATGTGGGAAAAGGCGAAGCCGACGCACTCACACGTGAGTCCATCAATGCCTGGTTGCGGCCGAGGCTTGTATAGTGCTTTTCTCTAATAATGCGCGGGAATTCAAAATAAGTAAATTATTTATAAATCCCAGATTTAATGACGAACAACGATAATTTTATGTTCATTTGTTTATTTTTTACTTTAAACAGCTCTATTTGCAAACCAGTTCAAAATTTAGGCAAAACCTTGGTTCGTTACCTCCTTGGTTGCAATGTATGGAAGTAAAAAGTTCGTTCGAGTTTTCATAGTAATTTATTCGGCCGCTAAACACGACAGATATGGATTTCCATGGTAACATTGCCGTTCGATTTATCTCGATGAAGGTTGTCAAAAGAATGCTCGAATTTCCAAGCATGTTCGAGATAAAAACATTTCCAGCCAGGCAGAAATCTAGTCTAAGAAAGAAGGTTCTTTTTTTTGACAATTTACTTTTATAATTAAATATTTATGGAGGCATAACTAATATTAACCCTCTGCGACTGACGTGGTAGTACCACAGACACCGCAAATTCGAAAAATATGTCCCGACTCGCTATTTTTTATATTACGAATCCCGGGTTCTCAGTACCTTCATATCGTGCGGCCATGCGTCAATTAGTGTGCCGCAAGCAGTTGAGGCAAGTGCATATGCCATTTTATGCGAGAAGGTGTCTACCAGACCACTACGTCAATGTTAAGGTATGTGTCTAATAGACGACCACCTCAGTAAAATAGTTATATTCTCTCCCTTTCACCTCCAAAAACTGATCTCTTCCAACAAGTGGAAGGAAGTTATGTCATAGATGTCCAACTAAAATAGAAAGAGTAACAAGATATTGTTGCTGTGATTGTCTAAAGCCGATTTGCCTCCAATGCTCAAAGACATTGTGTGATTATTGTCAATTTTTTTTAAAATAATTTGAGGACTAATAACTCTAAATTGCCCAAATTTTCATGTTTGATTACTATAAGTGTTGTCTTTGATAAATAAAAAACATTCTCAAGAAAAGTGATATAGTTAATTTATTTTTAATTTTTTTGTGTGGGTATAATTTTATTAGGACTGATTTGTGTTATGTAAATAAATATTGATAAGTGGAAATTGCTTTTTATTTTAACACTTTTATTTAATCAAAATAATAATAAATACTACAATTTTGCAAAAAAAACATCACACCGTTAGGAATTAAAAAAATAATTATAAACTTATGACCAGTCAAAGTTGTGTCTAGTACACTACCACGTCAGTGGCATTGTAAAATTTACGGCACGCCAGTCGCAGAGGGTTAAATTACTTAGACTCAGTAGTTTCTCGTTATTGCGAAGCCATTATTATTGAACGTCTGTTCAGTAACACCAATTTTAGATCACTTATTTCTCCTATAAATTATTTTGTCATTTCTAAGTAATAACTCCTAATGTCTTGATAGTCATCACTTAGGCACATCTGGCATAAATGAAGATATGCCTAGACGATTTTCAGTCAAACGTCGCGACAGTTTCCTAGAAATGTATGACTAATGCGAGGAGACACAGACATAATGTTCATTTATGTTTGGACTATGATTCACTTTTTTTGCCTTTAGTTTCTGTCCATAATTAAACGTCTAAATCATGGGCAGGTCTGGAACTCTGCAGGAACACAGGCTCCGTGCACGAAAAAAACACTGTTTTTTTTTCAATTTCATAGCTAATTGAAATAATTTAAACATAAGGTCCGTGTGGCTATAAAAGTACAGTTTTCGTGGGGCAAAACCGTTCGTGTCAGTCACAGAACCTGTCAATAGTTTCATCACTTTAGCGCTCTCGAAAAAATTGTTAATTTCGCCTTTGACTTACTTAATGAAGGCATTGTATTTTCATAATACTAGGTATAACATTTTGATTTTATTTAAAGGAAAGCTGAAGATTAAAGTGTGATTTTTAAATTTCTTGAAACCTTTGCTAAATAATAGGAAAAAATACGTAATTGTCAAAGTTTCTTAAAAAAATATTTTTGTGTTTTCAAAATTATTTTTCTGCTTTATTTTGTATGGTAGAAAAGTGGTCCAACTATGTGTTCAAAATCACAAGTAAAACGATGACCAAAAGTAAGATTCGCGTAATTTTTCGGAAAATAATACTCTTTATTATGTACATCTTATAAATTACAGATATAAATGAACTAAACTAATGAACTAGTTGCCAATATAAGTGATTATCTATTAATACCTAAATTATTTGAAAAATTCCTTTTCAGCCTTAATATGCAAAACTAAGAATCAAACTTTTCAAACCACAAACAATTTACTTAAAAAATAAAAAAAACAAGTAACATGGACTCATAACGTTAGCAACAATTTACTTACAAACTACGTTAGTAATATTTACAAAACATAGCACAACAACAAAAATAACAAGTTCCTAAAGAACTACGGTCCTATTAGCAGGTATATGCAGCTGGCGTAAAAAGTAAATGATAGGGCAATCCAGTTTGCTAGCAATGACACTCAGGAGACTGTTGGCACTGCCACGCACTCTGCGCAACAGGGATGCTGCACGCTTGCGTCTGATCGCAGCGAAGCCGTCAGTGTGCGTGTCCGCGAACATACCCGAGGCACTACAAAAGCGTGGCAGCCCCAACAGCATACTGAATGAATTGTTGTACTGAACACGAAGAGCATAAAAATGTATGTATGTTTAAATTATTTTTCCTTTTCTACATTAACAAAATTGATCAAAATCAGTCGATTTTATGCGCGGCCCCTTAATCGTTTCTCCGATTGGTCTTTCATCTGTCGAATCGTAATACAAATATAAATTTTAAAGTCATTATGTCGCAGAGTACAAAAATCTGTTCACGAACTGTTGCACCTTACGTCACAGGTACATCCCAGACCAACATCGATACAAACCATTAATAAAATCAAACATCTGTCTACCGAACAAGACCAATCACACACGTGCACAGAGAACCATCCATTAGCTCAAGATAAAAGACGAACAAACTATTTATAATACTTTATTGCCGGTAATATTTGTATCGAGTTTTATTTATTAAAAACGAATGTATATGCATAACGGCCGCCCAGCGCCGACACCAGACGCGTGCGTTCTAAATATAAACTACCCGCGTGCTCAGAAAACAACAAGTCACAATATTTAGAAACCGACGCGGGAACGCACGCTTCTAGCAACCGTGTATTCCACGATCAATTCAAAAATGGAATCCTCACTTACGTGACAGTGATTGTGTTTTTTTTTAAAGTGTGAGTGATGTGCTTACTGAAATGTTCTCCAACTTCAAACTGCCCATGCTCAAGCAAAAAACAAGCAAAGAAGAACATCTTTATAGCTGCTACAGGAGTGTTAAAACCAAACCGCCGAAAACTCCAACTCTGTCTCGTGCGAGACGACATCAAAGACGTAAGTTTGACTATAAACAGCTTACATTTGTATAATGCAAAAATAAACACGGCTTAATGAGGTGCGGGCTTGTTTGTTCGTTTCGTACCAACAAACTTCAAAATTAGATGTTTCTGTTAATGGGATGCGTCGCGAAATCCGGAATCAGCTTTGCGATGCGGCTGGTATTTGTGTAAATTGGAGCCGAGCGAATCTGCTCTCAATCCGCGGTTGTACAAGGACTGTTTCTAGTGTTGACGGTTTTGATTAGAGAGGGGAAACGCAGGTGTCTTAGTTTGCATTTCAGCGCGCGTGACTGACGTGCAGACTAGAGGCGCACGTTTATTCCTTGTTTGTAACACCGCGCAGCTCTATTGCAGTAGTTTTGTATTTGCAGATACCTCGGAATGTTTAATGGAAGTGGAATTGCTTACAATCTAGCACTAATCTTGTTACAGAGAATTAGTTGAATTGTGTTACTTGTACGAATACAATTTGTATGGGTAGTAAAGCTCGTTTTTTTTTCTATTCTATTCTATTTTTGTTGAATGGCATGCAAAGCCGGTGTCGACTATTCTGCCAATGTCTAAAGTGAGTGGAGAAAAATATTAAATTAAAACAATTAGGTGAATGGTTAATTTGACAGGTGCAAATGTCAAACTCCAAATTGAAAAATCCAACAACAAAGATTTTAAATGTCAAATTACTATCTGGGATTAAAAAACGAACTTTAGTTATGTACCTACAGTATTAGGACATACTATATTCCTATTTGTTAGATGAAGTCAAATTAGTAACCTATTCCCTTGATAGCAATCGGCCTCAATCCATGTTAATTCCTAGTCAGGCTACTGCAATCAATTATAATAGTGGAGTGACCAAGCATCAACATTCTAGGGACCGTTTTTATCTCTCTCTCACACTATTTTCAGGACTCCTAAAACCTGAAATAGTTTACGTCAAATGAACTACTTATAGGCAAAATACCATAACATTTGCATAATCATCCTACGATATGCCCACTGCTGGGACACAGGTCTCTGTGAGCGGGAATGGGCTGTAATCCACCACGCGGGCCCAGTGCTGGTTGGTGGATAAGATAAGATAATATTTATTTTGTTAAACATGAGTACAGTATGAAGGTCTTATAATTAATATGAGGTGGCTACATGTTTTGCCATTTACGGCGTACAAAAATTAGATGCACTAGATATCCAATACAAAAAAAAAATACAATGTCAAAATTTTAATTAAATTGAAATTACAATGTCAAAATTTAGATTTAATTACAAATTACAATGTCAAAATTTTAATTCAATTAAAAATAACAATAATGATGTTACATGTCTTCGAATTTTTGGTTCTAGGACATGCCGGTTTCGTCACGATGTTTTCCTTCACCGTTTTGAGAGCAGTGGTGGCCAAGTAGAAACGTCCACGACTTACGAGTTGTAGGTCGTAGGTTCGAACCTAGCCAGGCACTTTACTTTGTGTATTTTTTAGGGTTCCGTACCTCAAAAGGAAAAAGGAACCCATATAGGATCACTAGTGTGTCTGTCTGTCTGTCTGTCACAGCTGATTTGCTCCAAACCTACTAGACCGATTAAGTTGAAGTTTGGTACACATATGAAGTTTTGTGACCCAAACACGGACGTGTTACGTAAATAAATAAATTTTGAATATGGAGGTCACTTTTAGGGAGCAAATTAGATTTTTTTTAAAACAGTACTGTACCGTGTGACATATCAAATGAAAAGGCTTGTTTTAAAGATTTTATATATAATTTTTTTAATATTTTAAAATACAAACTTTTGAAATTATTTAAGAAAATAGATGAAAAATTACCATTCCCCCCACTTATCTTCGAAACTACTAAGCCTAAAATTTTGACAAAAATACAGAAAATAGTTCTTTACTTATAGATTACAGGAAAACCTATAACAAGTCTGTGATATTAAAATAACAAGGTAAATCAGTCAATATTGTGCGTACAAACTTACATTTGCAGTAGGAATGTATGGGGATCATGTTTTTAAACTACAATGTTAAGTTTGTTTGGATAAATTTATACCAAATAGGGAACCCATCATTGTGCGTGGTCTGACATGCACTTGGCCGGTTTTATTCATCATCATTACATTACGTATAAAAAATCTCTCATCTAACCCGTTACTTTGTTGCCATAGTAACTCATTACATTACGTACATAAAAATCTCTCATTTGTCCCGTTACTTTGTTGACATAGTAACTCATTACATTACGTACATATTAATCTCTCAGTTGTCCCGTTACTTTGTTGTCATAGTAACTATTTATGTTAAAAAACTAACTGATGATAATAAACAGTACTTTCAGAGCTACCTCTGATTTTACATCACTGTCAAAATCACAGTAATCTTTATTCTCATTGCCATAAGATTTCTAATGGGTTGCTGTTAGAGGTAAAATTACTATGGAAGGTTTGCAGTCGTATGTGTAATGTACTAAAATCTGTTAAAATGACGATCAGCTTCATTTAAAGGACTTGAATGACTTCCATATGACTTGTAAGTAACTGACTTACATATTCCTACGTGGTAATGATCATATCGAGCTCTATAATCGTTAACAATGTTTTCGACGTCACAAAATACCGATTATGATAAATAGTCCGTTAATATTTTATTTCTTTGGCAAGATAATTCTAATAAATTTCTGTTATTCTACGTACTGCTAACACGTAGATTTCTTGTCTTTAGCTTTTTCCACATTGTCACTAAATACGAGGCGAGAACTATTACTAATCTAAATTACACACACATGTACACACAAAACACTTACAAAACTACTGAACTCTTGAGTACAATAACTAATACAACTTAAACTCACTTCTAATGATGATATCACTAACAAAATCTCTTTCTAATGGGGACGCCCGAAGTCGCGGCTTGCCCCAATAACGGTTTGTTTACTAATACATTGCTATTTATAACTTGTTGCCGTAACTACGTGTATGAGGCAGAATTGATTGCGTTTGCGTTTGTAAGGGGAATCGGAATATTTGTTGCAAAGGCAACGTATTTGTGAAGTGATCCGCGATATTAATCAGGATCAAATTGTGTTGGCTTAGAATTAACTTAGATTAACATGAAATTAAAAGACCAGTCACTGTGTAGCAATATCAGGCTATAATGTCCCCACTGCTGGGCCACAGACCTCCTGTCTGTGAGAAGGTGTGGGCCGTAATCCACCACGCGGGCCCAGTACGGGTTGGATGTCACATGTCTTCGAATTTTTAGTTCTAGGGCATGCTTTCTCATGATGTTTTCCTTTACCGTTTTGAGAGCAGTGGTGATGAGATGTAGTATAATTATTCTTTTACATTTCTATTTATTGATTTGGAAATTAATTATTTATATACGAACCTATGATCTACAACTCGGTAAGTCCAGCCGTTACCAATGGGCCACTATTGCTGCTAGCTAGTCACCGATTGGCCTCTTTCAAAAATTACATTTTAAAGCTACTCACGTTATAAGTTTTTTCCCATTTTCTCCTTCTATTATTTTATTTCCGGATTCCCACATTACAAAATTAACTACATATTCATGTTATGGTAAAACATTGACGTATTAGAGCCACCGTTGTTATGATAGTTTATGCAAATGTCTATGGGAACTGTTTGGGCAAAGTTTTGTGTGTTCAAGTGATTTAAGTAGATTTTGGTATCGTTTTGTGTTTATAGTCTGAATTAGTTTGGATTTACATATTACTGTGGATGGAGTTTCTTGCTTTAGGCCATATGTATTTTGACGGTCCCATTGGCACTTAGGCATATTGTTATTAGGTCTATAATGACAAAAAGCGTAATGAAAATCGGTTGAAAAATAATATTTTATCTTTTTATATTTTGTCTTCAAGTCAAATCAATTGGTTTTTTTCACAGTTTAATTAAATAAAAATGAAAACCCCTATGTTGGGAAAGGATGGTGGTCAAAATTTAAATATTCCTGACGAAAAAGAACAACAGCAGATTGTGGAATGCAATAAATGATTGAGTATTGAGCATTGAAGATATTTTCACACCCCTTACAAAGAAATTATAGAAAATACCACTTCCTTGAACACCTTTTATTTGTCTTTAGCCAACGCTGTCCCACTGCTCCACTCCTCCCATCTTTCGCAAGCCCGCGCGTCCTCCTTTCAGTTTTTCCGGAACCTATCCAGTTCATCCCACCATCTCCTAAGTGGTCTGCCGCGACCTCGTCGCACTGTTTCAGGGCACCTATTGAGTGCCATTTGGGCCCACAGTAGGTATGGCAAGCGGCAGACATGTCCTGCCCAGTCCCATTTAAGTTGCCTATTGAGCCACGTCAGCTATCTTTGGTTTGGAACGCAGTATTAAACACCTGACACAACAACACCACAAACTTATAACACCTTGCTAACGACAAAAGCCTTACCGTTAAACAACCGACCCTAGCTTGCAGCCAGTTGGTGATCGTTAATGTCCTAGACATTCCTCGGGTGACCTAATTCGATGGCCGCTATAATGCACGCCTTATATATTATGCTTTTGAAATATTTGCGGCAATGTACATAATATACTGGGATATTTTGAGCGTGGAATTGCTTGGACTGTTATCGCTGATAAATTGTTTTGAATTTATTCAAATATCAAATACCTAAAATGTTGCATCATTAAGGACACCGCTGGCTAAACAGCCCGCTTTACACCACAAATAACTAAACACGTTTAGAGCGAAACAAACTTAAAACATCGTTTTGTTTCTGTCCATCATCGTTTGAAAATGACCGAGACAGAATGATGTTTTAAATATTTAGCGCTAAACGCATTTAGTGATTTTTGATAGAACCGGCCTTGAATACGGTTTTTCCTAAAAAAAAAACGGTTCTAATTTAAAATACCTAGTGAAGGTGTAAAAACTTTACTTGAATATTAGTTCATAGTCTTTATATTAACCAGTCTTACCAAATGTAAAATAGGTACTGGTATTCATCCGGTTAGTTGTAAACCGACCCCGGTCCCGAAAGCCCCACGACCCAACAGAGTTGAGAAAAGGCTAGCAGTTGATGACAGTCTTTATATTAACAACTGCTTACTGTCAGCCTACATTATCCCACGGCTGGGCAAGGGCATCCCCAATGACATCAAGCTATTTCACACAGGCCTTATGTAGACCATTGTTTTGTCCTAATTCGTCCCTCATTTATCATCTACCTTTTGTACATAAACGTAATAATACCGATGTCTATTTAAATAAAACCGGTCAAGAGCGAGTCGGACTCGCGCACCGAGGGTTCCGTACGAATATATGATGTTGATGATTTCTGAAAAACTGTGCTATTAAGAGACATCGTTTTATTTTTCCTGTAATCTTTACATAAGCTTCTATCATAGAATAGTTTCAGATTTTTATCTATGCAAATTTCGGAGATAAGGGGGGAGGGGGAACAGTATTTTTTTCACATTTTCCATCAAAAGTCGGAAATATGCTACCTAAAAAAAAATATTGAGAATGTACAAACAGCGTTCTTTCATATGTAGCCCCACTTCAATTTTTTAAGACCCCCTTTCAGTCCCTTTTGCAAAAAAGGTATATTTTTTTAAATTTCTTTCTTGCTTGCGAAATAGTTGGGCAAACGTCATCTAAAACTATTCCAAATTTCAAATTGATAGCATTAGTAGTTCTTGAGATATCCAGGTGTGACAGACAGACAGACTTAGTCTCACCATGAGGGTTCCTTTTTACCATTTTGGTTCATCATCATCATCATCATTTCAGCCGAAAGACGTCCACTGCTGGACATAGGCCTCCCCATAAGGCGGGGGATTTGCCATAATCGCCACGCTTGACAGGCGGGTTGGCGATCGCAGTATGGTTTTTAAAAATGCATAGAGAACGCTGTTGCCCATTCTCTAGTAAATCCCTTAGTCGCCTTTTACGACACCCACGGGAAGAAATGGGATGGAGCTATTCTTTACGTCCGGCACCAAACCGAACCAAACGGAACGGGGATTTTGGTTCGGAACCCTAAAATAGTGCTTATTCATTTATAGTTAGCATTTTTTATAGTTTACATGATTAACCTATTTGTTTTGTTATTAGGTTACAAAGAGCATGAATGAAAGAAAAGAAAAAGAAACTCCAAGTAGATACAAAGGAAAACGTAGAAATTGTATTCGAGTGTCAATTCGCACTGCGAGCACTCGCTACTCGATATCGTTTCATTGAAGCTTACATACCTACAAACTAGGAATAACTCTATAAGGTTCTACTGTACCGGTTCAAATAACCATGTTATTTTTTCTTAAGAATCGAATGGGTGGTTTCAAAGTCAAAGTCAAATTATTTATTTCAAACAGGCACATAAATGGCACTTTCGAAAGTCAAAATTTACAAAAAAAATAGAATTGATTCTAGTCGCCCTTTCCCTTTCAATACAGATATTGGTACACAGGGCCTAGACAAATGGCATTCGCTTCGGAGCGATTCTATTTCTACAATCGCTATCGTTATTTCACTTTTTTGTAAGCGCGCTTACAAAAAAGATCGCTAGTTTTCGATTCGAATTCCTTCATACGAATCGAAAACTAGCGATTACGCTTGTCAAAAAGTGCCACTTTGATACGCATCTCTATGAGAGTTATCGTTCGACGCCGTCGATTCGTTTTATGGATGCACTATATATATATGCCTAAAAAAATGGCAATCCCCTGTCTCGTATTAGTGAAGTCTTCGCCTATGGCTCGGCCTTCAAACTCATACTCGTTCTGCAATTGCCTATTTTACGGCTTTTGCAATAATGTACTATTAATATCTATTAAATATAGGTATCCAGTCATAAATAAAATAATATAATCTAATATGTTATGACTGGATCGAGACTGTTTGAAGCCAGTATTATTAAATGACTAGCTGACCTGACAGACGTTGTCTTGTCAAAATTGCAATCTATAGAATAAATTACATTCATTTTTCCGGAGTGTTCCAATTTTGCGGGGAACTTTTCCAAATCTCTTGCAGTAAAAACTTAAAGACCAGCACACACTGGTGGACGGCATCGAGGAGGATATGCCGCCGGTCAGCGCACACTGATGATTTGCGATGATGCCAGCAGCCGCAGCAGTGTGCCGGCACACTACAGGATCGGGCGGCGGCGCGGGTAGATATTTGCAGTGCACCCCTGCGACCCTGTTTGCACTGCTATTTCCCCGCGATCGTATGCTAGCGGACTTCTTTGCATACCGCCACATGCCGTCGCATCTAGTCGCGATATCCTCCAGCGCGCTCTTCAATACCGCAGAGAGAAATCCCTTTTGAAGCTCCGTAGTCAGTCTCTAGGCTTTGGAATCTATATTTTGTTACCGTTAGGTACGTACGAATTTACGTTGATTAATTTAAATTACCCTGCCCTACCGTCCGCTGATGTGCGCTGGCTTTAATTCGGACTATGACAAACATTTTAAAACAAACAAAATGCCAAATAGATCCAGCCCGTCTCAAGTTTTTATTTAGGTATACAGATAGAAGATAGATATCTCATTCAGACAAAAAAAAATCAGCTACATACTAAGAAGAAGTCATGGTGTATACCTAAAGTCAACGCCATGAGACGAGATAAATTTCATACTTTGGAATTTAAAACTTTAACTGAAATTGCGTATGGTTCAGTTTCCATTGCAACTAAAATTATTTTATGACGTTTAGCGATAATTTCTTCATTCATAAATCAACTTAGATATCTTGAGTTTAAAGTTGATAGTTGTATAATTTGCAATTTTATGTATTTATAGCTTCTCATGACGGTTACTTTACAGTTTGTTATAATCATCACAAATGTCCATTCTAAACTGAGCTTGTCCTAGCTCATAAATCATCATTATGACGTCACGGCCGATAGCAAAATGGCGACCAGACTTGAAAGTGGTTCTAAATAAACCGCTATATTCAAAGGAATAGGTCTGTTTGTGTGACAAAATACGATGCCGATAATAGTTTTAATTTAAACTAATTAATTCGTTTGTTTATAATTTATTTACAATTCGAACTTTTGAACCGGCAAAAACGCATGTCGTTGTCCGACTTTAAATAAGTCAGAGGTTCTCTAAGTACTAGCTACTTTCTGCTAAATGGTTTCTATAGTAATTGGTTTTCAACAACATTTTGCTGTTAATTTACGTATTTAAGGATCTTTATATGCCATCAATAGCGCAGTAAATCCATAGATAAAGTGAGCCTTGTAATGTTTCCATACATTATTAACTCCAAAACACGCAATGCAGATGCATCGCTACTGTGCCGTTCAAGGCTTATCGTGTACCTACTCTTGTTTACAGCTAGTACGCATTGCCAATGAATTTCAGGAACCGAACGGTTTTATACTTATTCCATTAGTTATTTCATTCAACTAAAATATGGTGTAATCTATACGCTCAAAAATGATTCGCCGATTATGAGAAGCTTCCTAGCCAATAATCTGATTATAAACATTACATAACATTACGTCTGTATCCCCAAAGGGTTAGGCAGAGGTGTACCTACCTGTAGTACCTACACCCACATTTCTCCAGTTATTTTACGATATGTGATTGGTGTTATGTATGTTCATTTGATACCAACTGACGCCCTTTGTCAATTGAGGTAGAAACTACAGTGCCACGTGCCTTAAGATCTTTAAAGGCTCTTACAGACTCACGTGATATCGCGAGCGCGACAGGTAGTGACATAGAAATTGTGCTACTATTGTCGCGTCGCGTCCGAGATATTGCACCAGTCTGTACGAGCCTTCAACATTTATAAATTTAATAGGTATTTTATCAATTCTATTTATTTTCCATTTTCATGTATTTTTGGTGGCTAAGTGGTACCTGTACCTACTTAATACTTGTATTTAATATAATTTATTTAGTTAATATAATCAGTGTTTCTATATTTTATGTTTGAGGCCAATTTTATTTTTATTTTGTTTGATTTTAAATGTTATTTTTGAACGCTTATTAACTCAAGTTACTTAAACTTGTTTCTTTTGTTTTTTTCCTACGTAGTTATTCATTTTATAGCATAGTGCTCGTGGCACAATTAATACCTTTAAGACCATGCGGTGCGGTTAGCACCGCATGGTCTTATATGGATAAGAAATTGCTTAGATTACAACACGAAGCTTATATTTAGGTAAAATATTATTATATAATTATAATGGGCCACCGTCATTAAAGAAAAATAAACATCGTACAAAAAAACGGTTACCTACTTACTTACCAATTCAATTTAGAAATGCCGGAGATACGAGGTAATACTTAAAAAACCCTCTTTTTTTTAAGTCGCGGAAAATATAAAGACTAGACACAAGCAAAACCATACACCAAAGCAGTTTAACCTCTATAACACAATGTGTCTATTACCGTCAGTCCGTCGGTAGCCGTCGAAGCTCGCCCCATCAAGAGGGCCAGTTATTTAGAGAGGAGATTACGTAAGTCGGCCCTAATTATGGTTTCATTGGACTCGGGCCATGCCGAAAGACTGAAGATGAGTGTTATGACCGAATCTCTTTCTTGGCAAATGATCGCTGAGAAAAATTCGTAGAACTTTTTGTGGAGGAAGTGGGTACGTGAATGGTTTTAGGAATTTTTAAGTAGGTACGGTATAATATTGCGGTTGTTTTGTAAAAGACAGTTGTAAATATAAATTATGATTCCTAATATTATACAAGAGCCTTTACTCTTGTATAATATATTGTATATATATTTTAGGTGTATTTAATAAGAACCAAGGTGGCATAGTAGGTACCGATTTTTCTTCGAAGTTGCAACGTACGTAGTGTCATGATGCCGAGAGTAAGTGTTGGAGGTTAGGATCGCTAAATGAGATCTTTACATCAAAATACCTTGGTAATGTTTACAGAAAAATGAAGGGGTAATTATGCCAGCTTCCATAGAAAAAAGCTTAAAACCCTTTAAAACGCTGGAGCCCTTAATCGTGCGGCTTCTTCACGTAGCGATGTCGTGACTTAAAATGAACGTATGCAAATGTCATTCACTCTCTTGGGCATTTAAGAAAATTACTTAAAATTAGGTAATTTGTACACTAAAACTATAAAAAAACATAGTTACCTTCTTACCCAGTAAATGAGTATCCATAGTTAATCATAGATATCAACATGTAAGGGATCTTTTCTGTAAATAAGCTAAAGAAAATAGCTGTGATCTCTACTTGCTAGATACTGTAATTATTCTTATAATAAAATTAACTATGCCAGTTGCAGGATATTTATTTAATTAATTCATTATGCTAGGACAGGTTTAATAATGAATTAATATTTTCAGTCTCCTTATTCCTTGTAATTCACATTTTCTTTCTCCGGTAGCCTTTGTATAGAATCTATTTAGTTTTTTACCCATTATAAGAACTTCACAGAGACACGAAACTGCATTTTTTTTTTTACTTTCATTAGATGTACAAGGAAAAAGCATCAAAATATATTAGTTTATAAAAGATTTAATGAGAATACTGTTTCGAAGAAATATTCAATAACTGCTGAGCAACGTTTTGAGTAGGATTATGGTGGGCCTTATGAGTAGGGGATGACCTAAGAAACGATGTATAAATCATCATCATCATTTCAGCCGAAAGACTTCCACTGCTGGACATAGGCCTCCCCCAAAAAAGGGGGGGGGGTTGCCATAATCGCCACGCTTGGCAGGCGGGTTGGCGATCGAAGTATGGTTTTAAAAATGCATAGAGAACGCTACTGCCCATTCTCTAGTAAGTCCCTTAGTCGCCTTTTACGACACCCACGGGAAGAAATGGGGTGGTGCTGTTCTTTACGTCTGGCACCAAACGGCACCATGACGTGTAGATAGACTGTGTGAAAAATGTTATGGCTAGAAAGCGAGTGACGAGTAACAGAGAGTTTCTTGCCCGTTCTTCTCCATAGGTACCTACTACGCTTTGGAATGGGCAACTAGTTTCTTCTCTCTGACTGACCGACCCCTCGACAGTTCAAAAGTGCTTGTAATATTGGTTTATTTGAAATAAATGCTTTGAGTTTGAGTTTGAGAGAAGTACCTATGGAAGAACATGTTGCGCCCACCACAAATCAATTCGGATGAAGGCAGGACAATAATGATGATTCAATAATTGCTTGGAAAGAAAGAAAGGCGAAAAAGGGTTTTCTGCACAAAAACGCGCGTAAGTAGCACTGTAACTGCATCAGCTTTTCAATATCCAAACCAAAAATGTTCGTCTCACCGCAAAATATTTAGCACAAAAAAAAAACGCCGTAAAAACACACTTATTTTTTATTTACACGTTAACACCTATTTTTATTTTTTAACTTTATTTTACTTTTTATTATTTATTGGTATAGTGGGAATAGAAATACGCAATATGTGAAAATTTCAATTGTCTACCTATTACGGTTCATGAGATGCAGCCCGCTGACAGACAGACGGATGGACAGCGGAGGCTTATTATGAGTATTCCGTTTGCCACTCTTCGGGTACGGAACCCTAAAAAACGACGTCATAATTACCTACTAAAACATAATATCATGTGGCATCACTAAAAACGCACGTCAACCCTCCAATTTACAGCCGCGTCAACCCGTAAAAGACTACGGTGGTCCCAAATACCAGTCTCAAGTCCTATGACCCGACACTAACGTGTCGATCCGGGCACGTGCCTTGAAACTCAACGAATATGTGCCCGAATAAAGCAAAGGGCATATGTGGAGACGGATTGTTATGTTGAGATAGGTTGTGAAAATGAAAAAGGTGAACGAAAAAATTTTGGATAGCTTTGACACGCGTTTTTCTTGAAAATAATGGATCTGAAGTTATTGATTCCTACTCTATTCGTTATTATTATTATCTTACACTTTATTGTGCATTGCACACTTCAGGTCTAGTTTAAAACCAGCGTCAGTCACTATAATAGTGTCTGTCATTTTTTCTGAACTGGGCCTATGTGGCGCAGCCGTGAGCCACTTATTCTATAAATAAATGTATTACACCTAAAAATATAAAATGTAAACTTAGGCAATATTACTTAAGTATTTTAAAGGAATGATTGTAACCACTTAATGACCTAAAGATTTTATAATTGTATAGTTTGATAATGAGATAGACTCACGATAGCATAAGTTTAAACCTTAGTGGTTTTTGATTGCTATCTATTATTTAATACTGTGTTCTTTGTATAAATGAAAATTAAATAAAAAAAAATAAAAAATAAACTTATTTCTTTTTATTTTTTTTTACTTGTAATAAATAATCTACGTATCATGTGTTGTGTGCTTTTTAGTCAGTGCTAAATTAATGTATTTTATTTATTTTCTTTTATTTCTAGGTTTACTTTTGTGTTTGTGAAAAAGTAACAATTACGTTAGAGGTTACATGATGTCACCTTTTTCATCATGGCGTCCACGACGCTATTCAAAAGTAGCCAGTTACAATGCGACTTACGGCCGAACCCAATAACTTATTTTCAGTTAAAGACAGATCGCTATTGATGATAGACAGTATAATTATATCTATCCTCGGATGGCGTCTCACAATCATTGATAAATGCTATCTATCTAACGAAAACAATAAGTAGGTTTCTCTACTTCGCCCTCCCGTGCGTTCCATTACAACCAACATCACTTTAAAAAAACAACAAGTGTAATTAGGGTTATATTAAAACTTCTTTGTTTCTTACTTCTAAATAAGTTACTGGATTAAGATATAATTCTGTAGAGGCATATTTATTATGGCCGCGAATGAAAATACTACCTGTTACTGACTTGCAAATTGCAAAAAACGTAATAAAATTTGAATTTCGCGGGCTACCTTAGCGCATTAATGTTATATATTTTTTTTTAACTTAAATTCATGTTGGAATGGTGCTTGCACGGGAGTGTTTGTAAAGGGGGGTTAAATTTATTTTATTTTTTGCCTAGGGCGCACCGTTTTCGAGATATTTGAATTTCATTTTTTTTTTTATTACTTTAAATAAAAAAAACATCTATGATCATTATTGCAAGTACTAAAGAGTTCATTTTAACTTGGCTACTTTACGTTTATCCCTGAAATTCGGGGAATAGCCAAATCTGCCATCTGTAGTACTGTCCTGTCAAACAAATCGTATATTGGGACGCATACTTTGGCATTTTCATACAAATAGATATGTGTTGTAGGCGATACACCCACCCATCAGTAGATAGCGTGGGCCGGTAGATTAAGAGATTATTGGGACGTTAAAACCATCGATAGATATATTTTATATCTCCAGTAGGCCGAAACTGGTGATATATTTTAGGTTATTGGGTTCAGCCGTTAATAACGCGTAATGTAGTCTGGAATCGGTTGCATCATTTTTGGACAGCCAGTATTGAAGTACTGAGTGTGCTGGTAATGTTTTGGCTACTCATTAGTGACTTGAATTTGTAACACGTTACTTTTGAGTAGCGTCGTACACGATGGGCCTTCGTAACAAATCAACATAACTATACCGTAACAAAACTAACAAAAACAGAATTTAAAACCACAAAATAAACACGCATGTCTGTTGCCTACGCTACGCCAAGCTTAAATCGTTACCAATTTTATAGCCCGTCCGCTTCCTCACATTGACACCTCTGACACCAGATGTCACGTCACGTAACACATACAACTACATGTTTCCCGTCTTACGCCTAAAAGGACAATGTGACCTTTTAGCAGGGAGAGGGTTGAATAAAGATTGTTGAAAAAAGATGTTATTTTACCTTGATTATAACGTTGTGAAGGTATTATATTATACATTTTACAATTTGTATAGCAATTACTCAAGTTAAACAGTATTTTATTTATATTAAAATTCTATCTTTTTTTTTCTTTGTTTTTTTTTAAAACGTTGCCCCAAACTAGGAATTTCTCCTGTATCGTGGGTGCATTTACAAACATTTAAACTCACATACACAAACAGCCAGACCCGGAACAACTACTTGTAGGTCATACAAATATTTGTTCCGTGCGGGAATCGAACCCGCGACACGCAGCGCAGCAGTCAATCGCTTAACCACTGCGCCATCCGTGCCGAAAATTATTACCTATATTTTAAAAACTTTTGGATGGTGAAACCAGATCCTTAAATAAAATATTGTCTAACAATATGCGCAGTTTGAAAACAAATTATTTTACTTAATTTTAATAACGTCAATCATAATCACGAAATTTCATCCTTAAAGAAAAATATGAAACAAAGAACAATCCTTTAACAAAAGAGTACAATCACCGACAAAAGTCACTCATAATAAAAATCACTCCAAATAATATATTGATATAATCTCGCATACTGATATAATGAAGATGGATAACTGGGGAAGCATTTATACCAAAAATAATAAAAGACAATGGCTCAACGGGATTGTATTATCATAATAATTGAACAAGTTGTTGATAAACGATCCAGCCAGATTGATATCCAACCTTACAAGTAATTATTCAATGATGGGTAGAAGATTAGCTTACTAATACATTGTAGAATTATGTATTGGGTTATGTAGATATTAATTGGCTATTTGAAATAGTAATTTGTGAATTAACATTACAAATTCTCTATGGCGATAATTTTGTCGGTGACTAAGTAGGTGTATAAATTACTGTAGGCTTAATTTAGAGGAGATAATTACTTGTCTAGCAATGAAAACAAAGAATTTAGAATCACACGTATAACTATCCCTAATCAAGACTCATCCGTCAAAAATATTTATTAGTTATATCACTAAAGGTTTGTGGACTAAAGAGACAAACTTGCCAGTAGTCAAATTTTTGTGCCCCCATTTATTTTAAATTGGCAGCCAAACATTCTCTCAAAGCCTCCAATAACCACACCCTATAAAACTCACCAGTAAAATAAAAACTTTTTTATAACTCCTCCAACCAAAAGTTCTAAGACAGTTCGCAAAAATTAATGCATACTGAACTAGGTCTTGTAACCCGGCGGTAAATTGTACCGACGAAGGATGGTAAGTAATTGAGATTATGGTAATGAGAATAATGCAGTGAGATGATTCTACGCTACGGAAGATTTTTTTACGGCCAAAGGGAGATGAGTTATGTCTGGCTGGCTTATACAACTCGTTTTGTGAACTACTTACCGAAATTAAAATTTAACCGTGGGTTTTGTTGGAGTATGAATTTTGTGTCCCTATTGTGGATTGGGGGTTTTGTAAAAAAGGAAAAATATGAATGTGTATTGTCGCGGTTGGGTAAAGAAAAAGGCAGCCATTTTAGTTACTGACGTGTATTTTTAATTTGTGGAGATGTAGTTAAAATAAAAGGTAGATAAAAGACGGGCTTACAATTTAAGACAGTAGTTTCACAGAGGATGTGTAGTGTTCATGCACACGTAGATACGTGTGTAGTAAAAGCATAAAGGAAATCGATAAGAAACAGCTACATGGTAAATCATTTTGATACATTGAACCTACTTGAGCGTTTACGACTTACGGCATTTCATAAAAACTTTCAAGCCCTTATTTTCAGGCTTTTGTATCCTGCTTAGGCGTATGAAGTTTAATTAAAATCGGTTCAGTCATTTCGAAAAACAAGGGCTCGAAAGTTTGTATGAAATGCCGTACCTACGTCGTAAACGCTCTTATTATTCAAAACAAAATTCTATGAAATACCGTGTGGATATGACGATGAAATATCAATATATTATCCTATACTATATTATATAGTAACAATAAGCATTTTAAAATCATTCAGTAATTTGTCGGGGCTGCCAAGACTATGAAATATTATTATGATTGAGAATATTTCACCGTTTATAGTGTGTAGGATGCGCTAAACTGGATAAAATATCGAATTCAAGCAACAACAACGAAAATACCCAACCGGAATTTTTCTTCGAAAAACAATAAGTTACACTTCCAACCTTATAAAGAATTGTAACCACGTACAGTCACCGACAGTCTCATTCCGGGGACCATATTAAAAATTCCGCTTGAAACACCGTTCCCACCTGGCGGCTTAATGGACCAACGAAATACGAATAGAATAAAATACATTGAAAATAAAATTTTGAGCCGTAGAAGCATTGAACTGGAGTTAGAAAAAAAAGTATTTTCTCTCACGGACCCCCCACAACGCGCCTGTAAATTGATTATTCATTTGATTATCGGAGCAGTCGTAAAGAAATTCAATTTTGGGTTCCGCGAAATAAAATTTATGAAAACTCCTTTTTTCGACTGCAAATAAATTTACAGCTGGGAAAAGGTTGGCTCAGTTCGAGTTAACGGTGAGTTGTAAATGTGTAATACGTGCATTTCATCGGTGTATTAGATGTGAAATCTGAGACTATGTTTGCATGAGTAAACAAACTGAAGTACCGAAGTAACTGAACTTCAGTTTGTTTACAGTCAGCTTTGCATCCAGTTGCGAGTGTGTCTCTCACAAAATTATATAGTAACATTTCCATTAAATGGCAGAACCCATTTGTAAAGGACTCTTCAATCTCATTACTTTTGTTTAACAAAAAGAAACTACTGAATATTTGGTTTTAAGTTTTCTTCTTGGGAGTTCATAAATGGTTATTTAATACCTCACAGGTTGTTAAACTGAAGGAGCGAAATGTGTTGTGCTCGCTCTCGTGAGCGTTCTCCGTATTCGGCTAATATCCTTCGATGACTCTTGCTTTTCTGTACCTACACGTGTATTTTGTACACTTCTTTTCTGTACACTGTGTACTCTTTACAGGTTTTGTGACGTATGATCACGCCTATATTCCATGAAAGGTTTGGCAGAGGTGCACCTATACCCGCATTTCACCAGTTATGTTCAATCGCCAAGGTTTAGGGGGTGAGCTTATTTCCATCAACCGGGCACAAATCTAGGGGATCTACTCCGAAGCGTTAATCCAAAGTATCGGCCGAATCTTCGGCCGTTTTATAACTTCCATAGTTTCCTTTTTTGACTTTGAATCCTTACCCGACTTAAAGTCACATGTTTGACTTTGGCTTGTCTCTTTGACTGTCTTTTTTTTTTCTTTCACCGTAGTCAGCCATAGTTAGCCGTGGTCAAGCAACGACCAAACATATTTATGTTCGGAGTAGACCCCCTGGTTCGGGCTGCTACTGAGAAATTCCAGATGAAAAAACCTTTGCCCGACCCGGGAACTGAACCCAGGACCTAATGCTCAACAGTAGCGTTTGGCGACCACTAGACCAACGAGGCAGTCTTTTTCAACGTTTTTGTTCATAAAACTCTCATCATTACCATGTTTTGGTTTTTCTTCACTTTCTATATCATTTACGAATGGGACTATAAAATGAATGTTTATGTATTTGAGTAAATAAGATGTAAACTCGGCAGTCACCTGATAAATCGTGTTACTATGTGCACTTAAGTTAGTTTACGAATTATGCAAACAAAATATTATAATGTCTCATAAATATTATACTATGAATTTGTGAGACTAAAATATACTGTAGTTTTTAAAGAAATTATTCACGTAATTTAGAAACTTTAAATAAGGCTATTCTATTTAAGCTTCTTAACTTCATTGCCAAAATGGCTGTCATTTAAACGATGGCATTTTTAATAAGCGTTACACTAAAGCCAAATAAAGAGAAAAAAATTGTCATAAAATTATTAATGGAGGCGACTAAACTTAACATATCTTAAAACGCTATTCTATAAGGTGTTAAAAAATTAACCCGACAAACTTTTAAGGAGTGCTTCAGACCCTCGAACTAAATAACTTTTACTATGGGACTAACTTTGAAATCGCGAGAAAAAAAAATTTGCTGTGCCAGTTTAGAACAGTAGGTATTAAACTTTAGTACGGAACAGCTGATTTTTTTCCCGATATCAAATTTAGGCCCATCGCAAAAGTTATTCAGTTCGATGGTATAAAGCACTCCTTAAAGTTTTTTGGATTAATTTTGAAAGATCTTATATTAATTCGGTTTTCATTGATTCACTATAGAGATACGTAAACAAGGCAATAAAACTTACGCAAGTTCCAGTTTACGAAACAAGATCTTATAAAAAGGGCATAACATAACATACACCACATTCAACATTTGTTTTACATAACATTGTTGCATTGAGTTCCTATCTGTAAAAATAAATGTATGTAATACTATAATAAATAAATAACATAATATCACGCCTATATTCCCCAAAGGATCGTGCAGAGGTGTACCTATAGTACACCCACATTTCGCCAGTTACGTTTAAAGGCTTCTACATACCAGCGCGACTTGTCGCGCGACGCGACACGGCACAAAGGCCCCGCGTGTCGCGGGACGAGCGGTGCCTTTGTGTCGCGTCGCGTCGCGCGACAAGTCGCCCCGGTATGTAGAAGCCTTAAGTCCCATGTAATAGGGAGCGAGACTATTGCCATCAACTGGGCTAATAAATAGGGTTTTTTTTTCTATGTATGTTTTTTTTATTTTTTTATTCTGAAATCGCCATCCCGTCATGAGCATTCGTGCAGGTGATCAAAGCTCGAGACTTCTCTGTACGACAAGATCCCTTTAGCCTGCAGTGGGACATTTATAGGCTGATATTATTTGTATATACAACATTATTTTTAGTATATGCGAAACCCGAAACACGTGTCTAGTATTTTTATATAAAGAATCTATGTACAAAATTTCAAAACTGTATCATGAAAAATCATAAAGTTATAAGGTTACCGGGATGTCGGTACAAAAACATGCTAACGGCGCCTCCGCGCCTATAGGGTCGTCTTGCGCTCATTGATAATATTTGGCAGTAGGTACCTAACCGTACGGCGATTGTATTGTAAGTAATTAAATGGTGATAACATTTCCATCACACTTAAATATTTTCGGGAAAAAAAACGTGGTGTGAAAATTATTGAAATCGATTCAGTTCCTTATTCTAAACAAACTATATTCAGGTTTCGCATATACAAAAACTAATGTTGTATAATCAGTTTTGTAACACATAAATGCGAGGTCCACTCACAAACGTCTGAAATGCAAATTATCCTCAATTAAGATAAAATTTCTCCTTGATGTACCAAATTTCAGCATCAATTATAGGTGTGCGTCAGAATGGCTGGTTGTCTGTGTCGGTTCGCGTCAGGCTGGTGACCAGAAACTGCTACCTATTTCCTACTTTTTACTACCTATAGTCAATGAATTAAAAAAAATATGTTGTTACAGTTGTATTGAGAATCTTGTCATTTGGTTTAAATAGGTTTTTATATTTAGTATAGCCCATTGTAAAAGCCCATTCTTTTTAAAAGAGTAACCGAGGAGCTTCTTGCCGGCTCTTCTCCATAGGAAACGACCAATTGGAACCGTGCACCTAGCTTCTGACGTTTCATAAGTGCCCATGTAGGTTTGTTTTTTTTTAAATTTTTTTAAACTTTGTAACAAAATAAAGGGACTTCAAAATTACCAGCCACTCTGATAGCATAGCTGATCAACTCTCCGTTTGTGTAAACTATTCAAATTCGTGTTATTATTTTTACTTGAGTGTTTACCTACTACCCTCACGTCTTTGAATGTCCACCTTGTAGCTCTAACAAGTAAAAACTTATGATCATTATTTTGAAATTGTTACGCGAACCGCTACAGACAACCAGCCATTCAGACGCACACAATTATAGCTCATCCGTTAGTGGATCAAGTCATGCTAAATCTCATTTGGTTTAATATCCGTTACTCGAGGCAAGCCAATACAATGAGACACAATCATGATACTAACAGGGCTTTGTCCCTAGTCACTAGCTTTAATAATATTTTTTAAATTTCCATAATTAGTATTGTGTTAGTTTGCAACAAAAAAAAAATAAATAAAAAAAATACATGCCAGCACGAGATGATGGCAGCATTAGTACAGTCAGTGACAAAATTCGATAAACACTTCATGTTTTTAAATCTTAATTGTTGAGCTAAATATTCAATTAAAATCGGAATAGAAGTAAAACTAAAATAATATTAATTATTACTATATGAAATGCTGGAATACACTATCCAATAATTGTGTATCAATTTAGTTATATGATGTTTTAAAGGTAGGATCGACTTTGGTCGCTGACCGTACTACGTTTTTATTACAGTAATTTATTTAAACTTTAAGAACGAAAAAAAAAGAAAGAAAATACGTTTATTACTAGTAGTGGCTTTTTTCTCCCTTAAAATCGACCTCACTGGGCAATGCCTAAACCCCAGTTTAAAACGTCAATAACCTACGTAACGTAATTGACAGTTGCGACCAGAAAACGTCGCTTGTCAAGTCAGGCGACGGATTTAGTCGTAGGAGCGACAATTAATCGTTGTGCATGACTGTACCGCTAACACGCTTGATTTGACTCGCAATTGCCTTTTATGAAATCACTCGAGCAAAATATTGTGTAGTGAGTAATTGAATGCTGCCGCGAGTATTTTAAAAAAAGAATAATATAATTTTTGCCTTGTAGGAATTACTTTTTTGCACTTCAGAAAAGTACAGTATATTATGTCGAGGAAAAATATTAATGTATTAATAACTACTTATTACCTATAATATTTTTATTAAGTTCACTTTTAGGACGTCAATCAATCAATCAACTCAGCCTATCGCAGTCCACTGCTGGACATAGGCCTCTCCCAGGCTGCGCCACAACACCCTGTCCTCCGCCTTCCGCATCCAGTCTGACCCAGCCATCTTCTTAAGGTCGACGGTCCATCTAGCTGGGGGGCGTCCCACACTACGCGTGCCGATACGCGGTCTCCACTCTTTTACGACGTGCTCAAATTAAAAATGTATTTTTGTGTTTTTCCTGCGACATAGCTTCAGTAACAAAAAAATGTTAATAATAAAAAAACATATTTAATAGAATGTTAAAAACATAATTCTTGGAAAACATTACTAAATACTAATTATTTAGGTATACCTCATAATAAAATTAAAATATTAACCTATATTTTTAACCGTCATCATAAACGAGCCGTCCATAAAAACGGCTATAGTAAATATCACAGATCAAATGCAAATATAACCAAACACAGCTCAAAGGGAGTTTCTTTGAAGCAGTGGAACCCTAAAAACATAAAAAATTAGCAAAGTAAACGTTTAACATTACGTTTCCGAGTGCGAATGACAGTTGTTTCTACTCGAACACATTAGAGAGGGCAAAATAAAATAAAAAGCAAATAACTTTTGTTATTGACTATGCATTTTGCGAGAAGAATATTTTAGCTGCTTTTTAAATGTGAGCGATCATCGTTTTAATTTTGCTTTTGTTAGACTTTTTATGATTTAATTTTAAATGTACGGTAGGTAGCATGTTTTGTGCATTCAAATCACGTTACGGGCACAGATTACGACAATGCTGTATTTCTATATAAACCGTGAATAACGTACAAAATCACAACACAAAAACTTGTTTTCTACATTATAATGTAAGTACTTAAAAGCCATTAGCAAGAAAGAAAAATAGGTTTATTATTTTGGAAAAAAAACCAATTTCTGTGTTTATTATTTATACAAAAATATCAGTACACTCGAATACGACTACATAAACCGGCTTCAATGTTTAATCCCGCTGCTAGAAATTGAAATACGCCTAGATAATTTAATAAACTTATGAAAAGTATTACCCTCCCTTTCGGGATCCGCCGCAGTCTGGTAAAAAGCAATAATAACTACTAATGATACATAAAGGCTTCTACATACCAGCGCGACTTGTCGCGCGACAAGTCGCCCCGGTATGTAGAAGCCTTAATGCGCTAACAAACAAAAAACGATCGTTAATCAACCAAAAGGTATCGAAAAGAGAATTTAATTACTGAAATCTAAACTCACCAAACCAGTTTATCTACCACGTGGACCCTTTTCAAATAGATGGTGGTGCCACCTTCGGACCGCAAATAGAAATATTTATAGACCCGGAACGTTGGGTACGGTTGACGCTTACCAAATTGATTGTTTAGGCTTACTTCGCACTTGTTAAGGGGCGTCTGAAGTTTTACAAAGTTTTGTATCGCTGTGTACTGTTTATGGTGCTATTATTGTCTCTGGTTTTTAGTTTTTGTGGTAGTATTTTCTTTTGGGTCGTCTTTTGGGTGGGGCCAGATAAAGACATTTATATCTTGCACTCTTAGGGTCAGCTCACACCGAGACACGACGCGACGCGACGCTGCGCGCACACTTTAAAAGTGCGACTCAAAATATAACTTTATTTTCTACAAGATACACATTTCATTGTAAGAATTTAGAATAGCGATGCATCGCGACGCAGCGGTGAATCGCCGGTACGCGCGGCGTGCAAGAGCGGCGCTGCGCCTCACGAAGCCGCGCGACGCCCCGAGGCGCAGCCGAGGCTGCCGTGGCGACTTGTTTCTAATATTTGCTATACACGTGGCGAATGTAGACACGTTCAGCTGCGCCGCGCGGCGTCTCGCTGCGCAGCGAGGCGTCGTGTTGCCAACGACGAAAGCCATCAATCAAATATTGATATCTTGTCTAAGAAGCCTCGGTCGTGTGAGCTAAATTTCATTTCGTAGTTTAATCAAATATTTGTTAAAGTAATTATCCAGAATTTCGAAGTAAACGGATGTGTCAAGGTTTCAGACAATAACGTTAATTAATATTTCCAGAAACTACAAGCTTGGCCTGTGAAACTTGAACTCATAAAACAATAATCAGACAACACTAACTACCAAAGGCTTGTGTTTGGACAGCAATCACGTTATCACACTTACTCTGATTAAGTCCCAGCTTAGCTCCACAACCTAGACTAAGTCCTAATCAAAAATTCTCTTTGTGTATGACAAAGTTCCTGAGTACACTGAGTAGGCGTGTAATCTCTGCTGGCAAGACTCAAAGGGAATAGAAAGCTGGTTGGATTGGTGGGTGTGGTTGGAGTAAACTTAAGGTTTTGGGAATTATGGTGGTGACAAGTAGTTAGCGAAAAGGGTTGGTGAAAAAAAAAAAAACATGCGGGCAGTCTTTGGGGACTGCTGATAGAAGTTAAAACTGTATACGAGTACATATAGCATCGTACGGCGCTCTCCGCGTTCAATATAACAATGCGTTTAGGATACTGGTGGGGTTACCCCGTTTCTGTAGTGCGTCAGGGATGTTTGCAGATGCGCATGTAGATTGCTTTTATGCAACAATGCGTAAAAGGTGCACTTCCCTGGTGCGCAGGGTGCGGGGCAGCTCCAACAGTGTCTTGAGCATGGTTGCGAGTCGCCTGGACTGTGTTTACGTGGGTCACTGTTGTGCCGTCTCTCATGGAATGTCGCAACGGTGACCAATCATTATTTCTTGTATTGTTTTGTTTAGTGTCTCTGCTTACTAATATAGTCGTAAGTTTTACTAACAAATCTTGTTGAGTCTTGGTTACTCGAATAAAGAAAATTATATTCTAGTCTTTAGCTCATGGAAAGCGTTCGGTGACGATGACGCAAGTTCCATGATTTTTGTTCACACAAAAAGAACTCAACGTGCCTAAAGAAGTTTTCACTTAAAAAAATGTTTACAAAACAAAAAAAAATTCTTCCTTTTTTCTTTTTACTTATGATTCGTAGATTACTTGGCAATCAATCTGCCGAACCTTTTCTAAACTGTGTTGGGGTCAGCTTCCAGTCTAATCGGATGTAACTGAATACCAGTATTTTACATAGAGCTACTTCCTATCTGACCTCCACAACCCAGCAACTGAGTAATACGATACCCCTTGGTAAGACTGGTTGTCAAACTTTCGGGCTTCTAGCTACCCCAAATGACTGAATGACAGCTGGAACGCTTAACGTGCTTTAGATTACTTGTATTGTTATAATTTAGATTTTGCACCTCTTATTATATTTATTTCTTATTGGTCTAAACGAGACTGCTGAGTATGGGGTTCTAGGTTCTATCACTGGGTTGGGTAGCGTGATAGTGGTTTTTTTTATTTGGAATTTCTGTAATAGAAATTCTGACTCCAGAATTGCATCCTTAATGGCAATGTACTCGCCCCATTTGACATGGGCTTATACCTCGCCAAATGAAGATGGTACAACTGGCTAAACTTAAATGTAATACACCTCCAGGTACCTCCTAAAGAAACATGGGCGTAGTTATGTTTACTGAATTTGAAAAGATTAACCCTGTATCCGACTACGGACAAAAATACACGACAAAGTTCAAGAATAATAGTCGCCGTAGCGGATTCGGTATCAGCTACGAGTGCTACGACGTAGCATAAGCGGACCAGCTACGGCGTAGCAAAATGCATTCCCTTACAGATAGCGTGATCAAGGATAAAACAAAGTTGCAATTAGTTCTAAAGCACTGATTGTTGACATGTTCGGGTGCAGAGTTAAGGGAAAGACTTTGTAGTTTAAGAGTTGACAAACTAAGGAGAGAACACTTTGAATAGATGATTGTACCTAGAAAGGAAAAATGATCCACTTATTGTGTCTCATCATAATAATTATTATTACAATAGTAAAGATACATTTTATTGGTTGTCCTATTTTCTTAAAGTTGTTCGGGCGTGTGACTTTTTTTAAATCATAAGTTCAATATTTATTAGCTGAAATATGTTTCGGGTTATGTGCACCTATGAGCAGTTAATAAACTACTCATAAACTATAAGACCATTTTAAAGACTGCATGGACGTTTTGATGAATATTTAATTGTTCAACAAACCTACAAAACCATATTCAGCCCTCACTTTAAAACAACCAGCACCCTTCAACTAAACAAAACTGCTGGACAGCACAACTCCGCCTTAACTGGTGGGGGACGTCGTTAGTACGTATCTATAGTCGCTTGAGGGAAACTTTAAGCCGGCCATCTGTTCGGAGTGCCGATGTCCGGCCTGTCTCGACGAACAACTTGCTGAATTTACCACTTGCAATCTTTAATTTGTTGGGTCTCAGTCATGAGTGATAGCGGGTCTAGGTTTATTTCTGTTTCTAAGCTTCAGCACTTACTTCATTGCCAAAACTAAGGGCGATTTATAATACGTTTTTTTTTTATAAACGTTGCCCCACACTAGGTCTTTCTCCTGTATCGTGGGTGCGTTTACAAACATTTAAAATCACATACACAGACAGCCAGACCCGGAACAACTACTTGTAGGTCATACAAATATTTGTTCCGTGTGGGTATCGAACCCGCGGGACGCAACGCAGCAGTCAATCGCCTAACCACTTCGCCAACCGTGCCGTCATTTCAATGTATTGACACGTAAAGTACGTAGTATTATCTTTAATTTTGTTATTGTTTTATCGTAAATCGTGATAGCAATGAAACTCTATACGCAAATAAGCATAGATTCTAAAAATCTAAATATGTAAAACTTTGTTAATTTCAATGATAGATTATTAAGGCGACGATAACCGACTTTTGATGATTTTATACTGAAGATCACGTCTAAACGAGTAGGTTTAATGATTTGAAAAAAAAATATGTTAAATTAGAGCATTTTCTCAATAACTTAATATGTGAATATTTTAGATTATATTTTTATTACATAGTGAAATTGATTTGTAAAGTTATGTCTAAAGCGTATTTTTCTGAAACCTTCACCAATTTAAAGATAATTTAATTATTGATATTTTATTATACGCGTTTTATTAATATACTTTTTGGTTTATGTATAATAAATTAATAATGCGTCAAATTGGGGACAGCGCTCCTTGATGGGCGAGTCCTATTACTGGCTGAACGTACGACGCGTTGCGTGAGCTCAGTACAGAACAGGCAAGCTAACCACTCAAGGTCACTGGCACATATCTCCGTCTTAAATTAAAGGATCAAATTGCAGCGTTGTTCAACTCACAAAAGAACTTATCATGACAATTACACAACGAGCAAAACCAAATTCAAATTGTCAACAGTTTATACCTCGCAACTCTGTCGAATCAGCGCAATTTTCTCCAAATTACAGCATTAAATATAATTTTGAACGCGATTGTACTAACGTTTGGCAAAACACCAGTCTATATTAGATTTTAGTCATTGTTTATAAGGATTGCTTCAATAAATATCTGTTACGAGCTTAGGAACTTGGAAGGGCAATTTTAATAATAAACGATGGCCGAATTGGGGCACACACAGGAGTTTGGTATTGAATAGTCATTAGGTAGACGAGAAATTGGAATTAGGAAGGACAGCGAAATGAAAGGAATATGAACCCGTGAGAGAATTATTGATTTGCTGGAAATAATCTATTTGTGTGACTCAATCTTGGGCAAAAGGAAGCTGTACCTGGCAGACGATAAATAGGAATTGCAGCCTAGATGTTACAGAATAGAGCTTTGTGTTTGTTACAGCTTAGTGAGGGATAGTAGACTTTATATCACATTATTTATTACACTACTTCTAATAAACGCTTTTAACCACTGCTCAATAGTGCACAACATGTGCTTTTCATTAAAAAAATCCAAGCTACATTTAATTATCAAGAGGACATATTGATGGTAAATTCATCATCAGCATTTCAGCCGAAAGACGTCTACTGCTGGACATAGGCCTCCCCCAAGCACCGCCACTTCGACCGGTTCTGTGCTTCCCGCATCCAGCGGATACATGCGGCCTTCACAAGGTCATCAAATCAAATCAAAAATATTTTTATTTGACGTAAGCCTACATGGGCACTTATGAAACGTCAGAAGCTAGGTGCACGGTTCCAATTGGTCGTTTCCTATGGAGAAGAGACGGCAAGAAACTCCACGGTCACTCTTTAAAAAAAAATGGCTTTTACAATGTTTTCAAATAAACGGAGGAGGCCTTCCAACGCTACGTCTTCCGGTACGCGGTCGCCACTCCAGAACCTTTCGGCCCCATCGGCCATCAGTTCTGCGAGCAATGTGCCCTGCCCACTGCCACTTAAGCTTGGCAATTCTTCTTGGCGATGGTAAATTGGTGGACACTAACTTTCATCCTCTTGTGGCATAATAAACATACCAATATTCTTAAAACAGCCGCTTTAGCAGTAAACACCGTGTAACTCCAAAAAATCTTCGACCAAAACTGTCGACACACATGAAACTGATATCTTGAAGTTTACCTCCATAATCGATACCTTTACGGCCTCCACACGAACAAAAGCACATAAAATATCGCATACAATCAGCGTGCCATTCATTTAAAGGATATTCAAAGACAATTTGGGAGCGTACGATTCATACAGGAAACGATTAAATCGATTAAATCGAGTGCCGCGCAACGATGTCTGTAATCGAGGATCGTGAATAGCGATTCTTGGTAATGTACCGTTTTAATTTCAACTGTAATTCATACCTTTGCTGCTTTTGCACCTTTTGTAGTTACTTTTTCAGTTACTGTTTCGAGGATAATCGGTTGATTTTGCGATTTAAACCTTTAATTCATTTGAAGTTTGAAATAATATTTTTCAGAAAAAAAATTATTAGATACAACACATTCCCTAGGATTTTTTTTCGATTTTGACTTATATTTAGTTAGTTTCGATGAAAAGGGACAAAAAAAAGCTAGAAACTCAACGGCTTTTATATCCAACTGATTGCTAAAACTGTGCAACCATTTTGGTTCCGATTGAAAACATTTAGAGCAATCGCGGGATTCAATGTTTTTTGACTCACAAAAAAAGTTGAGAATAGTTTTCTTTGCAGATCATGCGACAAATATCGTCTATCTGATTCAAGACAGAATCGACACAATTTTCTCACATTATGCTGGCCACCTGGCTACTGAAGCCATATATCATTAAAATGGGCTATTTAACGTCGAATGTTTTCTGTAAATCTGGCCATTATCGGATTTACAACTCTGTTCGATTTAACGACTTTTTTATTTTATGGTTACACCGTAAATCGGTTTATGCAAAAACCACATTGGTAGACTAAACTGGGATGTGGTTAAACGCATCTGCCCGTCAGCATGTAGCATACAGACTGTTACAAAACGAAGTTCTTGTTTGGTAGAGGATTGACGATCTTCAGTAAAACATTCCACTAGGTATTGACAGGTTATTTTTACATTATTTTTTATAGAATAACTGAACAGACAGCTGTGTTACTGCGGAATTTGTTGCACCACTTCTTCTTCCCAGCTACAGCACTAGGAAGTGGTGAAGGGTGGGCGCTTTTGGGGGACAGTCTTATGTAATTTTTGACGTTTGAAAAGTGCTGATTCTCAGCCTAGTTTCAATAAATGACTTTTGATTTTCATTTGATTTGGTTAATATTCAAGATTAATCAGCTGGTAGGTTAACTTGATTAAATGAAGTAAAATGAGTAATCCTGTCGAAGGTAAACGCCTTCAGCTCCTTTCGTTTATTAAGTTATAACATTTTCGTATTTTTTTAATTGGGTTTGTCGCAGAGACCTTATGTATGCATATTAAAAAACGGCCATTTGGGTTTTGGACCACGCACAATGACGGGTTCCGTAGTTGGGATGAATGTATCGCACAAACAAGATTAACATTTTGTTGAAAAACATGTTCTCTCATACATCGCAATTGCAAATGTAAGTTGGTCGACTATTACTAGTAAAGCCTACTTAGCTGTGATAATTTTCCTTTTAACTTCATTGTATACAACGTGCCGCCACAATGGCGACATTAATTCAACACACGGGTAAAGCTAGTGCCAGTAATCATAAAAAAATATAATACTTAAGATAAAATAATTACAAATAAAAATATTTTTTTTTCTATGAAACTAAATAATAAAGCTCTCTCCTTCCTTAAATTCGCGTACTCCTTGCAAGTTATTCGTTTTAATTTCATTGATGCGATGTTATGATCCATGACGACGGCAAATGACCTCTGCGCTACAATTCTTTAAGTACCTACAGGTTGCTCCAAGATGCTATTTTATAAAATTGAAAATAAATCAATAAATTGTATTGTTTAATCAAATTAAAATATCTTTCTATAACGTAAAGGCGAAACCGTATACGTGTGTTAAATTAAGGTCGCCACCAAACCGCCACGTTGTATACTAACTACTGCCGTGAATTTTTTCACATAACCAAAAACAAACATTTAGCTCGCAGGGTGCACTTGGCTCTAACAAAAATTAGCACTTTAAAGCTTATTATTATGCAAACGAAAAATCTGAAGGAACTGAAAATCTGACTGAACCTGAATCGAAAAATGGTCTATCCAACGATGAATTTGTTAAAAGGTATATGATTGTATATCCTTATATTTAAATAAATATTTATTCCACAATTTTTGTTCACTGTTTGTCTCTGCATCACCCAAAGGTTGACAGATACAAAATGCCGATGGCATTAAGACCGCCTCTGTAAATTTGTGTTCATAGGTACCCCATATCATGGATATCATATAGCCCATACCATAACATATATACCATATCAAGATAAAGAAGGAAAAAAAATATCATCCCCACTTTACGTGACACTACAATAATTTTTTCAAGGTTTAATATGTATACCCATGCTAAATTAGAGCTTTCTTGTACTCTTTGTGAGCTAGGGACAGACAGACCGACGGATATGGTGAAACAATATGGGTTCCGTGTTGACTATGGAACCCCAAAAATGGACAGCCCGTACAAAAGGTGGTGGTTTTTCTTTTATGGGGTGTATGCCCGTTTTAGCACTAATACGAGTACTAGGCATTTATTTAGGTGTCGCCTAATATTATCGTCCCAACCGATTTCGGCCACGGCGGCCAATCTAATGTCGCCTACTGTTAGTAAAAACGGGCATTATTATCAGAACAAATTCACCAATGGCAACGAATACATAGTTCACATAATTATGCGATCTGTGTATTTGTTGCCAGACAAGGAAAATTGATGTAAGCAATTATATCAGTTTTCCTTGTCTGCTTTCCAGGAAATACAATCGACAAGGTGACAAAAAGCCTTACAATATTCGGCAAATATAGAACACACCACATAACATGCTTCTTAGCGGAAATTCGAACTTTAAAGGTACATCGCTTCTTGACTAAATAGCTGAGCTTTTGCCTCGTTGAAACTGATACGTACAAGTTAGTTATTACGCCAATTACCGACATTGCGCTGACGTGTCTGACGGTAATCTTGGAGACCAATCAACTGGGGTTGGATCTAACAAATTTTGGAATACACGGTGAAGGAATTAGGGTAGACAGATTTGAGTTAGGTAGGTGTGATGTTGAAGAGGTATATTTTGAAGAGGTCATCATCATCATCATTTCAGCCGAAAGACGTCCACTGCTGGACATAGGCCTACTCCAAAGGGGGGGTGCCATAATCGCCACGCTTGGCAGGCGGGTTGGCGATCGCAGTATGGTGTTAAAATGCATAGAGAACGCTGCTGCCCATTCTCTAGTAAGTCCCTTAGTCGCCTTTTACGACACCCACGGGAAGAAATCGGGCGGAAGAAGTATTTTTTTTCAAAATCTGAGAATGCAGATCAAAATTTCTCAAAAAGATAAGGACAGTCTTCTAAGACCGTGTTCCTGTAGCTACAACGGTTAAGGTACTTAGCTGCCCATAGAATAGAATAGAATACTCTTTATTATGTACACCATAAAAGTTACAGATATAAATGTTTAAATTTTACATAGGGTGACACAATGGGCGGTCTTATCCCTAAAAGCGATCTTTTACAGACAACCTTTGGATGGATTAAAGGGAGGAGAGACAATACTGCAGGTAGTCAGTGGTGTACCATTAACATATACAATAGATACACACATACACAAAGCATACACTTATCTAATAAATATATACATATATACAATAATACACATGAAACAAGAGCAGGGAACTGTATTATGTAATGATGATGTTTATGGAGAGAGGAAATGTTTTTTTACCTGAATCTTAAAAGTGGACAAAGATTGAGCACGCCTTACCGACACGGGCAAGGCATTCCATAACCGCATTGCTGCCCAGTCTCAAAAATCTAACCTGTATAAGCAATACCAGCCGTACGGGTCGATCGATCAGGTTAAGCTACGCTTGTCGCGGTTGGTCTGTGGATGGGTGACCATCTTTACATACCAAGCCCCCACCGTGCATCGGAAAGCACGCTAAGTCGTTGGTCCCGGCTGTTATTTGTAGATCTTTGACAGTTGTTACGGGTCGTCAGAAGTCCGAAAGTCTGACAACCAGTTTTAACAAGGGGTATCGTATTACCCAGTAACTGGGTTGTGGAGGTTAGAGAGGCAGTCGCTTCAAGTCGCTCATTCAGCTGCCTAAGGTTAGACTGGAAGCAAGCTGACCCCAAAATAGTTGGGAAAAGGTTAGACAGATGATGATCTAGGTTAGACATTTATATCATAGCTTGTTGGATGCTATGAAAGCTAGAATAAGTTCCAGCGAGCCGAGCACGGGCTGCCCAAGACGTTTGTGACAAGACATGATAAATTATGTCATGTCAATTTGTAATAGCATTTTATGACAAAACAGTTTTATCGCTCAAACTGTGATAAAATGTGTGACTCAAGTCATGTCACAGTAGGCCGTGCTCGCCCCGCTGATATAGTGTAATTAAAAAAAAATCTTTAGAAAAAGCATTTAGTAAATAAACACACTCATCAGTATCGGGAACATGGTTCAATATACCGGTGATTGAGATTCCCGAGACAAGATCCTCGCGTGACGTGTGGTGTCAAAGAGATCTGCGTTCTGGAGGCTTACTCTGAAGCGATAATCCGAATTATTGGCCGAATGTTCGGCTATTTCTTAACTTCCAAAGTTTCCTTTTTTGACTTTGAGTCCTTACCCGACTTGTCACACTTTTGTCTTTGACCTACCTCTTTGACCGTGGTTTTGTTTTTCTTTCGCCGTAGTCAGCCGCAGTCAGGAGACGGCCGAACATTCGGCTGATACTTGGGATTTATCTTTGGAGATAGACGGACGCCGCTTGACAACAGCCTCTTGATGGTCAACGGTCTCGGCCGTTTTGCTATATGCCGAATCCACATTCAATCATTGTAAACTAGTGAGTGAGTTGTCAGTGTGGCGCCGGATGTAAAGAATAGCACCTCCCTATTTCTTCCCATGGGCGTCGTAAAAGGCTACTAAGGGACTTACTAGAGAACGGGCAGCAGCGTTCTCTATGCATTTTAACTTCATACTGCGATCGCCAACCCGCCTGCCAAGCGTGGCGATTATGGCAACCCCCCCCCCTCCCCCCTTTGAGGGAGGCCTATGTCCAGCAGTGGACGTATTTCGGCTGAAATGATGATGAAACTAGTGATCCGCCCCTACTTCATACGGATTTTACTACTTGACAAAATATAAGCTATTTATTAATATTTGTAAGTTTAATAATTAATATATACATAAACCTTTGGAATACAATTTCTAAATGATGGTGAAAACCATATCATAATCCATTGCGTAGCAACGCGGTCACACCGCCAGATACGAAAATCCACTTTAATTTGTAATGTGTAGGATACGTATAGATGACACCAAACTCGTGTCAATTTTGTATAATTATCGATACACGAGTTAACTATCGCTTATTTATAACAACAACGGCCTTGCTTTAACCAGTCCTTTATTATATAAATCCAAAATCACGTGGAATCAACCCTCTTCATCAAACTAACGCAAATCAACAACATTGATAATTAATTCTCAACAAAACTGAAGCTTCAATTTCACCCGGGGGCAATAATGTCAGAGACGTGGAGTCAGACGTGTGACGTAACGCGTACTATGTAGTTAGTAGTAGCTATGCCTGGTCTGTTGTCACAACCTACGGAGAACAGTCTACTTAGATTATGTTAAACACGCACGCATTCACATAAGGAGGTAAGCGTATTGACGTATATCTATTACTATATGTATCGTGGTCTGGGAGTTGGCTAGCCGATCTTTTTAGGCTGTGCTGACTATGCCAGTGACCTTGAGTGGTTAGCTTACGTGTTCTGTACTGAGCTCACGCAACGCGTCGTCCGTTCAGCCAGTAATAGGACTCGCCCATCAAGGAGCGCTGTCCCCAATTTGACGCATTATTAATTTCTTATACACAAACCAAAACGTATTTTAATAAAATGCTTATAATAAAAGATTAATATTGAGATTATTTTTAAATTGGTGAAGGTTTCAGAAAAATACGCTTGGTAGATATTGCGCCATTCTCAGTTTTTTATCCGCGTTAGACGTAATTTTACGAATTCATTTCACTATGTAATATAAACATAATCTAAAATATTCACATATTAAGTTATTGAGAAAATGCTCTAATTTAAACATATATTTTTTTCAAATCATTAACACTGCTCGTTTAGACGTGATCTTCAGTATAAAATCTTAAAAGTCTGTTATCGTCGCCTTAACTGTGTTGACTTCTACGTACAAATACTCACAATCTCTTTATAGCAAAATCAAGTCAGTAATGAAAAACATTTTTTCGACGTGTGGCAAAACAAATTGTGTGAGTCAGAATTTCGTAGAAGTCGTCCCCAAAAACAGTACTGACGAAACAATCAAATGAGTCACTGAACTCCAACCCGTTACACGAGTCAAATAAGGATCAGCTGACACTTTATCACTTATAGCTGTTTTCACTGATTACAATGCTAGTATTTTAGTGTTAGGTGAGACAGTTCTAAAGAAAAAGTTCAGTTGTTGTTTAAATTGTTTGTTTTTGTTTATTAATTGGTTTAGAAACAGTGGTGGGTTTTGGTGAGATTAGGTCGTCCTTAGTTAATTAAATGCAACGGTATTCTTATTGCTGTAGTGAAAAATAGTATTTTTAACGTTTGTTAATTTGATAATTATGTCATATATCGAAACCAGTTTTAACAAGGGGTATCGTATTACCCAGTAACTGGGTTGTGGAGGTTAGAGAGGCAGTCGCTTCAAGTCGCTCATTCAGCTGCCTAAGGTTAGACTGGAAGCAAGCTGACCCCAAAATAGTTGGGAAAAGGTTAGACAGATGATGATCTAGGTTAGACATTTATATCATAGCTTGTTGGATGCTATGAAAGCTAGAATAAGTTCACATCTTGTCAGTTAATTAACGACTTTCATAAGCAAAATAAAAGATGTAAAAATACTTCGATAATATTCATCTTTTCCCGAAATGTTGTTCCACAAAGTGCATTGCGTATCTCTCTGGGTATCTGCATACTATCACTAAGATGTGAACTACACACACCTAATATCGTTACCCAAAGCCTTTGGGGGCTAAAACAATATCCATATACATAGATAATTGGCGTGTATCTCAAAGGGATCTTGAAAGGCAGAGATATATCACCAATCAATTATATTGGGTCTGACGCTACAAACATTAGAGTAATTTGCAGATAATACAATCAATAACGACTCATACACGTACTAAACCATAATCATGGTCCATTTTGGCATGCACCTAAAATAACAGTACCTTATCAACAATCACAATTTATTCTCTTGATTACATTCCTTACAACCACCTGCTCTCCATCCATATGAAAACCTTATTCATTTTCTTAACAAAGGAACAACGAGATTTTCATTTTATTCGCAACAGTTCAAGGCAAACGACCAAAACATTTTCTTATCGTGAATTATTGAAGGGGCTTTTCCGAAAATTGCCTCGAAATGAGTATGATAAAAAAAATCTAGCAAATTGTGATTCAAGCTCCCGCTGTAGTTATCCCAATTCGTTTCGCGTGAAAAATATTGAAATACAAGAGCATTGGGAGGGACAAAAAATAAATATATTATTCATTCTCTAATGTATGAGCGGAAGCGATTTGATTATGTTCTGTAAAAATGGAAGAGCGCCAATAGCGGATAATGAATGAGTTGTTTTGAACGAATTTTGTTATTTTTACTTAATAAATTATTTGGTTTATGTACCGTGTGGGTTCCGTAAATAAATAAATGTTTCTTAGCGCCATTCAGTTAATATTTTTGTTTATTTATGTACTTTGTTTCTATTTGATTGTAATTCTATGCCAATTCGAAGGTTACAGAAAAACACTATAAAAATTAATCCCACTAGAATTACTACGAATAGATTTACATTAGTGTTTACGTAACTAATCTCACATTTTTTTATGTATTCGCTGTAGCAATCAGTAAAACTCAATTACCTACAATCATTCCATGTCATAGTTTATTTCATTGTTTTTTTTTACTGGTAAAAGTTTGCATATTTCCATTCTAATTTTGAATTTTGGTAGTTGTTCCATCAACTGTCAGATATCAGTTTTATTCTACGGATAAAACATCTGACTTTGGAGAAAAATCAGCCAAAATTACAAAAGTTTTCGTAACAATCACATTTTTGACGCTTCACGCTCGCTATTCACTCATTACTCACACCATATCACTCGTTCACTGAGCTACTGAATTAAAGATAGCACACGTACCGTCTTCGCTGATATGATTCACTGCAAGTTGACTCATTGTGATGTATCGTACTCCTACTGACGGCTGCTTCGCTCTTAATAAATTATCGGCGTTGAGAGATTGATGCTGAATGCTTCGTTTTATGTTAGTGTCACTTATGTAATGTGTGGGGTATTGAACTTCGTCAGTAGATAAAAGATTTTGTTGTTTCTCACGAACGTATCTTTATTCATCAACTTAAAAACAAATATCGTCTTTTCATTTGTTTCCGTGTTTTGACTTTCCACGTGATGTTTCGTTTTCATGTTTTTGAAATCCAAGATCCAATTATTATTATCTCCTTTATTATTATTATTATACAATTACTATTAATAACAATCATCAGTGAAGATTCGTGACTGAGTACCTAACAACACTTGGTTGCTTTGTCTTCGGTGTCGTTGTTGAGATTGATGTTCAAAATCACTTGGAGTAGTCTGTTTGGGATGGAACTTATGTAATATGCAGGAGATTGGACTGATCCAATAGCGACTATCTTTTCATCCTCTATGGACAGTAAAAGATTTCCTCTTGTATTTTCTTATAACAATAATCAATTTTGTTTTATTAAAATCACTGAAAATCTTTTTCTTAAAACATTTTAAATTTATTTTATTCGCGTAAAATAAAATTGTGCGTCACTTTTACAAGGTGACCTTCAAAATTCTTTCGAATAAAAGCAAAACCCACCCAACTTCAATTCTTGGAAACACAAATCCTACAAAAAATACTCCGAATAATCCGGCTTTCGACTCCGTAATCCTACAATAAACATCTTCAAAATTCTTGATAACACCTAGCACCTTAGCTAACAACAACCGTAAGAAACAGTGAACTTAATTAAAAGTATTAAAAGCACCTTTAAATTCTCAACCAGCTGTTAAACTCTGGTTAACTGCTTAGTAACGATTGGGGGAAGTTTTAAAACTCAATTCACACTGTGAAAGCAGATCACTTGAGCTTTAAAGAAGGAGGGCTCTTTTGAATTAAAGATGTGGAGCTTGCGATGGGTTGAAAATAATTTTATTGTGTTACGTTTCAAATGTTTATCTTTTGTATACAATTTTTAAGTTACGTGTTTGTATTTGGAATTGATGCTTGGTGTTATAAAACAAAATTTATTTATTTATTTCAGGTAAATAATACCCATTGCCAAACATAAATTAATAGAAATAGTGCACTCACACATCCAAATCGTACGCTGATACTTACGGCTAAACATGGTTGAACTCAAACGATGACTGTAATATCTTGCATGCTCTTGTATGTATACAATGTTTAAACAAATAAAGAAATCTTATCTTATCTTAAACCATTTATTACAAACTATCTCAAATTCCAAACAGAAGCAAATTCCAAAATAAAATTGTGGTCAATTAAATTTAAACATTCAACAACTCATTAAAACAACAATCATTAAAATTGCCAAAATTAAATATGAAATCTCAGAATCTATAAAAAATAAAATGTTAAATAAAAATATCAAAACATTAAAAATATAAAAATCTATGGCAATTATTTTAAATTTTTACCTGCCCCAAGCCCGATATACGGGTGCGGGTTATCTTCTTCTCTAGTTCTTCTCTTGATCTATAAAACAATGCTTTTCGTGTCTGTCTGTGTACCTGCTTAGATCTTCTAAACTGCACGATGGATTTTCATGCGGTTTTTACCATCATTTAAAACATTTTTTCCAGAAGGTTTGTGTGTGATCATCTGCCTGCCTTATCCCAAATGTTGGGGTCGGCTTCCAGTCTAACCGGGTCCAACTGAATACCAGTATTTTACATGGAGCGGCTGCCTATCTGACCTCCACAACCCAGTTACTGGGTAATACGAAACCCCTTGGTAAGACTGGAAGGCATGTGTGTATAAAAACAAATTTCATTTTTTTTTTTGTAACGTTGCCCCACACTAGGAATTTCTCCTGTATTGTGGGTGCGTTTACAAACATTTAAATTCACATACACAAACAGCCATACCCGGAACAACTACTTGTAGGTCATACAAATATTTGTTCCGTGCGGGAATCGAACCCGCCGACACGCAGCGCAGCAGTCAACACTTACCTACGCGTATATTGTACGTAAAATTAGTACAGAAATCTCGGTTTATTGACATTATCGACATTGGTCCCGGCTCAGTAAGAGCACACGCCCCTGCTTCGCCGGGTGCAATGTCTGCAAGGTCGCTAGTATTATAATATATGAAAAATCATTAAAAGTAATAATTGTCGCGATCAACAATTTTTATGTCAAACATCATCCTTTGTACCAAAAACAACTACCGCTGAACATAGATTGGGTCCTAGCATCGCTACAGCGACTGATCCTGCATTGCCTGCAACCAGACTATCATCAATAACCATTTTGTAACTTAGTATTTCTAAACTTTGGTGTTTTACGTTAACCATTACTTATCTTATCTTACATTATTGCGAAGAATTTCTAATAAAATCCGAATAAAAGCATCATCCGTATACAAGTTCTCCATCCATTAGAGCAGTGGAATGCCACACAAAGTGGAGATTCTCGAAGAATGCTCGCTGCATCGACTCTCGAACGCAATGCCTTTGAGCAGCCCGTGGAGCGTTTCACTTTAAAAGTTACCATCTCGTTTATGTTCCCAGGGCTGGAAGTTTTGGAGTCATGAAATTGGCTGACTTTGAATACAGTTATTTCAATGAAATCCTGTATGAGCTGTATGAGCCTGTATGAGCGACAGTCTCTTATATGTTTGGTCAATATACGTATAGTGTTAGAAAATTAACCCTTAAGATACCATTTTAGAAGTTAATTAACGTCCTCTCGCCATTCGGTGTGAGGGCCTTCAAGTGACATTTTATCAGCGATAACAATAATAGAACAGTCAAAATGTATTGGACTGACATAAGCAAACGAAACACTTATGTCAATCAATCAAATGTCAAACGGTTTGAAAGCAATTGCTACTTGTTTTAACCCTCTTACATGGCTCTAAGTAAGGTCAGTAAACATAAAAATGAAAGATAAAGGTATCTTCTTTCGGAACTTCGTTTAATTGATCATTCCAACATCAAGCTAGAAAAACAAGCAACTTTTTAAAGTTGCTGCTAGTTCTTTGTCCATAATTAAATTATAATATTTCAGTAAGTCAATTTTCCGTTTGGTGCCGGACGTAAAGAATAGCACCATCACATTTCTTCCCATGGGTGTCGTAAAAGGCGACTAAGGAAATGGGCAGCGGCGTTCTCCATGCATTTTAAAACCATACTGCAATCGCCAACCCGCCTGCCAAGCGTGGCGTTTATGGCAAACCCCCCCCCCCCTTTTTGGGGAGGCCTATGTCCAGCAGTGGACGTTTTTCGGCTAAAATAATGAAGTCAATGTAAGTCATAATAATTATATACATATATCTGATTATTATCTGTAAGTTGGTAGGACCCAGTACCTACAATTCTGCTCGTTCCACGTCTCAAACAATATCAATCATTCCTCTATGCAGCGTCAAGTGGGAGCGTCACGTGTCTGTAGCCTGCATCGCATTTACATGTGAAATGTCTCAAACGCTATGATCACGTATATATCCGGCTATTATTGGCATTTATGGAGATTTACTAGCTCTGATGGATAGGTGTGGTTCCAAGTTATCAGTTGGATTGTGTTGATCTGTTTTAAATGTAGGGCGGATTGTTTCCTTTTAGCTTTTAGAGGCTAAGAGCGATATAAAGGGTGACCTTCAGCTGAAATAACCCTCAGCTGTTCACGATGGCTGATGCAGTGGAACTCTTTGAGCTAAGCTTAGATAATATAAAGCATTGCTGAGAGTAGAGCGCATTTACTCAGTGGTGATTAGCCTGCTTCAAATGGATGAGACTTTACAGGCGAGCTACAGTCTAAGATTTTGATTATCGATGTCTCCGGTTTGCTGGTGTCGAAGTCTTGGTTTTTCATTATAACATCAGCATACAGATGACGATATTGCCAACCTCTGATCATCATCATCATCATTATCAGCCTACAGCAGTCCACTGCTGGACATAGACCTCTCCAATTACTGGACATTCAGCTCGATTCTCATTCAGCTGCTACCAGCCACCCTGCGAAGTACGTCGCTCCACCGATCCTGAGAGCGTCTCTTACTTTTGCCACTCAAGAACACGTTTACCCCTACGGTCATCAGGTCTACGGCTAATATGGTCGGCCCATTGCCACTTCAGCTTACTTATTCTGTTAGCTAAGTCTACACTTTTGGTTCTTTGCCGGGTCACCTCAACCCCTGATAATAATACATAATTGTTGGGCCCATCTAAAATGATGGAGTGGTCTAACACTAACTTGAAATTACTTATTACAAGTATCCATTACAAAGTAACAATTACGAGTAGGTATGTAACAATACCAAAAGTTTACATACAACGATAACTAATACCAAAGTTTAGCACTATCTAAGAATGAACCGTAGTTCTGACCTTTTATTACTTTTGTTTACAAAATTGTTGGAAACGCTTAGTTTCTACAACTACATTGTCTGAAGGAGAACTATTTGATAGATGTAAATAGACTTTGAACCGTTTAGCACTTTGTTTAGAGTTGTTTTTCTTTTACTTTCTAAGAACAATCACTGGGGACTGGTTACAATAAGGGTTTGGAGTTTGTATCTCAATTTTATTAAACAATAGCATAGTTTTCTGTTGTTGGAAAGTAGGTACCTACTCTGTTGCATGTTTGTGTTTGTTTTGTGTGATGTTGCTTTGTTGAAGATTTCTTCACTAAGAACCATACATAACCGGTGACACCATTGTGGCGCAGCCAGGTCGCGTCGCCAACAAAATGTATGGTTGGCTGCGTAACCAAGTGGATGCGTGTCAATAACTTCTCAACTGCACATGGACAGAGGATCTTATAGTTTTGGATGTTGGCAATACACCTCTTTGGATTTTTTTATAGATTAATTTTGTTGACTAATTCCAAATTTCAGTGGATAACCAATGATAATAATAATTATGCACCCCAGTACCTCGCACTATGATTAGAGAGATTTATTGTTTGATGTTTTATTTGCGAACTTTTGTTATTTTATAAGTGACATTTAATTATTATTTTATACACAATGACATGAATATTTACTTGTAAAGTATTATATTATTTTAATTATTGTGAATGTGAAGACTATGTGGGTTTTAGCTTTTTTTATACTTTACTTTTATTCTCAGTTAGTGTTAATCATGGTCTGGCAGTTTGAGTCATATAAGCGGCCTACCCAAATGTCCTTTCTTTGGTATTGATCGTCGCATCGCTGGGCTCCTTAAGTTCTGAGTAGAGCTGCACGATTACTGACAAATACGTGCACTGACTGGTCAGGTCCACTCAATATGTGTGGTTCTTTCCTCAAAAGACCATTTCAGACACCAATCTACATGGTCTTCATATGATCTGACCAAGATTATGTCTGGACTTTAAAAGAGACTGTGACCTCTGAGTTTGTTTCGGCCTTTCTTCTCAGATACGAAACGCCGACCTCATCTAGTTTTTAAAATATAATTGACGTGTAAAAGTGTTTGTACAAAGCTACTTACAGAAATAAAAATCATTTATCATCAAATCATTTATGACCGCACTTAATTATCTCTTGGATTTTAATCCTACAAACGATCTGTTTGCGGATGAATGGTAGAAGATTTTATTGGCATGTCTGACTCATGAAAGTGTTGTTAATTTTTATTGTTTTATGTTTTTATAATTATTGTAATTGATTTTTAACCGTGTTATTTAATGTTAAATAAATGATTATGTTTAATTGAATAACCATTGTCCAGCTATGGACTGTTCAAGCGGGTTATTGTACATTCGCCACAAAGTAAATTCGTCACATTTCCCTACACTCCATACATTGAAAGTGTATTCGCCACTTGCATTAAAAATATGTGTAAATTCGTCACAAGTCTTCATTAGAGGTACAATTAAATCATTTTTGCATAAAATACTGGTAGCAAGCAAAGTTATTGGCGGACGGCGAATGCTTGTGAGATATGGTTATAATAAATTATGTAAAATTTTCATCGGGAAACTAAATTTGGAACTGTATGGAGATGTTCTAATCGTTCGTGCAGTGCAACTATTATAAATTTGGAGAATTATGACATCAGAATTTTGCATGAAGCGGCCAACAAGTGCCAACCAAATATAGAAAAAACTGAAATTATAAAGATAAAAATCTTTGTAAGGAAGCAGCAGCGAACACAAGCACACCTAGGCCTCAAGTTTATGAAGAAGCTTTTCAAGCAACCAAGGATGCGGGTTACGAGTTATTAAATGCCATACCGAACATTTCACGAACACTATACAATGTAAAGTGTTCGTGAAATGATGTATGTCATTCAATAATGTAAGGCATGACCCATGTATACTATACATGGGTCATGCCTTACAATTGAATGACATTAAAGAGAAGTTATACTTAGTCATGTGTGCTGCATTGGCCCATATAAAGAAACAGGGGGCCTAAAATGGACGCTTTGGCAGAATCATAATATGATCTGCGTACAATTCATATCCCGCAATTCATCTGTTTCACAGTTTTGTATGGAGTTTCGTAAAATGGTCCACAAATTATGAATTGCTATAGTGAAGTCTAATGTCAAATAGCAGATGTCAAACAGATGAATTGCGGGATGTATGAATTGAACGCAGATCATAATATGATTCTGTCAAAGCGTCCATTTTAGGCCCCCAGGACATTGAAGACGCTTGGTTGCACATCATGGAAGATGCTCCACAGAACGAGGCAGTCACAAAATTCAACAACTATTTTGTAGCCCAGTGATTAGAAAACACTAGTATACAGTTTATCTGGAATGTACGTGGGGCTCGTCATAGGACAATAAATCTAGCAGAAGCATGGCATAAACGTTTGAACAACAAGATGGATAAAAGAAAACCTAAAATGTTTCAGTTTCTTGGTACATGATTATAAGGATTAGGCTGTACTTGACAACCCGGCCTTAAAAACGAACAAATCCAGACCATAACAGCGTTTATTTTAGTTGTAAGTAGAACTGTGATTTTGATATAGTCGTAAGGCAACGAATCTTCTTAAAATTTGTGTGATTATGAAAAATGAATAACTAACGTTTTTATTCTACTTATTGTTTGATTTTTCTGCTGTCTGTGCGGAAATAAACAATTTGACGAATTTACAATACTCAAAATCAATATATGACGAATTTACTTCATGAAAATAGAACTGTGGCATATTTACATATACTTTTTTCCGTGGCGAACTTACTTTGTGGCGAATGTACAATAACCCGTTCAAGCAGATACGTGACCGTGTATAAACCGGAACTCGTGAGGGATGATCAAGTTAACTGCTGTTTAATTATATTAGGGCACTGGCTGGGTTCATCCTGGTACTATCGATCGGAAACTCTCCATATAACATACATCAATAGCAAACCTAATAAACGAGCTATTTCAATGATGTGTAAAAAAATGTGAATAGGTTACAAAAACGAAAGAAAAACTTTTTGAAAGTCAGAACACTTACAAACAATACAAAACTACTTTATATACAAAAAATTAAAGCACTTTTTAATTTTCAATTAACATACAAATGGAAATATCTATTACCTAAAGATATTTGCATTTGTATTAAAACTTTAACATAATATCGAAATAATAAAATCCACCTTTACATTTGAACAGGATTATAACGACATTAAGTGAAATAATATAATACAGTTTTATATCAAAAGCTATTTTTAACGTTCTATATGGGAAAAGAAAAATCGTAGCGATTGCCAATTTACACGCACAAGTGGTTTTGCGTAGGAGGAAATCGACAGAATCGATGTTACCAATATAAAAAATATGTTGGTCATACATTTTATAGTATGGAAGTAAATAAAAATATAGTTGCTTTGGTAGTATGGGCGGTTACTAACGTAAGCTGGAAATCTTGCCGTCCATTTGCTTATAAAAAATCATCGAGATAAAGGCAAACGGTTTTTTGTATCATTGCAAATATAATCAGGTATTTATTAAAAGGGATCCCCATTGACAATCCCCATCAATAGGGATTAGTGAACATTTCATCCATAAATCCCCATTGAGGTCTCATAGAGTTCATAATGAGGATTTTTATTAAAAACCTTCCACGGTTATTTTCTCGTAAGAAGAAAACTATGGTCAAGCCATCTCCAAACTCCTGGTGCTCATTTGTTACTGACGGAGTAACTGATTGTCAAAGTACCTATAGATTGAAGTGTCATCAGATATTTATCTTCCATAATGTAAGTAGTAAGAATCAAAGATCAAATCACATAACACAAAGCTACTAGACCTTCATTCTGCACCAAAAAATTTAACACCCATCTGCCTAAAATCATTCGCTCACCCCGCCAGAAAATCAGATTCGCGTAACAAATTTGATCGAATACACTCGATAACCAATTGTCGCCCCAAATCAGTTTATCCGTTCCCTCACACCTATAAAACGTTTGGAATTCGGTAAATTGCTAATATCGCCATATTAGCGGCACACAGACGTGCAATCAACCATCATTAAGTGCAGCATTATCAATGGTAACACGAACGGAATACAAACGAACGAATTACGCACAGTGTGCTATATGTGTAATTTTAAGTGTGGCGGCACTTATGTCACCTGGTTTATTCCAAAAATCCCCACCCACAAATCCCCACTGGTGGGGATTTAGAGCATTTTTTCAATAACTTAATATGTGAATATTTTAGATTATGATTATATTACATAGTGAAATTAATTTGTAAAGTTATTTCTAACGCGGATAAAAAACTGAGAATGGCACAAAATCTATCAAGCGTATTTTTCTGAAACCTTCACCAATTTAAAAATTAAATTGTATTATTTAAAAATAATTTAATTATTGATCTTTTAGTATACGCGTTTTATTAAAATACCTTTTGGTTTGTGTATAATAAGTTAATAATGCGTCAAATTAGGGACAGCGCTCCTTGATGGGCGAGTCCTATTACTGGCTGAACGTACGCCGCGTTGCGTGAGCTCAGTACAGAACACGCAAGCTAACCACTCAAGGTCACTGGCATATATCTGCGTCTTAATAAGGTGACTCCTTCAACATAGCTCGCGAAATTTAAAAACTCTTACGTACTGGAAATTTTGAATTGCGTGGCCTTAAGTAATACTAAAGTAGAGTTTGACAAGTTCCCAATTTCAAATTTTCAAATCAGAAACCCGGTGTTAGCAAAATTATCTAGACTATTAAGTAAGCTATCGTGTTCTAATGACGTTTCTGTCAATATCCCTTCACCACGGGAAAATTAATAAAATACAAACAAAATATTACATTTAGAGATAAAAACAGATGATTTGACAGTCTCAATGTCGCACCCACATCAAGGGACTTATATTCCCAACGATATAAAACTCTAACTCTTTATCGATTTGTTATCACACAGCTACCTTTATTTTACGCTTCGGGAATATGAATTTGGTTATTGGAAACTTATAATATCAAACACTTCTGTTTGTTTTTATGTTTTAGAAAAGGTATGGGATCGAAAATAAATTAAAGTTTAATTAATGTTAATGGTTTTTGAACACAGTAGGTATGCGGTCGCCTAGGCTTTGTTTAGAAAGGTTCATGATACTGCGGCAGATATAGAAGGACATGTATAAAGATAAGATGGCCGGTAAAATACCACTTGCTCTCTTCTTAAACAGCATAATTACAGAATAATCCTTGCTCTTGTTTCATGTATATTTATATAGATAAGTGTATGCCTTGTGTATGTATGTATTTATTGTACATGTAAATGGTCCACCACTGACTGACCTGCAGTATTGTCTCTCCTTCTCCCATTAATCCATCCAAAGGTTGTCTGTAAAAGATCGCTTTTAGCGATAAGACCGCCCATTGTGTCACCATATGTAAAATTTCAACATTTATATCTGTAACTTTGATGGAGTACATATTAAAGAGTATTCTATTCTATTCTAAGATTTGTTTCTTTATTTATTTTTCTTCACTTTCCACAATAAACATACGGACAAACACTTAAAGGTATATATGAAATGGTTTAAATTTACTGTGGAAGACTGGTGCCTAAGCTAGGCTTTAGGGGCCTTTGTTTCAGGTCACCAGGTCTCCACCCTCTACCAGTTAGAATATTAAAAACCGGTCAAGAGCGAGTCGGACTCGCGCCGAGGGTTCCGGACGACGTTGATTATTTCTGAAAAACTGTGCTATTTAGAGACATCGTTTTATTTTTCCTGTAATCTTTACATAGACTTCTATCACATAGAATAATTTCAGATTTTTATCTATGCAAACTTCGGAGATAAGGGGGGAGGGGCGGTATTTATTTTTACATTTTTCATCAAAAGTCTGAACTATGCTGCCTAAAAAAAAAATGTTTGAGAATGTGCAAACAGCGTTCTTTCATTATGGTACCCCACATGCCCTAGTAGCCCCACTTCAAATTTTTAAGTCCCCCTTTCCCTTTTGCATAAAAGATATTTTTTTTTAAATTACTTTCTTGTTTGCAAAATAGTTAAGCAAACGTCATCTAAAACTATTTTTTTTTTTTTCAAGTTGATAGCATTAGTAGTTCTTGAGATATCCAGGTGTGACAGACAGACAGACAGACTTAGAGTCTCACCATAAGGGTTCCTTTTTACCATTTTGGTACGGAACCCTAAAAATAAAAGAAAAATAATAAAAAAGAAAGAGTGATTTAACAATTTTGAATTAAGTCAGATGATGAGAAGGAAGGAAGAAGGAAGATGGTCAGACACAATTAGAAAAGCTACCGGAGGCAGCATGTACGAGTACACACGACGACATATTATCAAGCTATACATTTCCAGTATATTATGGTGATCTCTCATTGTATGTGGACTTTCCATACAAAAGGTCAGCTTATACTGGACGTATCGGGCGAGCTAGCGGTTCTCACCACGACAGCCCGCACAACTTGGAGACGCGTCGTATGTGGTCACAATCCTCAGCAGTGAGGGAACGACTAAGAAAGAAGTATATATTCTACAAAAATACAGACGTAAGGTAGGTAGATCTTATGAACATTACAAATGTATGTTGTAGGATGTTTGGATCAATCATTCATTGAATTTGCACCTGCGTCGTCAGAAACAGATGTACTGGTACACGTGTTTGTAATTACAAATTCGGAGCGTAAAGAGATAAATAATACAAGTAATGTCCTGAATATTTAGTATTTGCCCGGGTCGGGCAAAAGTGTTATTGGATTTCTCCTTCTGGAATTTTTCAACAGCAGCCCGGAGTCTGGATTTGTGCCTGGTTGATGTCAATAGGCTCGCCCCCTATTACATGGGACTTAAACATAACTGGCGAAATGTGGGTGTACTATAGGTACACCTCTGCCTCACCCTTCGGGGATTACAGGCGTGATGTTATGTTATGTCTTGAAGAAATCTCATGGAATTTTTGCGTTTAATTTAACAAATTAAAATAAAATTATATACGTAAATTATGGCTAAATTCGTTCGTGAATAAATCTCACCACTAAATATTAGACATAACATTGTTAATGACAGACTAGAGGCGAATTTCACCAATGAAACTGAACGCGATCAGCACATCTAAGTCGCGATGAAGAGATAAAGTGTCATTCAAGTCATCTGCCCACGACTGCTTTAATAAATAGGCGTACGATTTCGGTAATAAACAATTATTGCCTGTTTAGGCCTGTAATCAATTTTAACTTTTTAACAGCCAGACCTAGATTTTCAAAGATAAAATAAACTTTTTTCGTTAAAAGGTATCATCATTCATACAGATTACATATATTCCCTTTTATGGTGTGGAAAGTAAGTTTGACGGTAATAATAAAATGTAGGTGAGAATCGACCTGCGTTTTTGAACGGAAAGATTTATTTTGACGTGTCATTGGAAAAATGTCGAGATAAATATTGGAAGGATTGTGACAATGGTGTCAACATGACATGTAACAATGTGTCAACATGACAAAAGTTATTTTTATCAGTGCTCAGGTTCCCGACTTCCATTATCTATAGTTCTATACACAGACTTACATACACACAAGTTTTCATCATATTTTATCTCTCTCTCAATACATACCCCCACATAAGTACTTTAAATGGACCTTAACAGAATATGCATTCTACTGATATATTATGTTTAAATTATAGGCGAGGACGCTGGCACCCTAAACACAAGTTAAATCTTACTCTGGGTGCCAGAGTTTATCGAAAACACTCTTTCCCTTAGTTGTAACGCTGCATAGTTTTTAGGTAAGTGTTTTTGTACAATTGAAGGTAAATGTAAGATTTATTTTATTCCGCAAAATCTAAAGATCAATTTAAAGATCAGTTATGACACATGGCCAACGAAGGTTAATCACATTGCGGTTATTTGTAACGAATTGATGTGTAACATAATATTTCCTCTCGCTTTATGTGGGAGTGATTTCGTGAAAAGGGACGGAAGTGAGTAATAAGGAAGTGACAGGTTGAGCAGATTATAAGTAAGGACTTTCTAATAGCATGGAATTAGTTAGTACTTTTTGTTAGAGAGTATGGCTACCTGGCACTTGGAGAAGATTAAAAGCCCTTTAGATAATAGATTAGATTATATCTTCTATAAATATAAAATTCAAAGTCCTGACTGACTGACTGACTGATATATCAACGCACAGCCTAAACCGCTGGTCCTAGAGACATGAAATTTGGAAGGTGTATTCTTTGTAAAGAGTAGGTATCCACTAAGAAAGGGTTTTTCCATATTCCACCCCTAAGAGGGTGAAATAGGGGATGGAAGTTTATATGAAAGTCCGTCAGTTTTGAAGTTAGAATCTTCAAATTTGGTGTATATTTATACGTGTGTCAGCGTTTTGGATAATTCTACCCACGAAGGGTTAAAAAGGGGGATGAAGTTGTGTATCAAAGTCCTTAATTTTCACAGTAAAAATCACTAAATTTATTATCTAGGCTTATGGTTGGAAGCTAATGCAACGGTGTTGATAGAATTTCAACCCTTAAGGGGTAAAAAACGGGATAAAATGTTATTTTTAATGAAAGTTCTTTTTAAGTTTAAATCACTAATATTTCGGCTTATGGTTGGAAACTATAGCATCCGCTAAGATAGGATTTTTCGAAATTCGACCTTTAAGGGGTGAAAAAGGGGGATAAATCTTATTCCTTGAGTTATCAAACCTGAAACTTGGCACAAATACTAACCTAAGTAAATTATAAAGTGTGACATTTTTTTTTAATTACCCTCTAAAGGGGGATTTGCGGATGTCAGTTTGTATGGAAGAATTTTAACGCGCGGTCCGATTAACTCGAAACTCAGTATTTATACTGTAAACCAAATATAAAGAATAAAATTGATCAGAGTTTTTAGAAAATTTATCCCTAACGGGGTGAAAAGGGGTAGTCAATTTTTCAAGGGAGGATTCTACTATGTGGCTTGTTTAACTCCAAATTATGACGAAAGAATCAGCTAAGAAGGGGTTTTTGGAAATTCGACCTTTAAGAGGGTGAAAAGGGGTGATTTTGTTTGTATGAAAAATCTTATTCCTTGAGTTAATAAACCTGAAACTTGGCACAAATACTAACCTAAGTAAATTATAAAGTTTGTAATTTTTTGTTTTTTTAAACTGCCCCCTAAAGGGGGATTGGGGGATATCAAAGTTTGTATGGAAGATTTTTAACGCACGATCCGATTAACTTGAAACTCAGTATCTATACTGAAAACAAAAAAATAAAGAATAAATTGTATAAGGTTTTTTGAAAATCTGCCCCTAATGGGGTGAAAAGGGATAGTCAATTTACAAGGAAGGATTTTACTGCTTGGCTAGATTAATTTGAAAATTGGTATAAATAACCTAGAAGTCCAATAATAGAAACGTCAAAAACGATGTTTCAACAATTTACCTCTTTGAGTGCGTAAAAAGAGGCGATATAGTTTGTATGAACAGAATCTTATTTCTTTTGATATATAAACTTGAAATTTGGCCCGAGTACTTATTTACATAACATCACGCCTGCAATCCCCAAAGGGATAGGTAGAGGTGTACCTTTAGTACACCCACTTTCGCCAGTTCTGTTTAAGTCCCATGTAATAGGGGGCGAGCCTATTGCCATCAACCGGGCATAAATCCAGACTCCGGGCTGCTACTGAGAAATTCGTAATGGAAAATCCAATAACACTTTGCCCGACCTGGGAATCAAACCCACCCCTCATGCTCAGCAGTCGTGCTTGTGACCATTAAACTAACGAGGCAGTCGTTACTTGATAGAAATAGAGAATACTATTTAATAATAAAGATCGTAATAATTAATACTTCACAATTTAAAGGAGGTGGAGGTGTTGCTGAAATAATTTTTAGGGGAAAGTACGAAATCCAAGCGAACGAAGTCGTGGGCGAAGTCCTGACTGACTGACATCAGAAATTTTTAATTATTATAAGAATAATTTTATTTGAGAATATAATATATTTACATTCCATACATTGTAGGCAAACTCTAAGATTCGGTTTTTGAAAATTGGATCAATATTATCAGGGTGAAAAGGGATTTAGATTGTATGAACAATCATATTTTTTGAGTTAATAAACGTGAATCATAGCAAGAACACGTTCTTAAATAACAAAGTTTGTCATGACGGTTGCGTTTTTCAAAACTACCCTTCAAAAGGATTTTAGGGAGTGTTACTGTTTGTTTTTAAGAATCTTTACGCGAGGTCCGATTAACTCGAAACTCAATGCTCATACTTTAGACAAAAAAAAAAGAAAAAAAATATGGAGTTTTCGAGAATCGGAAAAGGGGTAATTAAGTTTTCGGGACAATTTTACTGAGTACCTTGAATAACTCAAAAGTTGGTAAGTATATAAACATTATTATTTAAGAACAAAAACGTAGAAAAAATAAACAATACAAAATTATTTACAAATAGACTTAGACATGAAATGGAGGACACGTATATATTGAACAAGTATGTACAAAACGAAGTGGATATTTATATGCTATCTATATCCTCTGTAAAGATGTAAATCAAACTGCACTCCTATCTGCTTACCACGCTTACGTTGGTTATAACTAAGATATAGTATAATGTTTTGGGGGAATGCTGCTGATAGAGAAGCTGTTTTATTTTCGACATCTACGCGGGCGAAGCCGCGGGCGAAAGCTAGTTGTATATATAGAAACAAACATACGGGTAGACAATTCTATACAGAAGTAAGTATGTCACAGGGTGTGTCACAAACTAAACAATATTTAAACTTCGAAGTAACAACGCTGCCAGGTCTCTACCTGGCAGCTTTGTTACTTCTAAGTTTAAATATTCTCTTGTTATCATTGAAGTTTCAAAACTTCATGGAATTTGTGTAGTCATGGAATTAGTACGTACTATATATATTGTAGGTAGAGTAGTCATGGAATTAGTACGTACTATATATATTGTAAGTAGAGGGAGTTGAATTTCAACCAGTGGGCGGCCACTAGTAATGAATATTTATTCGACTAAACATTTCAGTATGTAGCATTTTTTTAATTTTGAGGTTAATTTCTGTCGCTGGTCATTTGCTTATTACCAAGGTGAGATGTCAGATGTCTATATATGTTTTTTTTATATTTTACATTATGTGCAAGGGTTTGATCAAAGAATGCAATTTATTTTGTTCTCGACTTTTTTTTAAATTGTGTGTATAAGAATAATACACATATTAGGTACCTAATTTAAGCAGGATGTAGGTAATTTAATCCCATTGTCGCTTTAACATTAAAACCGAGCTGATTATGCTCGGTTTTAATGCTAATAACAAATTCAGATTGCGTCACAACCACGGTACAATGCGAAATTTGATGACCCGGTATTATTTTGCGCAGATTTATCTAGGGAACTAAGCCACAGCAATACAAGCGGACAAAATATGTGGAATATAAATTATAATTTCCGCCGTTGTGCAGGAAATGGGGAAGGATAGAGCAGAACGATGAACACGGTGAAATGTATCTTTTCCATTTTGGATTATGGGTTTATTGATGTCTTTTTCTAGAAGTAGGTAATGGAAGGGACAAATCCACTCTGATGTAAATTATGAATATATCGGTAATTTATCGTTTATTATAGCATAATTATAAAACTCAGTGTAATTTTAAAAATTAAGTATGATATTATTTTCTTAAAAAAATAAAACTTAAATCACACTAAGGACTCACGGTCAGCCCAAGAAATGCACATTTATTTCGGTTAGATTGGACTAAATCTTTTTTATTAACAATAGCGTAGCTGGTTACAGAAATATCGTCATGACCGGCTCTTACTGCTAAACCCCGGAACACAGTAGTTCTCGATGAACTAAAAATACTGGTTTGCTTTAAAGTTATCGCATTTTATCGAAGTATAAACGTAGCCAAGTTTGTGGTAGTTACTTATTTTTCGTTTGAAAATGTTTGCCAAGCTTAAAAGTTAAGCTTAACATTAGGTTAGGCACGTTTTAATATTTTTTAAGTAGAGTATCGTATTGTAGTTTTAAATTAACGAGATAACTATTAATGGTTTAGCAAACACTCAAATCACACAACGCTTTGGCGAGTTTTAAATTGTACTAAGAGTCCAGATAAGTGTGTTACTACTTTAAAAATCTGCTTTTCCCAACTATTTTGTGGTCGGCTTCCTATCTAACCGGATGTAGCTCAATACCAGTATTTTACATGGAGCGGCTGCCTATCTGACCTCGACAACCCAGTTACTGGGTAACACGATACCCCTTGGTAATACAGGTTGTCGGACTTTCAGCTTCTGACGATCCGTAACGACTGTCAAAGATCCACGCATGACAGCCGAGACCAACGGCTTGACGTGCTTTCAGAGGCACGGAGAAGTCTCGGTATGTAATGATGGTCACCCATCCACGGACCAACCCCGGCAAGCGTAGCTTAACCTGATGGATCGACTCGTGCGGCTGTTATTAGTTAGCCACGAACTCCTAAGTGTGTACCTACTTATGAAATTATAAATTACCCCTAAAAGTCATGAATGCCTGGTTCAAAATGTAAGATAAAAAGTTTTGCTACTGCCAAAGACCCCTGCAATAGGTACTAAGGGAATTCCTGATACGATACAGACAAGTACTTAACTAAGTTCGGCTGCACGCAAATAATAGGAAATTTCCGATAAATTGTATTACATGCATTACGTTCCCGTAATTCTATTTAGAGGCAGAATTATGTAAAATGGTTGGACTTCTTCGAACAAATTCTATCACAAGGACTTTTTATTACAACGAGCCTCATTAAAAGGCTGAAAGGGCAATGAAGAGGGCTATGCTCGAGTTTCCATAAATGAACAGAGGTAAGAGCAGAATCAGAAATTATCAGAGGTAGGAGAACCAAAGTAACCGACATAGCCCGAAGAATTGCCAAACATAAGTGGCAGTGGGCAGGGCACATTGCTCGCAGATTGAACAAATGGCCGATGGGGCCGAATGGTTCTGGCGTGGTAACTGCGTAACGGAAGATGTAGCTTTGGAAGGCCTCCCAGAAAGTGGATCGATGACCTTGTGAAGACTACAAGAGTCTGCTGAAAGCGAGAAGCACAGAACCAGTTGAAGTGGCGATGCTTAGGGGAGGCCTATGTTCAGAAGTGGACGTCTTTCGGCTGAAATGATGACATTATTACCTACAACTTTGAAGTCTCATTTTATACAAATCTATAAGTTACGCCAGCAGAGAGCAATATCACCAAACCTGTTTTTCTCACCATATCAGGCCATGAAAGTTCGACCAGCTCGGCTGCTCGCTTACCTACACCAGCATTTTCTACATATCCGAGGCTATTTATTTGAGACAATGTCAACATAAACAGTTTTTATTTAATTCTACAGCTGAACAAATTATTGTCTTATTTGTTAGGATCTGGTTTTAATAACAGGTATATCTTATTAAAAAGAGATTAATAAGTCGTTCACATTTGAGGTTTCCTTTAAGTATTCATTCAATTCATTTAAGTATTCGTTCATTTTGATGTCTTGAATGTATGAGATTGTAATGACTTTTGACAGTTATGAGAGATTCTGATAATAGACTTCGTACTGGTTTCTTTATGTATTATATTTGGGTATCATATCTGCATAGCACCAATATGTCACGAAATATAGATATCTGTCTCAATTTTGACAGATCTTGATAACAATCTGACCTATTAAATAACACTAAAGTGTTTTCATCATAACGAATTGTTACCCATAACATAGACTATTCCTCACCACATTTCCATATAAACTTATCCCATAAAACTCCACTAATTTTATGGCAAAACCGTTCAGAACATCGCCATAATCCGTTTCCATTCTAATAAAACCTCCCCGATTCCTTATGGTGTAATAAAATGTATTCAAAGCAACAACTAACGACCGGATCCTACATCAGCATACTACTACAGTTTATTCCCTGTAACATGCAGTTTGTGGCTTCAACGACTCACGTCTATCCCTAACAGAGCTGTTTGAATCTCGTCCAAAGCGGGCTGTACACGTAATAGCATAGTATTATCGGTTACACGTACGATCACAACAAGCAATGTACGATTGTAATAACGATTTTAACATTGACTGCGGTTGTATGGATTATGTTGAGAGATAGCGTCTTTTGAAGTTATTTTTATTTTGAAAGCTTCAGTCCGCTCCTACAATTTGTTGAATAATTGTCACGTATCCTTTTTCGATTTTTATTCGTGAGATATGATTCCTTCTTGGGTTATTTTTATCCTCAAGGAAAGTCACCCTTCTAAATATAATTCAATCCAAATGTATTACATATCTTTTTTGCGTATAATATTTATTAGGTGAGTAAATTAGATATATATATATAGATATCCGTCTCAATTTTTGACAGATCTTGATAACAATCTGACCTATTAAATAACACTAAAGTGTTTTCATTTATCATCTCTTCAAAGTTAGAGTAAACAAGCATCTTCTGGGTAAGCTCACTCCATCGTCGACTTTGTCTCTGTCACCTCTGCCCTAGACTAAGGTCAAGAGCACACCCATCTTAAATAAAAAAAATTGAAGTACATTATTTTCTCAATATAATTGTGTCAACGCGAACTACACCCAAATAATACCCTTCGAATACTACAAGTACATTAAACTACATAACTATCAGTCGCCTATCGCCCGCTGGGTTGGCTTGAAGCCAACGAACCTGTCACTACTTACGTGTTTTCAAGCGTCATTACACCTTGTACTGATATCGGTACACGTGACGTCATATTTAACAGAGGAGGCTTCCTATTTTTATGTTAATTTGCATGAATATTCTGAAACAGTCACACATACAAGCAAAAGGAAACTCTATTATATAATTTACTGGATCTTTTTCTGTCCATGTTGAAAACAGTTACGTAATTGTAATATTTTCTCTTAGTACATTTTTTATTCGAAAATAATGTCTTTTTAAGGATAATTTAAAAAAACAAACAAGATTATTTGGCTTTTATGTCTAAAATAAATATTCACAGCAAATAAATATAGTTTATTATCCACCCACCAAATATTTTTTCTCTTGGTCAATTATTACTTTAGTTATAAACGAAATAAGAATTGAGACTTACGCTATTTAGTTTCGTGCTGGAACACGATCAAAGAGCGCACGCGATATTCAACTTTATTACTGATGTGTTAGCGTTAAGCACTTTATCAGAGTGGCGGGGGGCATGCGGCGGAGCATGTGTTCGAAATTTGATTAAAATGTATAATTAGTAAAATGCATTGAGAACGCTGCTGCCCATTCTTCTAGTAAGTCCCTTAGTCGCCTTTTACGACACCCACGGGAAGAAATAGGGAGGTGCTATTCTTTACGTCCGGCAAACATCTTTATAATAGGTAATAATTACTAACTGTACTCTCATTCGGAAATAACACACACTACGGTTTAAGAGGAGGCTCCCTATTATTAATTTAATTTGCATGAATATTCTGAAACAGTCACACATGCAATAAAAATGGTATTTTAGTTTATGATTTATTGGATCTTTTTATTTCCATGTTGTACAATACAGTTTACTTAATTGCAATATTTTCGCACGATGGGTTTTTTGTTCGAAAATCATGACTTTTTTAAAGAAAATTTAAAAAAAAAATAAGATTGTTCGGCTTTTATGTCTAAAATAAATATTCACAACAAGAAAATATAGTTTATTATCCACCCAAGAGATATTTTATAACTATATTAAGTATTCTTTTTGTTAAAATCGAGAAATGAGACTTTACGCTATTTAGTTTCGTGCTGGAACACGATCAAAGAGCGCACGCGATATATAACTATATTATTGATGTGTTAGCGTTTACAAAAAGATGGTGTATGTTTGTGTTTAGTAGAAATACAAAGATACACCATCTTTTTGACAAACACGAAAATTCCACGATATTGATCGTTTGACAAACAATCAACTAACACCGCTACACTTAGCACAATCAACCTGTAATCTTCCCACAGCTGGGACACAGGCCTCCTCTCTTCGAGAGGGAGTGGACTGTAACATATATTTTTTTCAAATCATTACACTACTGGTTTAGACGTGATTTTCAGTATAAAATCATTAAAAGTCGGTTATCGTCGCCTTAAGGTGAAAGCCATCGCAATTCAAAATTTCCATTACGTAAGAGTTTTTAATTTTCGCGAGCTATGTTGAAAGAGTCACCTTATTAAGTACTTAATATTAGTAGGGTTTGACAAGTTCTCAACTTAAAATTCTCAATTCCAGAACCAGGTAAACCAATATTTCATATTATTATGTTCTGCTTTTAACGTAAGCTTAGTAACTAGTAGTTGTTTTCAACAAGGTTTCGGCGACTCAACAATTTGACCTCGAAACTCCGATCCACCAATTTCCGCACTATAACCGTTACAATATAATATCGACCAAAACACTCTGGGACAGTCAACATAAAAAACAATACCCAACAAAATTGGATGCTCTAAAAAGTTTGGACGCTAAAAATGGCGGCTCCACTTCGTAAAAACTAGGTATTTTACATCGCACTACACCGGACTGAATGACCGCTCGTAGAAAGTGCCATTTCATATTTATGAGCAATTTTGATCCTTTTATGAAGGTTCAAACAGCAAGATGTTTATGACTCAGTTAGCACGGCCAGCCCATACAGTGGCACTTTCAAGCTTAGCATCATTGTTACTGTGTGAGACGTTACAAGACTTGTGGGGTGGGGTGTACACGTCTATATGCTGACTAGGTTTTTTTTCGTAAACTTTTTTTACAGCGATACATTTTCGGTTTTCTTAAATCCTGGTACCTACTAGTTTTATGCATCACTTCTTCCACAGAGTGTAATGAACTTTCATAAACTCATTAGAAAGATCCTTTCATCAACCTTTGAGACTTTAATAATATAAATAGTAGATAGTGTAGAGTGTAGACAATGCCAGATTTTAGTCAAAGTTCAGAATTGAAAAAGTTTTAAAATTTTATAAAAAGCGTCTGAAAGAATATTTTATTTTAATAATGCTGATACATTTGCCACTTGAAATTAAAGGTTTGACTTTGACTGTGAGAGGCGAGACATGACGTTTTAAAACAATCCTTTACCAAAATATTCACCATCTTTTTTTAATTGTTCCACAGGTCGTTCGGAACCCGGCATCGTACCTTCAATAGTGGGCTTCACAAAGGACTCGGTGGCTCACGAATCGGACCGCCTGGCTCCAGGAGACAGGATCTGCAGCGTTAACGGCATCTCCACAGCGAGGTTAACCAATGATGAAGTACTGCGACTCCTCGACAATGTGGAGGAACGGGCGTCGCTGGAGGTGGAATACTATATGCCTAACTATGGTAAGTTTCGAACTCTTCATTCACATTTTTATAGTACGGCTGTTTGGCCTTCCCATAAAAATATGATTGCGTGATAAAAGATGACGTCTTCGTCAATGATGTATTTATTACCTTTAGATGCGTTACCCGCGCTCAATAATGGCAATGGCAGAGTAAAAGCAAAGCAATTGCCTGACTTGGAATTAGTCGCGCGCCATCCAGTGACGCGGCTACACGTCACTATCACTCGCAATTCTCAGCAATTAGGTATTTGTAAAGAAAATGCCTTTCTGTGTCTATATATAATTTAAAAACTACACTACTAATGTGAGAGTAAAGAACAACGTCTCATTTCATGCGTAAACGTACCTACTTACTGTATTTTTTTATTATAACATATTAAAATGTTTTTTGTTTTTAAATTCTTCTGACTGCTGTGACCCACGCGTACGCGCCAATGAACATGCAGCAGCTAGTCACGTAACTAAATATATATGTTCATCTCTTTCTAACAGCAGATATAGGTATAGGTCTTTCCTTTTCTTCACGCACTGTGTTTGTATGCAAGTATGTAGCTACTACATTCATGGTTAAACGCTGTTTTTGAGTGCACTAATATTTGTGTATGAAGCGTCTGTTTATAATACGTCATTGGTCTTCGTAAAAACATTTTTTCTTGGTAGGTAATTTTTCAGATTTATCACTAAATTAATCTGTCAAGTCTTTTTCCAACTACATGGGGTCGGCTTCCAGTCTAACCAGATACAAGTGAATTGTAGCTGTATTTCACACGGAGCGACTGCCTATTCAGATCTATATAACTCATAGTAGGACTGGTTGTCATACTTTTGGCTTTGTCCTAACAGTTTATTCCCGTTGTCCCCGTATGCCATATCCCCGTCACAGGGACAGTGGGACGTGATTAAATTTATTTCCCGTTGTCCCCATAACGTACATTACAAACCTTTTTTAAATCGAAACAGCTAGGTTAGGTTAGGTTAGAACTGTGACCATACAACGCACGAGCCGAGCAAGCGGAGCGGGCGGGGCCGTGGCAGCGGCCGGCGAGTGGCATAAACATATTTTTAAATGTAAAACCAAACCACGGGGACAACGGGAAGTATTTTTAAATATTTAATTGAAGTACCGCTGTCCCCGTAGGACGAGGACACGGCGTACGGGGACAACGGGAATAAACGGTCCAAACCAACGCGATCGTTTGTTTGAATTTTGACGTACAAACGCGACTTGAGTGATCGCACGACATGTCATCCTTACTAATATTATTAATGCAAAAGTGAGTTTGTTTATTAGTTTGTTAAGCTTTTACGCAAAAATTAGGCACATGGGTAGACCATGAACTGAATTAGGACATTGGAAAGTTTTTATCCCGATATTCTCACGGGATCGCGACATATGCGGGTGAAACCGTGGGGTGCAGCTAGTATTCATATTAAAGAGCACGACGATCGCTTTTGGTTAAGACTCAGTCTTAAGAACGCTTCATTAGAATCACGAATAATTAAAATCATAGTTGTAATACATCTAGGTTCCGTGTGATGCCGGACGTAAAGAATAGCACCATCCTATTTCTTTCCGTGGGTGTCGTAAAAGGCGACTAAGGGACTTACTAGAGTATGGGCAGCAGCGTTCTCTATCCATTTTAACACCATACTGCGATAGCCAACCGGCTGCCAAGTGTGGCAATTATCGCAACCGCCCCCAAATGTTGGGGGAGGCCTATGTCCAGCTGGGGATGTCTTTCGGCTGAAATGATGATGATGAAGTTCTTAGAATCCTATTGAATGAATATTTCATGAAATAGTCATTCAATAGGAGTCTACGAAGAGAGTTAGTTGTATTGCTGATTTTAATGATTATAATTCTGTAAAGCCATGTTTGTTACGGCCGCCATATTCGTCCCATATTATCCGCCATCATATTTTAATCAACATACAACCTGACACAGATCTGCAAATTGAAAAAAACTTAAGAAAATTTGAATTTCGCGGGCTATCTTAGCGCATCCCCCTTAAACTGTAATTTCGCGGGCTATCTTAGCGCATCCCCCTTAAACTATAATTTCGCGGGCTATCTTAGTGCATCCTCCTTAAACTGTAATTTCGCGGGCTATCTTAGCGCACCCCCCTTAAACTGTAATCTTATTTATCCCATCTCTAGACTCACCTTTTACATTATTATTTTGATATTGTAAGTAATGTGCTATGACATTAAATATCAACGAGAATGATAGATAGGCAAGAAAATAAATAGGAAACTAGATTGAATCCATACGATATACGAGTATGGGTAGGTAGGTATTCCAAAAATTCGATGTGATTTCTTTGATCATTGAGCTATGAAATATAACAAGTATTACTATCAAATAAATAATACCAAATCAAATCTAAACAGAGACAGTCTATCTTGGATTTAATTTAGGCAGTACCTAACATCAGTATTATAGAAAAACATTTACATAAACGTCAACTCTAAAAACATGACTTTTAAATTTGATTTCAGATTGATAAAGTAGATTAGTAAAATACAACGTAGGATAAAGTGTCTTAAACCAAAGTACGTTTATTTTATATATTAAGATTATTTAAAACTTTTTATCCAAATATTTTAGATCGTTACTAATTATAAATTAATAAAATGTTTTTAAATTTCTTCGTTTTTCTTTCAAAATCAAGCTTAAAGCATTTATTTTAATAAACCTTAACCATTTACAGGCACTTTTGAATTGTCAGGAGTCGATCAGTTAGAAATATTGATTGTTATATTTGGTTCATTCTTGGTAAAAATAAGGTCTGAAAAACTTTGACCAGTGTAACAATAACTTAAAGGTAAACACCACATGAACGAAAATGAAGCTAGTTGCCCATTCCAAAGCGTAGTCGGTACATAAAGAGAAGAGCGGGCAAGAAACTCCACGGACACTCTTTTAAATTATAATGTAAAAAAAATATAGTAACATCTTTAACGTTGAATTTATAAATATAAACGTAAGGAAGATGTAAAAAAACTCGTCCATAGTACAGCAAAACTAAAAAAACAAAAAAAAAACAATTAAAAAATAAAATAAACAGCTAAGAAATTACCAGTCCCAACTGACAGCACCCGTACACGATAAACGTAAGGAAGATGTAAAAAAAACTCGTCCATAGTACAGCAAAGCTAAAAAAACAAAAAAAAAAACAAGTAAAAAATAAAATAAACAGCTAAGAAATTACCAGTCCCAACTGACAGCGCCCGTTCACGAACATGACGCATGGATCAACATCATTCAGCTCAACTATTTTGAAGGGAGCTAAATGATCCAACACACGCGCCACCATCAGCTGAGTGAGCAAATTCAAATTCCAAAAATTCAAATTCATTTGTTTATTGTAAAACATAGGTACAATTATAAGTTGTTATATGGTAATATATTGAGGGCACTATGTTTTGCCTCTAGGGCGTACAAAAATAGTATTACATGCAAATAATATTAAATCACACAGAACAATGTCAATCAGATAAATAATGTGTAATGGAAAAAAATAAAATATAAAAAATGTCCGCAGTTATTGTAATAAAATGAAAATTTTCAGCAATTAAAGAATGTTAAAGAAAGTGAATGATGTCATAAATTACTCGTAAAATTAAATGTCAATAAGGAAGATCAATTGTTACTTGTGAAATGTCAGAAATTTTATAACGGCATGTCATTCAAATAAAGCATGATTTACTCTCAGCCGCCAGGGCAATGAAATTAAATGAAATATTTTTTTTACTCTGTAAATAGGATATCGCGATCACTTATACACGTCCTATAAAAAAATATTATTAAATAACCTAGATGGAGACCAAATTTCCTATCTGACTTCCCCTGAGAACAGCGGAACAAACTCAGGGGTCAGTCTTTTTGAAAGTCCAGACATACCTAATCTTGGTCAGCTCATGTGAGGAGCATGTAGATCCGTGTCTGAAATTGTCTTTTAAGGAATAACCGCACAAGTTTGAGTGGACCTGTCCAGTCAGTGTAAGCATTAGTCAGTAATCGTATAGCTCTCAAGACTTACCCCCAAGGGAAGAAGGCGTGAGTTGATGTATGTATGTATGTCTCAAGACTTAAGGAGCTCCACAAAAAAAAAAAAAACTAGGCTGACCTACATGGTGCCCACATTCACAATAATTAAAGTAATAGGTTTAATACTTTTCAAAGTAAATATTCATGTAATTTTGTATTTCATATTCAGCAATGTCAATATGTATACAAAAAAATACAAATATTTATTTCAACTAAAACATTGTGTCATACATAAATTGACGCAGGCCCATTAAGTTACAAAAGTACTTGTGTCGATGTTTAAATAATTATTTATTTATTAGGGACAAAAAACAGTTACATACATATTATAAATATAAAATGATGATTTTGTATAATTATTAAAATGTCAAGTTTTACGGTTTTATCAGAAGGCTTAGCAGAGCCAGTAGCTCAATACCAAGCTTTTTTATTTATTTATTTATTTTTATTTGTATTCTAAATAATCAGAAATGTTATAGTACCCTTTTTTACAAAGTTTGGTTTTAACACAGCTTTTCAGTCGTTTAATGGGTAACACAAAATGGAGTTTATAAAATGCAAAGATAGTCTTAAAATCTTCAGCTCCAATGGTATTTTCAAATGTTAATCAATTACTTGTGGTTGTGGAGCAGCATTGAGCCAAGCATTTTTATCAGCGATGTAATGTACTTATAATATGCCTTGCATGAGTGCGTTTTATAGATTTGAATTTCGTCTCATTCAGTTGAAGTTTATTGTAACATTCCTTTTTGTATTCAAACAACGGCCTCTTAAATCCTCTTATTTAGAAAACCATAATCCTTAAGTCAACAGAATGGCAATTTTTATTTACACCACTTTATTATTTTCCAAAGTCAATATCTACAAAAAATGTCTTCAGAAGCTTAAGCAAAGTCGGAAATAAGATGCGGATTAATTCTAAAAGAAAAACATTGGTAAATGCTCTCTTTGAAATATTCCTAAGGTATAAACATTGATTTCTTCGGTGATAGCAGCACTACATAGCCCAGTAGATATCTACATCTTGTTGTAAAGAGCCAATCAGAGGCCCATTCTCATGTTTTTCAGACAGTACGCATTCTCACTCATTGTCGCTGAGATGATGATAGCGATTCGATTTTGAACGTTTTTAATACGGATATTAGCGTTCTTGTCAATTTAGTTCCTAAACCTGTAGAACGACATGATAAGTTTTTTATTGAAATTTTATTTTATAATTATACGGCTGATTGACACTTCCCACTTGACCCAAGGGCTGCCTTTTACTTTGGCCAGAGGCTAAGCATCGCAGTCTCTTAGGGACATTACCAGTCGACAGGGATGCAGAGGAATTTTTTGACGCCATATTTTAGTTTGTTAATAGTTTTAGTTAGAACTATTGAATCAGTTTGAATCACCTTGTCAAACTAAGTTCAGAATTTTCCTAATATCATTTCCACAATCACAAAAGTTAATTCTTCCCTAAATTCACTGCCGGCTCCGCAAGAACTGTCAATAGTTTAATTAAGTTTGCTCTAGGTACATTATTAATTATTAGTGCTTTGTAGATGATTTTGACAAACTAATAATAAGTTTAGTGATAGCACTTTATCGGAGAAATTCGAGGTATTATAAACATTCAATATTGAGTTAGGATGTCTGTCTTAATATTCATATTGGGAAGTTTGGCTTTAGTGATAATACAAAATTATTGGAATAGTAAAATTAAATTTTATCGTTACAGACGAGATATTATAAATTATTTAATATTGAGATAGTTGTCTTAATATCTGGCTGTCTTACTATTAATACTGGTGAGTTTGGCTTTAGTGATAATACAAAATTCTTGGAATAGTAAAATTCAATTTTGTCGTTACAGATGATTTTGTCAAACTGAAATAATTCAATATATTGTTAGTAAAACTTACTTATAGTGAAAACGCAATTAATTAGTATATATGTATTATAATATCAAAAAAGGTAGTGCTAAGTAAAATTAATGCATTTGCTTACCTATTGTAGTAAATATTGTATCTTCTGATAGGCCGTTCTGAAGCTTTCAAATTAATTAATTTAATTATCCACATCTAGTATAAAATAAATAGATGCATTTTATTTACTTTAAACATAATGAAAAACTCGATTTTATCTAATTAGAGCTGCCTGCATTATATATTTTTTGTGGAATGCAAATAAAGTATTGAGTATTTCTCATGAAATTTGACAAAGCTTATAGACCAAAATATTCTATTCAATCTGAAATATCAGCATCAAAATAATAAGAAATAAATCTCATATTGAATCAGTAGCCATAAATTATTTACAGTCTATTATACTAAGATTCAGCCTCAAAGTATTTGCCTAGAATAGTATTACAGTAATATTGCATAAAATACAAAAGGCTATATCGAGACGCCTTTTGGTTTTCATTGGGTATGAAAACCCCAGTACAAAGGCAATATATTATTCCAATGAATATAATATTATTGAATCTTTATATTATTAGGGATCAGTACAAATTGTGTTTGTCTATATTAATTATTCATCTGGTTAAAGCTTCATTTTATTACACACATAACATAACATCACGGCTGTTTTCCCCGAAGTGTTAGGCAGAGGTGTTCGTATAGTACACCCACATTTTCGCCAGTTATGTTTAAGTTCAATGTACCCCTCACCCGCCCCGCGCCCGCCGTGCTCGTTTTGAAATTTGTTGTATATAACGAAGGTAATTCACCCATTTGGGGTACCTCGTCATCAGAGTCCAAGTTCGACATGGTGTAGGTACGAAATCACAACACACACACTGATTACAACCGTCTATTTAATCACTCGCGATCACAAAATAACAAAATACAAATAATCAGGCTGATGGAAACGGATTAATTTACGGAAACGCGGTAAGTTCGATACAGGCTAGCAGAACGACCTCATGCGCTCGTGTCTGATCAAAAAGTGCCGTCTCGACTCAATTGTCCAATGTCCAACGACAACTGACAGCTGTCAAACCTGCCACGCCTGTATCGACCCCACCCAAGCACAATGCTTGACGTTTCCGATAAACGATAATAGATGGCGTTGTTCTAAATTAACGATAATCAATAGTGATTCTGCGACATATATAATTTGAGTCTTATGACACATCAATAGATCTCAAATTGTATTTATCGAAGTTGACCCGCGCCCGCTCCGCGCCCGCCCCGTGCCTGCTCCGCGCCCGCCTCGCGCCCGCCTTGTGCCGCTTCGGCTAGTGCCGTATTGACTGTGATCAAGGGCGTTTATTATTTAAATAATAAGCGGGTGCAAGGCGGGCGCGTAGTGGGCGCGGATTTTGCGCGTGGCGAACGTGGGTGCAAGGCGGGCACAACGCGTGTGCGGGGCGTGCGCGTGGTCGGCGCAGGTTACGCGCGTGACGTCCGTACGCTGCCTAATAGAGCGGGACTATTTTATACTCAGGTTAAATAATGATTACTTTTGTATTTTCAATTAAAGATTTGATCGTCTCCAAAACAGAGCATCTTTTGAACTTAATAACAGTGGCTCCTGCAAGTCTTGTCCAACATTAATTGTTTGTACAGGACCTACCATATTTTCTTGTTTCCAACATTCAGTTTTTTTCAAAGTTCATAAATATTAAAGAAGATATAGTATGTTTACACAAGTAATTGAAACTAAAACAAACATTATTAACTAGTAGTTCTGTGAACAGTGGACCTCGCGGCCACAAACTTTTTGCAAGGTCTTAGGTGCTCCATCAATCCCTACCTTTTAGTTAAAAGCCCAATTCCACTGCACACTGGTAGAAATCTAAAAGTGAGCAATTTACTGCTATTCTGCTCATCACGCCGAAGATCCCCATCAGATCTTCAAATTTCTATGAGACTAATATAAAATTACTACCTTTCAAATAAAAAAGATCCATCGAAATCGGATCTCATAATGCGGAGATAACCAGTAGCCCCTTTTTTGCCCCTTTTTGTAGAAAACACCCCAATCAAAAATCCCCCATGACAAAAAAATCTATATAGTCGTAAAACCTAGATATAGACGTATTCCCAGTTTCGTCCAGATCGGTTATAAAATACGACCTGTAGAGAAAAGCTACCTACAAACTGACAGAGAAAAGCAAATTTTGCCAGACTTGAAGCAGAGCTTCGCTCGCTCGTTCAATTAAACAGCTTGTACATCATTTCGCACTAGACAAGGAGACAATTCATTTTGTTACCCTTTCAGTTCTCGCGGTCATTAATCCTGCTAAACTAACTCCTAAGTCTGGACAATTTTAGAATTAATCTATTTTGTTCTGAGAAATACTAATAGCGGTTTGAAATTATAGAAATAACTTAGTTATGAAAACATTTTCTGAACTACTATTATACAAACTAAAAAAAAAAATGGATTAAAATTCTGAATTTTCAGTGACTGTCTTTTTATTAGTTGTCCTTAACATAGCGTTACCAATGAACTCCCCTATTTCGGTTGCGTGGTTTATAATAGTATTTTTAATAGTTCAATAACTAAATTTGTCCCGAAAAAATTAAATTGTATTGTTGTACCTTAAATACCAATTCTCCAATTAGTGTTGAAGAAACGACGGAAATAACAAAGCGTCAATACACTTCTTCAATGGTAGATCAAATGAAACTATCTACAGCGTGTAATTAAAGTAAATTCTAACATCCCAAGAAGAGCTATATATAGCGCCACCTGTCACATTGAGCAAGAACTTCCGATGCGGCGTCGGATGAGCATAGAAATAGCCCATGGTGCTCATCCTATCCCTTGATTCGTCCGCTAGTTTCCTTAGTTGTCATAAACAGCTCAGCATGACAACCGACTCCCATTTTATTCCTCTACATTTTTGTAATTGATTACATTTAGATTGAATATCTGTATCGATTTTTCTATCTAGACCTAAGACGGTATCTTGATAATATTTGAATATTAGTTTTTGATACCACTTATATTTCCAAAAAAATAAGCTTCAAGGTAATGTCAATTTGAACCTAAAATAACTTGAAATATTACGACAGACTAATACGTCGCAAACCGTCTTACTACAAAACATTTATATTTTGACATGGCATTGTATTGAATTACCGTTCTTTATACAAAATCGAATACTTAATTCGGTACTAAGTTGTCAGTTTTGTATTAGGAGCTTTACCGTAGACGAAATAAAGTTCGAAATTCAATAATGGCTCCATGGTTTAAACTTGGGTCTGAAGATAAACCTTGTTTTGTAATAAGGGGGATTAAGTTTCCGTCTGTATCTACTAGGTATACAAAAACCATTTTACCAAATGAGTGGTCTATGTATTACTACGGAACGAATTATATCGCGGTAACACTTCACTCCTTTTATTTTCCAACGTATCCAACCGATCGCACATGGCTACAGTTGGTTAGACTTCTATTTGTTTTAGTGAAAACTTATGTATTCTTTTGTTTCAGCTTCTCAAAATTCACTATACATCACTACGAAGTTAGCAGAGGTTCCTGTCGAAAAGGTCAACGGTTCTCTTGGCATCACCATCAGAGGTGGTCTCCCGGAAAATTCAGCGCCTAGTGCTGACCTGGTGCTGAACAGCCGGTCTTTGGATGCTCAGCCGCTGGTGGTAACTCATGTCAGACCTGGTGGTGCTGCATATAATACTTCCAGGATAAAACCTGGAGATAGATTGTTGAAGGTTGATCACGTAAGTTATTATTTTGAATTGTTTTTGGGAATAAAGAAAATCGAATCGCAATTATACGGGACTGATGTCTTCGAATCATTGATTTTTGTTCGATGAATGACCTGTTTTACGGTCATCTGACAAGTTTCAGTAAACTTGGCTGGCAAACTATTTTATACACACAATGTCTGGTGGAGAATGCCTCTGTACATTCCGATATAACCTAGGCCCTTAAGCTTTTTATGAAGAAGCGCGCAGTGATTGAGACTAATGCCCAATTTTTGTTCCCAGGTATCCCTTACCAACAAAACACTCTCCGAAGTCCACAACATCCTCCAAAACTGTCCTCAAGTGACGAGCCTGACGATAGAATACGACGTCTCCATCATGGAATCAGTCAAGCTCGCCACTGGTCCTCTCCTCATAGAGATCGAGAGGCCTTGCAACGAAGACCTCGGGCTGTTTCTGACCAATCAGAGATGTTCGTCTGATGACGTGTACAGTTCCGGATCTGATACGTATCAGAGAGTTGGAACGTGTAATGCTATTTATATTGATAGTATATTGCCGGCCAGTATTAGTGACAGGTGAGTCAGTTCTATTCATTTGTTTTCTTAAACATAAGGCTGCGTTCGGAAGACACTTGCATAACCCGCGCCGACGACGCGCACGCCCCTCCCGCACATGCATTGTGCCCGCCTTGCACCCGCGATCGCTAGGCGCAAAATCCGCGCCCGGCCCGCACCCGCCTCGCACCCTTTACTACTTATTATTTAATCAAAAAACATCCTGGATCACAGGAAATATGGCACTAGCCGAAGCGCGGGCACAAGGCGGGCGCGAGGCGGGCTGGAGCCGGCACGGGGCGGGTGCGGGGCGGGCGCGGGGCGGGTGCGGAGCGGACGTGACAACTTCGATAAATGCAATTTGAGATAAAGAGAAAAGATAAAGATAAAAATAAATCGGAGCGAGAGAAGCGGGCTCGTGTCGTCTGAACGTAGCCTAACGCACGACCACTCGAGCAAAGTCAATCATACCTACCTAGTAAAAACTGGGATCAGTCGAAGACGATGACAGTTTCGTGGTATGAGGAACAGGGTGTAAAGTTCACTCATCCACCATAGAAAAGGGAGGATTCTCCGACCAGACGGGTGTCGTGTCTGGTGGGCAACTGCCCGACGGTTGATGTCGGGACGTTGTATATATGCTAGTTGCGTGGTAAACTCTGCTTGCGCGATGCAGGATTCGCGTGACGTCAGTGTGACGCGTAGTTCGTATGTGGCGATGTTGATGCCGCTACATCACTCCCCTCCGGAGACCGGAGGTCGATAGTGGGCTGAGTCGTGTATCTTGTGATGCTTGCCAGTGCCAGTCGAGGGTTTCCAGTGTGTTGGAACCGGGTGCCGCATAGTTCTCGGTGAGTCGGAACTGTCTGCGGTGATTCCCCAGTGAGTCGGGGTGGCGCTGCGTTATGCTCCAGTGCGTCGGATGTAGTATAGCGCTGGGTTGTAGCCGACTGCTGGCGTCGACCAGGAGAGGTATCATGTTCTCTGCTTGTGGACCGGCCGAAAGTGCAGTGTGCTGTGCCAAGGTTGCTGTCAAGGCTGTGGGTGATGACCAGGAATGCGCGTCCGCTGCATGCTGGTGGTCAGGATACCCGTTGAAGCCGTGGGTGCTGGCTGGCTGTGTGACTCGCCGCTCGAAAGCTTGAGGAAGTGATGATGATGATGATGCTGACGTCACGCTGAAGTCAGCGCTGACGTTCATACTCGGGGTCACCAGTTTGGTGGTATGAGGAACAGGGTGTAAAGTTCACTCATCCACCATAGAAAAGGGAGGATCTTCCGACCAGACGGGTGTCGTGTCTGGTGGGCAACTGCCCGACGGTTGATGTCGGGACGTTGTATATATGCTAGTTGCGTGGTAAACTCTGCTTGCGCGATGCAGGATTCGCGTGACGTCAGTGTGACGCGTAGTTCGTATGTGGCGATGTTGATGCCGCTACAACAGCTTTTATTAGAAGATCTAATCGATCGGCGTTGGTCGAGTTGGTGTAGAACAGCGTACGTAAAAGCGTCATCTTCAGAAAGTAAAAACTTGAGCGTATTATTGCTCGTAGGGGCTCTCTACTCGTGACGGCTCGCGATTCTCTTAGGAATATAGCTTTATATATCATGCTTATCATCAAAACTATACCTTAATATTATGCTCATTAGTGTCCGAACCAAATGGCGTAATCAAATAACTTCAACCTGACCAATCTTTTTGTAGTTGGCACCTAGATATTGCAAAGTAGGTATTTTTTCAAGTTAACGAAATAAGGAGGCAATGGTTTTTTATACACGTTGCTTAAATTGAACAGACGTTTAATCGTCAAAAAAGTTATGGTTACGCAAACGTCACCTAATCATAACTTAATTTAAGCAACGTTTATAAATAAACTTACACTATATCTTTTACTGTAACTCGAGCCATCTACTAGAAGTCACATTAATCAACAAAGCCCGAAGTGGAAGTCTCGCGCCACTGCATAATTAGTGACGGGCCCATAACTGATGAGCTATCGATATTTAAATTGGTTACAAGATATCGCCTTAGCCTAGTTTCAGCTCAGTGCACTTTGATATGTGGCAGAAAAAGTATAGCGGGGATATTATCATCCTTCACGTCTCTTGGGCGATTATTTATTGGCGTAGATGATTTTTTATCGAGTGTTGATATTTTCGCGACATAACATACGCGTCTGTAATCCTAGAAAGGGTATGTAAGAGGTGTACGTAGATACACACACCACACACAAACACATCTCGCCAGTTATTTTTGAATCCCGTTAGGTGGTGAGGGTCCTGAATTTCGAATAATACTGAATTAGGCCCATTGAACAGTTTATTTACGGTCCTAACCGCACCGTAGAAAACCAACACTGACTCTGACGAACACTCTCACACACGGCGAACCAACCGTAGTTTTACACGGCAATAAAAACTTGTGTACAAAGGGCTTACACTTCTCCGAACCTGGCATAATTAGTTTTAGATTATTTTCTAGTTATGAGAAAATTAGTAAATGTTTTTTTTTTTTACTTAGCTTAATCACACAACTGAGCAAAGGCCTTGCCCAAGTCCTTCCATGACTCTTTTCATCTCCACACCACTTTCAGGGCCGTTCTCGTCAGCGCCGTCCATCTTCAGGCACGGGTATTGTGTGGGGATCCTTTGCCAGAGACCCATGAGACCTTTGCCCAGTAAATGTATCATGATAAAGCGTATTATGTTATAAAAAAATCACTACCATAAAATACATTGGTAGAACAAAAATATATTCAAAATGCCTTAGGGTTCGATAAGATAAACCCGGTTTTAGGATAAACATACATAACATATCGAGTCACCAATCCCATAAAGGATGACATGACAAACAAACAAAAAGGCCAGCTTTTAGGAAAACACTGCAGTGAATTTAAAAATAATATCATGAATCTTCATTCGTCTTTCTATGGAAACCCTTCGCACCCAAGGGATGTTTGACCCTTGTCAACCTTCGATGTCTTAGAGCGGGTCAATGCCCAATTGTGTTTTTAAAAAGGAATAGATTCAATATGCTGTTGACATGCTTTCAAGGTGAATAATTTTAATAAAGATGTTTTGATACCTCTTGCAGCCACAAAATCAAATATTGAATTCATGTACTCATCATCAGATTTCTCAAGATATTAAGGCTTCTACAGACCGGCACACGACTCGACACTAAGGCCCCGCATGTCGCGCGTCAAGCGGTGCCTTTGCGAGTCGATGTCTGTAGAAGCCTTTGTACAAATGAGAGGAATTTTATGAATGAACAAAACAAGATTTGATTAGGTACAGTGACCGAGAACAAAATAAGAACAGTATTTAAAATAAATAAAACGGCACTGACACTAGTTTTAACGGAAACTGGTCTATTGAAATATCTGTAACCATAGTGATGAAGAGCACCTAGTCTCAACCATATTTCATAAAGTTTCCAAAGTTAAACCGCTGCTGAAATCGATTTCTACAAATTCTAGCGCAGGTAAAGTAACTCGGCGTTACTATTATTCCTTCTCAGAAACATTATTCGCTACAAAAGCCTAAAATAATAAAATAAAGTTGATTCCCAGAATCAAGTCCTTAAGCCAAATGAAAATTCCAACTCCCAATTCTCTAGTGCGATTATTTTAATCAATTATAGGGGAAAGAAAAATTAATTACATTCCATTAGTCGCTTAGAGAAAAATGTTAGCTTTCCGATACTAGTATAAGTCTTTAGTAAGCATCCCTTTGGGGTTCCTTTATTGAGTTCAATGAAGAAGGAATAATCCTGGTAGTATTATGTAATCGGTATTCTATAGCGCAAAAAATATTTTTTATTGGTGTTTGACTGTAGAACCTTAACATTGACATTATGTTTTAAACTTTAACCGCCTTAATACAAAACAAGATTTATATTTTGACATGGCTTAAACCATGGAGCCAGTTTTTGTAATAAGAACGTAACTGTGATTGAAATACCGTTATTTATAAAAAACTTAAAACTTAGTTGGGTACTAAGTTGTCAGTTTTGTATTAAGGACTTTACCGTAGACGGAATAAGGTTCGAAATTCAATAATGGCTCCATGGTTTAAAATTGGGTCTGAAGATAAACCTTGTTTTGTAATAAGGCCCTAAGAAATTAAAATAAATATCGTGTAATAATTTGCTGAAAAGATTGAGGCGCCTTAATTTACTTTTTGAGTTCTTTATGAACATTTTCGGCCTTTTCAAATTATTTTAAAGCAACGTGTTAAACTAATTGATATTAATTACAAACTTCTGCCACCAGAGCGCGCTTAAGTCCTTGCTTCATACTTTACTAATATTGTGAGACACTTTAAAGTCACGCTAATGTTTTAAGAAACTCATTTTGCTTGAATTAAAATAGTTGGAAGCTTTTATTGTATAGCTTTGTAATTTGTTTATGAATCCGAGCTGTTGGTAAGATTAAAACTTTGTTGATTGCTTCATTAAACGCTTTTGTTAATTTTCTATTTATGATAATAGCAAAATGAAGTTCCAAGATTTGCTACTTCTTCGTTGGTTCTAACTTCTTCGCTTATATCATTAATTTTCAGAAAAATACAATTTTTTTTTGTTTGACGGTTGGAGTTTTCAAAGTTAGGGTTTGCTTTGGATTTGAAATAAAAACGCATGTTCAATGCTAAAATAAAAAGTGTAACTTTTATTGTCTTTACGTTTATGTTTTTATTCGCTTGTTGGTACAGTCAGCAACAAAGGTCGATTAACAATTTTTCTTTGCATATCATCTTATAAGCAGCTAAAAGGTAATACTCTTTTTTATTACAGTTCAGATTTTCATGAATAATTTGCTCAATAGTTACCTAAGATGGAGTGTTAATCGCCTGTTGCTGCTGACCGTACCTACTAGTATACAGCGTGCCACTTTAATGGCGACACTAATTTAATACACCTATACGGTTTCACGTTTACTTTTTATGAATATATTTTTATTTAATTTAACGTTATTATTTATTGATATATTAATTTTGTTTTTTAAATAACATTTTAGAGCAACCTGTACTTAAAGAACTGTAGCACAGAGGTAATTTGTCGGGGTCACGGATCATAACATCGCATTTATTAAATTAAAACGAATAACGTGAATTGAAGGAATAAAAGAGCTTTATTATTTAGTTTGTTTGAAAATTTTAATTTTTCAATGTAGGTACTTACGAATTATTTCATCTTATTATATTTTTTATGATTACTGGCCACTAGCCCTACCCGTTTGTTAAATTAATGTCGCCATTTTAGCGGCACGTTGTATAATGTGTCTCACCTGATAAAGACGTCAAATCCATTTCTTTACAACACAACCCGTCAAGTTGGAATTGAAATGAATAAAACCCTCAATTTTTTTATTTTATGTATTTGGAACATGGAGGAGTTACAGCTATTAAAAACAGACAAAAATAAGGAAACCATAGTCACTAGAAAGCCGATTACAAGTCCTCACATAAAAACTTATAATAATAATTTAAGGTGTGAGCAAAAAAAACAAAAAACTTGTCTCCTATATTGAAGTAAGAAGCAATATAACACATACATAATATATATATATATATATATATATATATATGCTTGGTTTGCAATTATGTTAAATAATAGAGAACATTATAATAAAAAAAATACAAATAATAAACCTGCCGTTACTTGAAAATTTGAGGCTTAAGCACCTTCTGGCCGAATTCAAACTAATTGTGAATGGATCAAAATCATATTCCATGCATAAATCATTGAAATTTCTGCTTCCGCGCTCAATATAACAGTCACTAACTGTAACGTTCTATTGCTCCTTTACGTTCTTCAAAACCACAAAATCTAACACATAATCTTATTTTTCGAAGCTAATACCGTACTTAAAGTAATACAAATAGAGATCCATTTATAGCCGTTGATTGCAAGCCTAGGCTTGTACTAAGCCCTGAGATCGCACTGGGATTAAACTAAGCCTGGATATAGAGATGTACAGGCGCATTGCGAATTTTTCAAGTATTGTTTCTTTTTTTTGGGGCAAAGTTAATTCGGTGATAAAAATGTGTGGCCTTTGTTTACGACTTTTTGGTTTAGGTTGAGCTTATTGACCACCAAGCACCATATTATGTAGACAAATCGTTTATCCAAATATCTAAGGGATCTTTCGATTTCGGAAAAAAAACCATCATGATTTTGCATGAAGAAACTTTTTTCTTCTCTTATGAATTACTACAACCCCTCATGATTAAAAAAATAACGGCCGATGTTGAAATATTATGTTTACTGTACTAATAGGTCAGTACCTACAGTACCATGCAGTCATGATGAAGAGATTTTTTAATGATTACCTTAGATGATATTTTGAAATTAAAGTAAGTATTAAAATTTCATTTTATTTATTCAATAACAATTTACATTGTGTCTGAATGTTTACAAATATACCTACGCAAATAATTGAAATAATAACAAGTTAAACACATAATTAAATAGTTCCACACAATCTCAATTCACAAAAGTTTATAATATAAAACAAAGTCAACGAGAAAATAAATAAACACAATGTCCATAATAACTACTTAATAATTTGATTTTAATTTCCAACACTTAATAATAAAAAAATAAAAAAAATTACAATGACCACTATTCAGGCATATATAATATTAAAAAAAAGACAAGTAAAATAACTAAAGTTCACTATTTAAGTCAAAACCAGATACTATTTTCAATAACATTAAAATTCACACATGGATATTATTATCACCAGTAGGTATTTAAAATAGCCTCCACGGGTGATGATACTTAATGTACCTACCTACCCTGGACAGTTAGCCTCGCCACCATATTGCTAGCTGGTCTTTTTTACCACCGATGACGTTTTGCCGTCCGTCACCGACGACGGCCGAATGCAATATTCGTAAAAAACTCGGGCGCGGTCTCGCTCGCACGCCGCCCGTGACGGACAGCTGCGTTTTGGCAATCGGCAGCGTGTTGGTCGTCCGTCGTGACGTCACCGCACGTTGGTAGTAGCCTCTGACGTTTTAAAGAGACCCTAGCCTTACAATTCCTAATAAGACTTCTCATTCTAGATGCGGAGCCCTCCACCCTGGAGATCAGATTCTGGCATTTGATGACCACGTCATCGATGGTAACAACTACACAGCTGAAGAAGTGATGTGCTACCTGGAGAACTGTGAGGGGGGGTTCACAAGGCTGCATGTAGCTCCCAGGCATGTTGTTGGACATTGTGGGAGGTTTACTAGAGGTGAGCATTATCCACACATTGTTAGTTCAGTTATTATATTCAGTTCGGAATAGTCGGGCGGCAACATCGAATATAAATTATGTCGAGGTTACTTAAAAAAATGTGTAGCACCTATACAATTCATATAAGATAGAGTTACGAAAAACCACGATTGACGACACGGTTGGCGTAGTGGTTAAGCGATTGACTGCAGCGCTGCGTGTCGCGGGTTCGATTCCCGCACGGAACAAATATTTGTATGACCTACAAGTAGTTGTTCCGGGTCTGCCTGTTTGTGTATGTGAGTTTAAATGTGTGTAAACGCACCCACAATACAGGAGAAATTCCTAGTGTGGGGCAACGTTTTAAAAAAAAAAAAAACTTTGTAAAAGAGTATGGGCAGCGCATTGCGCAACAGTTGCAAATTGAATCGAAGTTAATACGAAATAAATGTTCCAAATTCTTGTTACCCTATTAGTCGACCCAGTTCATAATTTCATTATTACATCCTCTTGTTGTGTTCTTGCACGATTACACTGGAAATAAAAGGATGAAGAATGAAGTAATTGCATTGCTACGGCTCTTCGGTCCAAGTCTTTTTTATTCCTATTATCCGATTTTCTTCTCCAATTCGCACATTCGTGAAATTCGCGACCGTTTTCCTGCATTTTGCACTAGTGTTCACAACAATTTGAACGCAAGATTCACAAAAATGGATATTCATGACAGCAACAACGACGGATGTCGAAAATTATTCACGAAACACTCGGGGCCAAATACCCCTGAAGAAACTTTAATACCTTTTCCCTGCTCCTAGAATTTATGCAATAGCGCCTTTCGTAAGCAATTCCGGAGGTATAATAATTACTGAGTTAATTCTTCGCGAGCCTGAAGGCAACTTGCCGAATGACCGAACTTGGGAACTAGCTTTCTCCAAGTCAGGAGCTTGTTCTTAGCCTTGGTTATATTCGAGATTATGTGTGTTTATAAAAATACGGAAGGCTTTTTTAGAAGTGTTGAATTACAAGAAGGGATACTCAAATATTATTTTTTTTTGGGCTTAAACCAAGCCCTATTAATTTTATTTAGTCATTTAACGCATTAGAGTTTTTTCATATCTGCGCGCTATGATAATGGTGTGGTTCTTACAGCAAAATAAAACATGAACAACCTGTCGAATACAAAGTAAAATTTATGCTGTTATGAAAACTTCCTGTGTATTTTTTAAGATCAACCTGACCAACTTGGCAGCAACTAAAACACTAACTTCAAACCCAAGAAAATTTATACCAGAAAAAAGTCTCTGCACATATCTTTTCAAAGTCCAAAAACACTCCAACAAACTGAAAATCTGCGGAAAAGGTTTCAACATCTTCAAAGTTTACGAACTCTGGACATACATCCTTTAAATTTTCTCTCGTGGCTTGAACCGCAACTAACAAGAACGAATATATGAGCATCAAACTTGGCTCGTATAATTCAAAAGGCTTAAGTTCTGATGTCTGTAATATGCTTCCACTAATGTACAGAGCAGGTACATTAATTCAAGTTTAAACTTCAGTTTAGAGTTCTACCGTCAAGTCCTCTTTGAACCGGTTGAGTTATTACGTATTTTTGAAGTTGGGACATCGATGCGTCTGCTGTCAAAATTAAGAAATTTATAACAGAGTTTCCAAGGATTGACTATGATATGGAAATTGTGATAATAATATTTGTTGAAAATATAGGTTCATGAAAACAATAACGATTTATAAAGCGAGTTTCACTACAAATCTTTAGTTACACGGAAGTGTAACTAATAAGACAAACAGGCCCCCAAGGGCCACAAATATCCATATGAGATGGCTCCCTTAGTGCGCCGCCTGTTTTTGTATGACCCATTTTTAAAATAACCTGTTAGAATTGTGAAATACCTTTGCATACCTATTATGCATCGTATTTTGTTTTATTTTCTTTCTTTAAAAATAGTTTGTCGTGTTAATTCTAAGTTTTTTGAAAAGGTGATATGATTTCATTAGATGCATTTTAGAGCGTCGCAAGCTGTAGATATATGAAGTCCTTCCTAACATAAAATAAAAAGGAAGAATAAGTAACCATTTAAAATACACTCTAAAACAAAAACAACGGAAAACTGAACGGTAAACAACAAAAAGCAAAGATATACACAACTACGTATAAAAAAATTCACATCAAATGCTATCGTTACAAGCTTACACTTTGTTCCAGAAAATTCAATATCGGGCACATCGACGCTGAACGCCAAGAAGCATCGCCAGAGAAACTACAGGCAGAGCTCGATGCCCAAACTAGGTTTACAAGACGATTATGGTAAGATATTGGATGGAATATCGATTGTATTATCATTATAAGCAAGATCGATCAAGAGTTGCGAACTGAAGTTGCGATGGATAGTCTAGCAAAATGGCACTTGATGGATGAGAGAATTTGCGTTTTGAAGTAGTTGTCTAGCTTGGCTGTGTTAGGTATGAAAAATTACCTAGGTGACTAGATAGGTATAAAAGAAAGAAAGAAAAAAGTATTTATTGGGACTCGCACAGGAAGATCACAAATTAAACTAAACACATTCATAGAAATAGTAGTATAAAATAGGAACAGATATTATTTTAAAATTCATCATCATCATGATTTCAGCCGAAAGACGTCCACTGCTGGGCCTCCCCCAAAGAGGGGTTTGCCATAATCGCCACCCTTGGCAGGCGGGTTGGCGATCGCAGTATGGTGTTAAAATGCATAGAGAACGCTGCTGTCCATTCTCTAGTAATTAGTCCCTTAGTCACCTTTTACGACACCCACGGGAAGAAATGGGTTAGTGCTATTGTTTACGTCCAGCACCACACGTACAAATACACGCACGCATTTTAAAATTGAATGGAGTTAATTACAATCAAATCGAGCAATAATCTATACTAATAATAATTATAGGTAAATGTGAATGTAACTCTATCTGATACCTTATGGCTCCTTAATGGCAGAACGGATATCCATGAAATCACACATAGGAATCATAATTATCGTCATATGGCCTGAGTTAGGACATTTCTATCGCGATAGTACGTTCCCGTGAGCTAATTTCCGACTCCCACGCGGATGATGCCGCGTGCAAAAGCTATAGTTTTAGTATATTAAGCGGTACACATTTTTCAATGAAATTATAATAGCTGACTTGATCTAGCTAACTTTAAATCAATTTAAAACTAAATTTCAATCACTCTCTAAAAATACCTCAATCTAATTCAAACAAGACGCTTTGTTGAATCATAGTTAATCAGCTTAATAAAATAATCGTAATAAATCATCCATACTTGAACTCAAGTGTATCGAAACTAGGTCGGCCCTCGATGTTCGCTTACTGAATTTTTATGAATCGAGAGAATCTTCACGGATCAAACATTCGATGTTGTATTTAATTATTTTGAGTGATCGACGTGATCGTTGAGCTTCATTTTGTTTTATTATGTGATAAATAAAATGAAATTCAATGTACGGGCTATTACATTCTTAATGTCGGTACTAAGGTAGGTAGTCAAATCAAATCAATTTATTTGCCGGAATGTAGGTTTACAATCATGTACGTTAAAAACTATAATGGTCTCTTTACATTCTACCATTTTAGATGGTGTGCAAATATTTACATAAATTACATTACATTACATTACTACATAAAAAGACAGCAACAACAAATATGAGCTCATGCGTTAAGATTTTCATGGAATAAATTAATTAATTGATGTCAAAGTTACCTATACTTATGTCAGTTCAAGAGAAAAAATAAAAAATTAAATGTCAGAATATGAATAGGTACATAAATAATTGTTGTTTCAAAGTGTTGATTCCGTAAAATTTGAGCATTAATTCAATATTATAAGGTATTAATGGTATTGATTTCAGTTTTCGTCTCCGCGATCTGACATGTATTCATTAAGATTGTAAAAACATTTTTCTTTTAACCATTGCGTTACCTTTTTTTTCAGTATATATAGCCTTCAGTTATCAGTCTGTCACCGCCGCATGACCACTTCTATCCCTCTCTCTACGGAGAATAGACATAGCACTTTTTATACAAAATAGACATTTTTACCTATTTAAAGACACCGCACTGTTGACATCGTTCTACAATCTGTCATTTTGTCTTTCATTTTTTTTCGTTTCTTTTATTGTGTTTTTACGATGGTCATGCAACAATTTCTGTCATACTCTCATTCTGTCTCAGAGCGATGTTTAGAGTAAAATGTACTGATACGTAAAAGCCATATTTCCTCAAGAATTAAATATTAACACGCCCGTCATTATACATAATTATATGAGGTTGCCGTCTTCGTTAAAACAAACTCAATGCTTTTTAAGAACCTATATGATACTATTACCCAAAGTCAACATGATTATAATAGGTTATGTGTAAGAAAGTCCAATACAGCACTGATGCATAAAAGTGTGTTCTGCATGGCACCAATAATATTCAATCTTATTATTCTTTCATACACATATTTTTTTAAACTTTTAAAGAACTTTCTAATACAAAATTGCTACTATAATATTTCCGAGTTTTTCGCAGACAAAGTATTGATATAATTGTTGAATTTTTCGTTTAATTTTCTTATTTACATTTAATTTTAGTTCATTAATGATATTATGTTTTATATTTTTTTAGTTATATTGCTTTACTGTATTTTTGTAATATTTGTATCTCTGTATTTTTTTGTGGTTAAGTCTTAAGGCTTCTACATACCAGCGCGACTTGTCGCGCGACGCGACACGGCACAAAGGCCCCGCGTGTTGCGGGACGAGCGGTGCCTTTGTGTCGCGTCGCGTCGCGCGACAAGTCGCCCCGGTATGTAGAAGCCTTTATAAAACATTTCACTAAGATTTGCACACCCAGATAACTAGTAGAATATAACGGAGAAATATATATTTTAATTGTAAACATAAGATAAGTACTTGTATTCTTAAGTAAACGTTAACGGGGTGACGTCATCGGGATCTCTAGTAAGGATGAGCGTGCCTCAAGGTTCAATTCCTTCCCATCTTCCCTTTCTTATTTCTAGTTTATATAAATGATCTTCCTTACATGATGGCTAACTTAACGGATATAATTCTATTCGCTGATGACACTTCTCTTATTTTTTAAATAGATAGAAAAAATACGGATGTCTTACACGTCAACGAAAGTCTGGCTGTTATTTCGAAATGGTTCCCAGCTAATAATCTCTTACTTAATGCGAACAAAACAAAATGTCTTAAATTTTCATTACCAAATGTACCCCAAGTAGGTCTTAATTTAAAACTTGATGGTATGAAGCTAGATGCTATTACGGAAACTGTATTTCTAGGAATTACTCTAGATTCGAAATTGCAGTGGGGTGCCCACATTAGAGCTCTTTCAGGTAGATTAAGTTCAGCTGCATATGCAGTAAGAAAAATTGACAGGCAGTTGACAGATATAGCCACAGCTAGGTTAGTGTACTTTGCTTACTTCCACATTATTATGTATTATGGCGTTCTGCTGTGGGGATCGGCAGCCGACGTAGATTCAATATTCATTTTACAAAAGAGGGCAATCCGCGCGATCTATGGAATGGGTCCTCGTGAGTCCCTTAGAAACAAATTCAAAGAAATTGATGTACTAACTCCGCCTTCTCTTTATATCTTAGAAAGTATTTTATATGTTCGCAAAAACTTAGGACTTTTCAAAATAAGAAGTGATTTCCATAATATAAATACACGTAGTAAACATGAAATTGTGTTACCCAAATTTAGATTAACTAAAACAAGCAAGTCATTTCTTGTAAACAGTATCCGCTTTTATAACAAGTTGCCACAATCGGTTACAGAACTTAGTGATGGAAAATTCAAAACGCACATTAAACGTGCCCTTATCAAAAAAGCATATTATAAGATTAAGGACTACGTTGAAGACAAGGAAGTTTGGCATTAATTCCTTCTGTACATGTGGCCTCCCTGGTACCTCATTAACGGCAAAACTATGTAAATGTCTATTAACAGCTCCCAAATTACCAAGTTATTTTTTTATTTAATTTAATCTTTTTTTACAAACTTCACTGTCATAATGTTTTTCTTATTTGACATTATTATACCTACAATTTAAATTTAACAAGGATCTAACTTTTATTATTTTAATCATATTTTATATTGTTTTTTTTGTCAATGTGAGGACGTTGTAGGCTTATTAGACTGTAGATCTGTAGACCATTTTCTATTTTGTTAAGTACCTGGTACTGTTGATGGGCCTACGCTGTCCTCTCATACCTATTAACACTGTAATTTGAAAACATTGTAAAAGCCAATTTTTTTTTTTTAAAGGAGTGACCGTGGAGTTTCTTGCCGGCTCTTCTCCATATGAAACGACCAATTGGGACCGTGCACCTAGCTTCTGACGTTTCACACATTTCACATAAGTGCCCATGTAGGCTTATGTGAAATAAAATTATTTTTGATTTTGATTTGATTGATTATTCTTGCATATAAATAATATTCTATTTACACGGCATTTATACCATCTTGTGATACTTTTGATCCTATATCAAAGATACCTACCTAGTTATTGCGCCTAAATTATTAAAAAAACAGTCAAATGAATACATCATCACTAGTTTACCCAGTTAATCACCAATTAGGCAACTACAAACAATAGTTTAAAAAACCAAAACAGCACTTCAATTAATTACAAAATCTACCCAAAAATCCGTCCACAAAGTTAATGAAACCGCATTTCCTGCCACTATTAGTACCGGGACTCAAACAGAGTCGTCGCAAACAAAATCAGGTGAACTTACCCCAAACAAAGGGAAAAGGATAGGCGTAGTAATTAATTTGTTCCAGAAAAACCGGTAAAGTGCGAGTCAGACTTGCGCACTAAGGGTTCCGTGCCACCAAAACTATTTATTCGTATTTTTATTCACCATAACAGAGGTCATAGTATCGCGTTAATATTTACTCAGGCCTAAAGAGTGCCCGTGGAACTTGGGTTCCGTGGGTACTCTTTAGGCTTGAGTAAATAATTATTAGTAGGCCACTGAGCAGTCTTCTCAGGGGCAGTCAGATAGGAAATGTCGGCTACATCTAGATTTTTTTTTTTTTTAATATTACGTGTAAAAGTGATTCTAATATTTAATGAATAAACGATTTCATTTCATTTCTATCTATCCGTCTGTCCGTCTATCTTCGTATCGATTAAAAGGATATGAGGAGTGAAAGGCAGCGAATCGGGACCCTGTACTTAACCTCGACGTCTGCCTAGACGCCGAGGTTAAGTAGATACAGAGTCCCGTTTTACCATTTGGGTACGGAACCCTAAACGGTACATCTTCCGTGCACATTTGTTTAGGACCGCAAGTTCCTAGTTTGTTCCGCGTCCCTCGCACGTTGGTCTAAAACATTATGTTAATTGGACGGAGCTCGTAATACCGTGGATTTCAATTCAGGTCATACGTAGTTTTCGTATCATGGTCCAAAACGTACAATTTTGGGTTTTATTTGAGTAGATTTTCAAGGGAAAGAATTTGTTCGGAGTAGTACTGTAACAATTTATGTGCCCAAGCAATATTCCTGTGTTACGGTTTCACTATTCCTTTATTTGTCTTCAGGGAAGTGCTGTTGGCCCTTGATAAAGATATATCTTCTGTTAGGCCATTACTATCAAAATAGAAGCCAAATAATCTATAATATAATCTTTTCACACGCACTTGCTTTTACCTAGCAAACCTTTCAAAATTCAAAATTCATTTATTAGTGTGATTTTAGGTACATTTTACATGAGATCTTAATAATAAATAATTTATTCCTCAAAAATCTACCTTAAAGGGTTACACTTTTTCTAGTAATTATTATAAAAAAGAATAATCAACATATTAAAATAAAATAATTACAATGAAACACAACATAACTTAAGACAGAAAAAAAAACAAGCAAAACATTAACAATTGAGTATAAATAATGAATGGAAATAATGATGTCAAATTGTTGTTGATTGTCAAAAAATTAAATAAATATCAATGTCAAATAACGTATATTTTATCAATAAGGAATTCGTCAATAGTAAAATAACATTTTTCCAATAATAAATGTCCAAGTTTATCTTTAGATAAACCATCGAGCCAGTTTTGAATTTCATACTTTATTCCGAGTACAATAAAGCTCTTAATACAAAACTGACAAGTTAGATCTCATTTCTTAGTGAGACCATTTGCAGACCCTAAAATTTTTATTTATTCTCCAACAGATAGTCAACAAAACTACATGAGCATGGGGGTATGCAGAACGGAGTCGCTGAACATACAGCTAGAAGTACCTCCTGGTCAGAGTTCTGGTCTGGCAGTCCACGAAGAGAATGCAATGTTGGTGATATCACATGTCGCTTCGCAATCACCAGCGTACAGGTAAGTGGTTTGGGATGTAATAGTCTTTTGAATTTCGTCTTTGAAGAAGAATTCGTAAATGTAGACAAAAAAGTGATAGATTATCCATAAGTCACCGTATAATTATGAACTTTGTTAGTTTATAATCTATCGGTATTATTTATATTAGATTATAAACTGTAAAAAATTGTGAACTGTAACAAACCATTTATAATTTAACACATAATTTTCGATACTTTATAATCAATCTATGGGAAACCGACAAATTGTGAACTGGTATTAAACTCGCTTACGACGTAACGCACCTTGCGCTAATACTAAATAGCCTGCCTAGCTGCGAGCAACATTGAAGTAGCGTTCGCCGGCCGCCGCCGCTAACCTTTTTTTTTTTCACGGGGTGGAAAATCCTCATGGATGTCCTCCACACTGGGGCGGGCTGAGGGGTCTATCAGACTCTTACTGACTAAAAACCACCCCAGTGTTTCCCTTCCCACACTTGCACCGGGGATCTTTGGATCTAGTATTACTTCCGCGATCCCCGGCTAGTACCGGCCCGCCTGTGCGGTGGTGTGAGGTGGTTGACCCCCCTCCGCGACGTCTGAAAGGGGCGCGCGTGGAACACTACGCGCCGCCACCTCGGGTCCAGTGTGATAGGGGGCGGCGGACGTCTCCAAGTCCGCCGTCCCTGGACCCGTTTAGGGGGGCCGGAAGAGGACATTATCTACCCTCTACCGACGCTTAGTGCGCCTGCTGCGGGTTGGGTGAGCGGAAGAGTACTTCCGCTCCCTTTCTTATCTATGCATTATTATTAACTAACGGGTCTCACAATCTTACATTTTATGGCATAATACAAAATGCTTCCTTTTCTAATTTTTTTTCTTTTTTTTACTAGACGGCCTAAAATACTGTCTTGTTGGCCATCTAATGCCTTGTCAGAGACTGAATGGAATTACTTATCACAGGCAAAGTAATTGTGATATAACACTTCTATTCCCAAAAAATACGTACATTGCGATACGTGCCTGCTTCTCGAGTTTTACTTACTCATTTTTATGATCATAAAGTAAAATATTTGCATATAATACCCCCGTCCTATCAAAATGAGAAAATATGAATTTATTTTTAGTCTTACACTGATTGATTTCCGGACACCAACACAAATTCTTAACTGTCTATTCTTTCCAGGTCCGGCTGCCTTCAAATCAGAGACAGGGTGTTGTCAATAAATGGTCACGAAAACTTAACAGTGGATGTAGCCAACGAGATCCTCCAGCGAAGGAACGATTCACATAACCCTAAGTACTTGACCCTGAATGTGGAGTTCAGTATGCCGAACACAATTGAAGCTTCCAGTGGAGTATTTAATGTGAAACTGGCAAAGACTACTGCTGGATTAGGTGTTACTATTACAGGTTTGTAGTCTGTCTCATTTGATTTGTCTTGGTTTTATTCCATCTTCATTCTTTGCCAATTGCCCAACTTTTTTAACAGATAGTCAATTGACTTTTCAAACTTTTAAAACTCTAAGATGTTCAACTCTTTTGCAATTTCTTTCATGCACGCTATTTGATTTTCAATCAAAAACCGTCTTATTAAAAAGCATTATTTATATTTTGACATGGCTTAAACAATGGAGCCAGTTTTTGTAATAAGAACGTAACAGTGATTGAAATACCGTTCTTTATACAAAACTTAAAACTTAGTTTGGTACTAAGTTGTCAGTTTTGTGTATAGGAACTTTACCGTAGTCGGAATAAAGTTCGAAATTCAATAATGGCACCATGTTTTAAACCTGGGTCTGAAGATAAACTTTGTTTTGTAATAAGGGTGTTTGATGTTCAACTCTTTTGCAATTTCTTTCATGCACGCTATTTGATTTTCAATCACTCCGGGTTTGAATTTTGAAGCTGTTTAGATAAGTAGGTTGTTTAGCATGAGTGTTTTGAAGATAGGTTCATGATACTCGTAGTCTTTTTGACAGATACCACGCTAAGCAACATGGCGGCACAGCCAGGATGCGTTAGCCAAACAGACGTGCATAAGGCATGTCATGGTACGTTCGACTGTAAATAAATTCGCTTGCTAAACCTAACGTACTAGGCAAACATAAAGGCAGACTGCCTGTTCTATATATAAACTAATTTGCCCACTTAATCACCCTTATCATTTATACAAGGTCAATTTCATGCGAGTCCTGGCTTGAAGGAGAAAAGACAAGGACTCGCTTGTATAGTCTCTTTAGAATTTCTGGTAACCTGGTACTTATTTCCACAGGATGCAAACAAAAGTTACTGAGCAATGAAGAGCCAATGGTGATATCAGATATCAAGCCAGGATCTGTGGCTCATCGGAGTGGAGCTTTAGCACCCGGAGACCAACTCCTTGCCATCAATGGTCAGCCACTGCATAATTTGTCATTGGTAAATATTTGTTTTCTTTTCACACCTTGTTTTCAACTGTTTTAGTATTATTGTATTACTTTTATAATTAAAGCACTTAGTATACCTATATCATGTTCTACGTAATTATTCTGGTGTGTATTTTACGTAAAAAAAATAATAGTGACTGTAATTTGATTTTATCTAAAAAGCTCTCATTTTCTTCATACAAAATTAATTCATTTAAAATAATGTCGTCTAATTTTCACGTCTGAGAAAGATGCCAAGATAAATTAATTAGCAACTTTTGCATTAATTACGTTGATCAAAGTGAGATCTAAACACACACAAACATTTACAGTACTAAGAATGTTAACTCAAAGTAAAAGTGAATAATAATTATGGAAGAACAAGCTATTGCGAAATAATCTCAGACTCACCATATGTCACAAGTAACTGTATTAAGTTTGTGGTTTACAATCGAAGATCATAATGTCAAATATGACCTATTTAATTGTTCTAAATGCAATCCAATATACGCGCATTTTCTTATTAGATAATGGGCAGCAGCGTTCTATATGCATTTTAACACCGTACTGCGATCGCTAGCGGTGATTATGGCACCCGGGCCCCCTTTTTATGGAAAGCACAGAACCGGTCGAAGTGGCGGTGCTTGGGGGAGGCCCATTTCCAGCAGTGGACGTGTTTTGGATCAAATGATGATGATGACGATATGCGCGTTTTACTAAGTTGATGAGGTTAACAAGACAGTCAATCACCAATCGCACCGTAATTCCAAAATAATTTACGAACATTGTCTTTTACCATAATAAACAATTTTTATAACATCCCTAATATCAACCGTTTCTCTCAGGATACAGCCTTCAACATCCTTCAAAACTCGCCAGAAGACATAATAACCCTAAAAATCCGTAAACGGGACCTAACGGAAGACTGGTCCAACATTCACAAACACAACGCCAAACTGACTCTCCAAAGCTTTAGCAATATTGAAACCAAAGCCGTAGTACATAGTGGAGAAGATTCTGGTCATCATACGGATAGTCCTAACAACAGTGCTAAAGAGAGTGAAAGGAGTCATGGTAGCAATGATAATGGCAATACTGCTGTGTTTACTATTGAACTGATAAAGCAGGAAAGTGGACCTTTAGGGTTGACTATAGCTGGGAGTGAAGATGTTACGCAGCCCATTTTGCTGAGTGGACTTGTTGAAGGTACAGTAATAACTTTTAATTAGTAAGACGAAAATGAAAAGCAATGGATTATTAACATAGTCAAATTGAAATTATTCGTCTTGAAGTTAATCGCGATGTTTTGATTGCAGGAGGTGTAGCAGAAAAATGTGGTAAATTAGCTATAGGTGATGAACTGCTAACTATAAATGGTGAAAGTGTGCTCAACAAACCCTTGTCTGAAGCGATCAAATTGTTACAACAGAGTGGACTAAGAGTACAGCTGCAGCTGTGTAGAAAAGTTTCAGGTAAATTCCAATGATTATAATACTCTGATTCTTATTATTTTGTGAATTGCATCATTCATAAGTTTCATCTCGATTACCACCGATTTCCAACTAATTGGCATGACTGTTTTCATGTTCTCAATATTTGCGTCTTCAGAATTATTTTATATTAATTTTAAGTGTATAAACGCAAATCGAATCATCCTTCCTTTTTAGGGTTCCGTAGTAAACAAGGAACCCTTATAGTTTCGCCATGTCCGTCTGTCTGTCTGACAGTCTGTCTGTCCGTCCGTCCGTCTATTGGCTTAGCTCAGAGACGCTAAGTCCTAGAAAGCTGTAATTTGGCATGGGTGTACACTGTACATATTAATCACGCCGAAGAAGTCGTAAAATAAATCCATGAAAAACATTTTTTTTTGGTACCTCCCTTGCACGTAAAATGGGGAAGATATTTTTTTTTCTCGTCTAATACATGGTGTGGGGTATCGTTGGATAGGCCGTTCAAAAATATTGTGGGTCTGTGAAAAACATTTTTCAATTCTGAGATCCGTTTGCGTAATATTAAGCTTTAAAGTGCTATTTTTTGTTAGAGTCAAGTGTTCCAAAACTAACCATTTAGCTGGCAGGGGGCCAGCTAAATGGTTAGTTTTGGATATGTGAAAAAATTCATCGCAGCAGTATATATAACGAAATTAAAAGGAAAACTATCACAGCTAAGTAGGGTTTACAAGTTAACGAGTAATCGTCAACCAACTTAAATTTTCAGTTGGAGAATTGACCGTAACGTATATAGATGTATGGGAGAGCATGTTTTTCAACTGCAATGTTGTTTGTTTTTGGGATGAGTTCATCCTAACAACGGAACCCTTCATTGTGCGTGATCCGACACGTACTTGGCCGGTTTTTTTTATTTGAATTTACACAAACAGGACGATTAAATAAATCGGGTATAAATCTTACAAACTCAGTTTAAATAATATTAAATCTTTCTTCCTCTAGGGTCACTCGAGAGTGCAGAATCCAGTGCGAGAGACTCGAGTCATTCCACGTCAAGCCCGGGCTTATCCAATGACAGCGCCGTTGAGTCGTGGGATCAGAACACGCCAGTCAGGACTAGTGCTAACTGCGGTAAGACACTTTATATTAAACGTGCATAATCTATGTTGATGTGATATGTGTCTATTCTATTTGGAATCTTAACCTAATTTTAACTTACACACACAACTCCCACGGGTAATTTAATAGTTTATTTTGACTATTTTCATAATATGCGCAAAGGTACTACCACATTCATAAAGGATACAGTTTATGTTATAGGTAACTCCGAAGTAATCGAATATGCTGTACCAGATAAAACAAGGATGGTGGACAAGCAGCCTTACTCACCTACTGACGAAGACAAACTCATGGCATCAAATTTCAATTCAGCAGCACCGTACAGCATCAACGACTTACCATTACCAAACTATTCCCTAAACAACTCATTGAAAACGTTCCACTACGAGAACACATGTATCATTCCTGAAACTACACTTAAAAATAAACAGAATATAACAAGAGAGGACGATGTTCAGCAAATTGAAATTCTAACATCAAATATGAAAGATTGTCAGTTGCATAATATGGAAAGGTCTTCTTGCAAATGTGATTATGTCCAAATGGGTCCATATGGAATCGTGTCACCAAAAACAAAAAGACCAAATTGGGATAGTGATTATTTAAATAACGGAATTTATACGGTAACAACGCCACAGAAATCGCCAATGAAGCCTGGGGTTCCTGGAACCAGTTTTCAATTTTCGACAAGTCCAATTTATGAAAATGAAGTCCCAGGTAAATTCATTATGTATTCATATCATAACATCCATTAGTCCTATTTGTTTTGCAATTAGGCTTTCCAGTTTTCTGTAATCTACGTTCATTAACATAGTAATTTGTTCTTAAACTACTGTTAATTTGACCGGTCCTCCAATCTGATTTTAGAATCATGATGCTAACGCATTCGTAATTGCTTTTTCAATCTGATATATAATTAAATATTTTTAACAAAGCAGTCATCAATTGGCATTTCAAAATATGGGCACAATGCAAGCTTAGTTTTTGTTTACTTTAAAACTAAAAAAATCAAGTGCTCAGTCCATTTTGTTGATCTAAGTAAACACGAAATGTATGAAGCAGGTGATTATTTTTTCGCGGTTGGTTCCATAATAACAGTTGCTTATAATGCCGCGTACAATGACGCCTTTCAGATTTTGAGTTATTTCAGTTACACATTTTATCCAGAATTGATCATGCAACGACTAATTAAATCTTCGCAGGACTCTACAGTACCGAAGCAGTATCTCCTGCCAGAGGCTCCGTGCATCACGTGATCTTGTACAAAGATGCCATCTATGACGACTACGGCTTCTCAGTGTCCGACGGGCTGTATGAACGAGGAGTGTATATCAACCGAATTCGGAAGGGAGGACCTGCTGATATTGTTGGGTTGTTGAGGCCGTATGATAGGATTTTGCAGGTTTTTATATAATTTTTATTTACTGAATTTACCAAATCCCAAAAAGAGTTTTGTTTTTAACGTAGGTCAAAAGATAAAACTGATATTATTGTTTATTGAGGTGGAAACTCTGGCTACCAAATTAAAACAATTATAAGCTCGTAAACTAAAGTTTTTTTTTTTATCTTCAGAAAACTTTGTGTAAATTTTCCACTAAACAGAATTTATTAAAATACAGAATTTGACTTTGCTTTATAAAGCAAAGTTATTTTACCCAATTACGTCGTACAGGTGTACCTAATGTTGAGCCCTGTTTTAGACCTCCCCGAAGTTTTTAGGTCTTTATTTTTAAATCCCTCATACACCTTTTGATATTATTTTTATTAACTTTGTTAGAGTATTTATGCTTATTTATAACAGTACGTAAGATATAACAGTCGATCTTTCAAAATCTTGGGCGTGATTAATTATTTTTATTTAAACAAATAAATCAAATTAAAGTGTCTGTTTGTAATGTCAAATAACAGCTTTCCACTAAATGCATATTAAAGTTTATACGGTACTTAAAACAGAAACAATTTTAAATAATTGTCAGTCTGTTTGTTCCGGCTAATCTCCGAAACGGCTAGACCGATGTTGACGTGTCTTTCACTGACAGATATCTGAGCTTATAAAGAGTAACTTAGGCTACTTTTATTTTAGAAAAAGCTACGTGGCCGAATCTGCGGGCAGAAGCTAGTTATATTATAAAATAACATTTAAAAACTCAGTATGCTTGATCACACACTTGTCTACTCTCAAAAAAATGCTTACTTACTTCAAAATCAAACTATATGAACCAGATTCTTTCTTTCTCAGATTTCGTCACTTGATACATACGGTCTACACTTTTTACATTGATGTATGACTTCTATAGAACGTGTAGACATGGGTAGAAAACATTGAGGCCCTAAATAACAGTGTAGTCAAGGAAACGTATTCTTTGGCATTTGAATTACATTAGGAACGTACGTCAGTTGTAAGAATGTTTCCTTGACTACATAATTATTAGGGCCTCACAGTTTTTCTTCCACACTATTTATCCTTATTAACCATTGATGTATTAAAAAGAAAGATAGGCCACTCTCTAACATCACGTAAATATTAAATGGACCCGATGTCGTGCGTCATGTGCTCGACAACCGAAATAGAGAGACATATTACGCGGGCAATAGCGGGGACGAGATAGCAATAATTGTCACTGTTACGTACCCATAACAACTCGGAAACAAACTACGATTCGGGTATTCCCCGCAAACCGGGAGTAATGTAGGTCGATTGTGTCCTTTCCCCTAATTTATGCGGTCCACATCGAGGAGCGCGTACCATATATTCCTATTTAATACATCAATGTTATTAACTGGAAAATAAAATCATCTCAGTCAGTCATTCTATTTAGTTGGTTTGATCCTGATCAATGTGTTTCTTATTTGTTTTATCATAACCAGGTGAATGGAACAAGGACTGTGGACTATGACTGCTGCCTCACCGTGCCTCTGATCGCGTCCGCTGGTGACCGGCTCGAGATTGTCGTGCAGAGACTCGTCACTTCCAGGGTAAGATTGATATTGATGTTAGTGCAAGATGATATCGGTAGGTACATGGAAAACTCAAACTCAATCTCAAAGCATTTATTTCAATTAAACCAATTACAGGCACTTTTGAATTGTCAAATAGTCGGTGAGTTAGTCAGAAAGTTGAAGCTATTTGCCTATTCCAAAACGTAGATCTCTATGGAGAAAAATAGGCAAGAAATTCCAAGGACACTCTTTTAAATCAAGATATTACAAAATTCTGGTTACATTATTCTCGTCGGAAAGTTCATAACTGCTATGTGAGAAGTAGATAAGGGACTTGTCATATTCCTCGTCATTGCGTTGATGTAACCTTACCTATATTAGTATATTTATTTAGTGGCACTCAAATTCTCTAAGCAAAAATGCTTGTTGTGTGCTAATCTCAATACATGCTCTAACGTGGATAAAATAATTTCTTACAAAGCAAGCTTTCTAACCAACACGCGACTGGTTATTTTAGACCAAAGCAAAAAATGTAATGCTAGAATTGTTAAACAGCTGCTTTTGTGCAATTGTTGGAGTTTTAAGCGCTTTTCTTGCTTTCCGGACAACACTAACCAACCCAGTGCTAGTGCCGCATAGAATTCTCTTCTACCCTCATTTTCCAACTTTATTTCAAACACCAAAAATGTCCAACACTCTCTCAGTATAATATTTCACAGTCATCTAAAAAGCACAAAGGAATTCCCAAAAGCAACTGTATATTTTACGTCTGCGAACATATTCAAATATGATGCATGTAAAATTCCTTCTGAACCCAATAATGTGTCGTTTTCATCCTCGAATGACAAAGAATTGTCGCCTGTGTGAGCTAATCACAATTCTTCGCTTTTTTGCGTCGAGTAAATTGATTCTTTTGGCAACGAAAATAACGTTAAGACCTTCGTCTTCGGGATAAAAAATTCAGAAAAAGGTTAGAAATCACATTTCCTTCCCAGAAAAAACCTAGAGGTACCTATATTTTAAGAGTATAGCATGCTTGGCTAAAATTAATACTTAAACAAATTACGATGACATGGAAATACAAAGCGGATTGCAAAAACTAACATAAAATGTAGGTATAGAACACCTGAACCCGGCAAAGGATGAATAAGGGGTGAATATTAATTACATTAATGAATTATTAAGGGTAGAGGTGAACTTAAATTAGTCTGTCACGATCGAATACCAATAATGGGTAGTTTTGGAGGCAGATCTTATTACATAGCCGGAATTATTGGATAGGGAGACGTGTTGGAGGATGTAATAGAGAAATGCTTGGCACAATGTAGAGTTATTTTCATTGTTTAAACACGCTGCCATTTTTATTAGTTTACAGGCTAAGTGTAGCGACTCATTAAGAAAAGGACTTTAAGATACTAATACTGGGTTGTCGAAATCAGATGTTATTAAGTACATAGCCGAAAATAATGATTGGGTAATAGAAAAACGTGTCCATGTTGCAAATGCTTGAAATATGTAGTTTTATTTTAGTTGTTGTATTATTGTTTAAACACACGGCCATTCTTAATGGCTTACTTAAGGGGCCGGCGTAGCATGCTTAGTTCATACAGACGTAATACCAAAATAATTTGTAAATGACACATATTCTTAAGGTGGTGTGTATTTATTTCGATTGGATCACAGAATATCTATGTTCCCAAATATATATTTTGAAAGGACAATGATATAAAGACGAGATATGAGGAATTTAAAATTTCTATAGAAAACTTATTTTTCTCATAACTCTTGTTTAAATCAGTGTCCGTTCAAAATATATATTTGGAAACCTAGATATTCTGTTTTCCAATCGGAATAAAGACACACTACCTTAAGAATATGTTTGATTTACAAATTATTTTGGTATTACGTTTGTATGAACTGTGCATCCATCGCCGCTTAAGAGGCTCAGTGGAGCGAAAATAATAAATTACTCGACTAGTTGGGTTAGGAGACTTTTTATTTCTTTTGTAAAATACCTTAACTTCTTTCATAGATATAATATGTTGTAATTGGTTTGCTTTTATCTTGACCACCTTTGTCACTTTTAACTTATTAAACTACGACTAAAATTTATTTGGTTTAATTGGTGTAGTAGTATTTTCGCCTAATTATATAGAAGGAGACATCTAGGTATCCGCACTGTGGAAAAATTCATTTCGGTCCGTATGACGGAACCCCTCACTCAAGACTTAATTAAAACTGGTTTAAAGCCATTTGATTGGTTGAAACAATTTTAAAGTAATTATTGAGTCTTGAATGAGGTTCTGTAATACGGGCCTTAGTTTGGTAATAAAAGTAATTTTATTTTTGTTACAGGAACTGCGGAACCAGCGTCTTGATGACAGCTCAAGCCCAAGTGACAGTAGTATTGTGACTAAGACAATTTAGTGTATAACCCGACTTTAGTGAAATCACTCCAAAGACAATGAAACGTTTAGCTATAAGTAGCCTATTTCATACGGCCGTGTTATAATTAGTACTTAAAACTATTGTAAGGGTTGTAAATAATTATTAGTTATTGGATGATAATGTAAGAACAGTTAAGCTTTGGGCCTTTCTAATTGAAGTTGAGAACGGATATAAGGCTTTTAATAACGTGTAATGCCTTAATTACTTTCATTTAAAAATATTTTGTAAACATGTGTGCGTATCTTTAAGCATAAGTTGCATAAAGTCAATGACATTTGATTAGAATCTACGATGAAAAATTAAAGGAAATACCTAATACTCTCGGTATTGGCTACTTTTCATCGGAGTTATTTAGGTCAAATGAATTGTAAATGAAAAAAATAATTATTACACTTTAAGGCGTTCATGTTATTTTATAGAATGGTGCATATAAAAATAAATGTAAAATATTTTAAACTAACTACAACTTACAAGGTATGAAAATTATATTATTGTTAATGAAAGGGTAACACCGCGAAGGTGTTATTCTTAGAGATGGACAGTAATATATGCGTTTGGATAGTATCGAAGGACCAAAGGTCAAAAAAATCAGAATTTAGTGCGATTTGTAACTTTTAGTCGGAACATTTTAGTGCAGACTAATGAAACATTAGTCTGTTCTGCTCTGAAAGATCAGCTACAGTTGCTATTTGTCTTTGATCAGTAAAATCCATGTTTTACATGAATTTCTCATATTTCTGGCTTGTGAAATAGCTACCCATTTGCTTGTCCCTGCTGTTTAGAACACAAAAAAATACTGAATTATTAGTGTGAGCCTAATATGAAAAACAATGAGACTTACTCACGAAATTCAAATTGTACAGATTAATTCATTTGATAAAGCATAGGTAGATACTATGAATAATAATTGTAGGTATATCAATTAAAATAATAACGTAATCACCAAAGACGATTTAACGGCATAAAAAAATAATTATAATTAATGTAATCTTAGGCATCGAATAATTAGTTACTTAATTGTTAATAGATTTAAATGTTGTTTTATAATCCCGTAATGTGCCTATGTATTGTAATTATGTAAGGACACTAAACTGAATACATGATTTTGTGGTATTTAACAAATTCATGAATAAAAAGCATGAAAGTTATCACGCTTTTTCAGAAAATACCTATTTCTGTATTCATTTTTCGTCGTCCAAGCATTATTTCGTATTTTTACCAAAGATAATTTCAAAGCAACGCCATTTCTTGCCAAAATAATTAAATTAGAAGCAATACTTACAGCAAATTTCTCATCAAATGATTGTTTTACGCATTCAACCTATATTATTTGTAAATAAATTAAAATATCAAGTTTATTTTGTATTAGGGAAACTAGGTATTTATAAAAACTTATGGGCCCAGGTTTGAACCTAATAATTGGTTAAAAAATTGCCAATTTTCAGATGTGGATTCACACCATGTTTTCAATAATTCGGTAATTTATACAACATGTCCCGGAATCAACGCACACCACCAAACACCCCAATTAGCATATTATGTTATAATCATAATACATACACTGAATTTTTACTAATAATGTATGAAACATTGTTTATGTATTAAATTAGTTATACGTATAGTGGGAGAAAATTATGGTCACATTACAAATCTACGCACGCACACAGTCGCACACGTTTAAGGGTCTAGCGTAGGTACTTCGTAATATTTTTGTTTTTTAGTGTACAGTGGAAGTGGCACTGTAATTTACGTAGCTTTCATTATTTTTAGGGTAAAAATTACCTATTTATTAAAAATTACAGAAATCGATTCAGTAAACAATTCTGAGCAAACCTTTCATAATGTGCTTCATTTTAATTATTTTAAATGTAATCAGAACCTTTATTGTTAATTACTTTGGTAATTTTAATGATGCAGTAAATGAATTAATAAAATACATTAATCCATATAAAACTGTATATATTACATTTATTAATTAAAATAAATAACTGTGTAGCACTACTGTTGTTGAAATCAGACTGATAGCGATTTTTAAAATAGTTATTTAGACAATGTATAAATAAACTTATAATATGTAAACATTAACTGGTCTGTTTCTAGTGAATTTGTGAACTATCTCTACTCACATAGATAATCAGCGTGTTTTTTATTAATTTTACTGGCATTGGTTATCCATAATGTAACAAAAAAAACAAACGAAAATTATTATTTTTTTGTTGGTTTCTGATATGGCTTCCAACTTTCAGTGTGTGTAAATAAAATTTAAAGTGTATTCTGTTTTATTTAATCAGATAAAAATGCCAATAAAATTGATGTTGTGTATAATACTTAGAAAATAATTCGTAAGGTTTGTTAACATAAAAAAAAAACTTAGAAAACAGAAAGACTTTGTAATCTAATAGGAGTTATTGAATAGATACTTACGAAGTTTGTTGTAGATAGAAAAAATATACATTATGAAATTGACTCTTTTCAAACACAACATTAAACTTGTTTCTCCTAATTACATAATATTTTTAATACCAATTTTCTTACAGTCTTTATGCAAAAACGGTTTCCAGTCCGTCGATAAGTTACAATTTCCGATTGTTTTTAAATAATTACTATGTTCCTAAATTATGAAATTATTTGATTAATGGTATTCTAAATAATAATTCAAAGAAACCATTTAAATAAAAATCTTAGTCTGAAAAGTAAATATTTTTTTCTTTTACAATCATCCCGATCTATATTTAATAAATAATTAGTATTTTATTTTTGTTAAACTAAAGCTTTTCTAATCGACAGTCATTTTGTAAAATTATTTCTAATGTTTATTAACATTAGAAATAATTTTACAAAATGCTAATTACGATTATGTTATGTTAATGGTTATGTACGATTTGCGTGTTGGCAAATTGAAATAAATATTGATACTTGGCTAATCAGCTGTCCCCCATACTTTGCTTAGTATTTACTTCATTGCCGTACATTCTCCTGTATCGTAATTACGTATGTAGATAGTTTGTAATTTTTTACATTTTATTTTTGTACCCTTAATTGTAAGGATAATTTATATTATTGTCAATTAATGTGTAATTAATTGAAAAAATAGAAGAGAGCCTAGCTACAACACTCTTAATAAAATAATATGCGTGATTGAATATTTGTTTTTTTTATTTAATAAATACCTGCTCAAATTTGTCAGAAATTTCGTGAAATATTTGGTACCTATTGTAAATTAAACGGTCTTTAGTTTAAAAAAAATCCCTTAGAAAAGGGGTAAAAACGACCCTATAAGCAGCAAGCTCTGTCGCAGTCACTTTCCAATATCAAGTATTTATCATCTTTAATAAAAATGTTGCATTATAGGACATTTGGTGAACAAGGAAACAATTTTCTCGTAATTAACCCCTGAGGACCATGAAGCGACGTCGTGTCACGAAGCGACATCGTGTCACGATGCGATGTCGTGTTGTGGAAAACTACTACGACGTGGATCGTAAAAATTCACGACACGTCGTCGTGTCGCGTAAACTGACGATGCACTCCTGCGCCGGTGCCGCATTTGATGTAATGTTTGATGAAGGTCAAAGATGGCGCGCACGAAATTGATATAGATCAATTAATAACCCTAGTAGAAGAGCGTCCTGTGCTATGGCTGTACGTCATATTTGACTATTGAACATCAAATGCTGCACCGGGGCGCAGGATTGTATCGTCAGTTGTGACGACACGATGCCGTGCTGTGAATTCTTACGATGCACGTCCTAGACTTCATCGATACGATATTGCATCGTGACACGACGTCGCAAGGTGCCACATTGCGATGTCGTATCGTGTGTATATTTTGGCCCTCAGAAGTTCAACGGGTCATTGAAGTACGTCACCATATTCAAACACTATCTCGGGATATTTATACCGTATGTAATATACATGCCAATAAATTGATAAATTGATTGAGAAATTGATAGCTTTTTGTTGCATGTCTCAGACTGAATACAATTCACCTTTGTTCCACACAAGCTGGAACATTGTCTCAGAACATTATGTACAAACATAATTTGATTCAACCGTCGCAATCGACAGAGGAGTATCTTGGAGATATCCTGTGACCTAGATTCTAGAAACTGATAGATTTAAAGACAGTTTATTGCAATCCACTTCACATACACATCCTAATCCTAACATGTGGAAGCTTACCTATAATTAGCAATTTTCCTACATAAGAAAGGTTTTTTATTGTGTTATTAGTCTGTAAGCTTTCTGTAAAATAAAAATAAACTAATAAATATTATAAAACGCAACGTGTGTCCGCAAGTCACCCCATTATTGGTTACTTTATAACACGATAACTCCGTCACAAATCACAAAAATTACATTCATTGGCAGAGTTTTAGAATACGTTTGGATACTTTGATAGCATGTGTAGAATGAATGAGATCAACATGACCAAAAGGACCGCAGTATATTTTCTATTCCTTGACATGATTACCTAACTTGTTATTATTTATTTTGTCAGACAACATGATCCATATTGTTAGTAAAATAACACTTAAAACTATGTTAGTTCAAACTTAAACGCATATTTTTTTTTTTATTTGTTTTAAGAACGGATAGTCATACCCGTCCGCACTCAAGATGCTGTTGCTACGCACACGCACTGTGTGCAACAGTGACATCGCTTTCTTGCGTGAAATTGCTGCGAAACCATCTGTGCGTGCCTCCATCAATATGGCGGGCGCGCTACAAAACGGAGGGAGCTTCAGCAGCATCCTGAATTGTATAGGACCTGCAGAGCATTGACAGCCCTCAGCGTATATTCTATCTATTTATAATAGGCTGTCCACAAACGTCTGACCAAAGGATTTAGATAACAAACATTTAACCTCTCTTGTGCAGTGGGCAAACCTGCGGGCCAGCATATTAGCCCTCACTGTCAACACTCTGCTTTCCCTTCCCTTTTAATGTTCAACGCCAAATGTCAAGCAGCTAACTACTAATGTTCAACTTTGAATAGAGTTGGACCCTGTTGAGTCATCAGTTTTTCTTGGAATAACTATTGACGGTAAATTACAATGGGGCCCACACATAGGAAAAACTCGAAGGCTTAGTTTGGCTAAGTGCGTGTCGGACCACGCACAATGAAGGGTTCTGTAGTTGGGATAAATTTATCCCAAAAACAAACTTACAATTGTAGTTAAAAACATGATCTTCCATACATCAATATACGCCACGGTAAATTTTCCAACTGATAATGTAAATTTTTAATCACAAAAAAATATTTTTTGTGTGATTAAACTACAAACTAACAATTTTCAGACATTTTCCTTTATTTGTGCTGTGAGTCCTTGCTTCTTGCCAAATTTTATGATTCTAGGTCAACGGGAAGTACCCTGTATGGTTTGATTTATTTGCGAGTATCAAAATATTGTCGCATAAATCACCGTATTTTTTTATTGCGTTGATTTAGAAGCTTGATTTTTTTAGAGTTCCAAGGGACTGTCAACTTACGTATTTGATTGATATTAATTTCAACTTGATACCTCTACGCGTTCCTGAAAAAAGGGTCTTGACAGACTGACACACAGACAGACAGACGGACAACGAAGTGATCCTATAAGGGTTCCGTTTTCACCTTTTGAGGTACGGAACCCTAAAAATCGATTTATTTATTTTTATAGTCTTACGTTTTATAATTATGATTCTTCTCTGGGGAATCTGTGCGGACATATACTATCTTTGTTTTACAGAAAAGGGCTGTTCGAGCTATTAACAACCTAGGTCCAAGAGATTCTCTTCGTGATAAATTCAAAGAAATTGATAATCTGACTGGCGAGTGCGATGTACAGCAAGATTCTGTTTATTCCTGGTATCTATACTATGAACATCGAATATTTTCTGAAAATGTTATCTGAATCTTGCTGTACATCGCACTCGCCTCCAAAGAGTAGGCAACTCGTTCATGGGTCAATGTACACTCGCACATTCGCACTTCGCTTTTACATTGTTGCAAGTTTCGAATGTCAGTAGGAAGTTTGTACTACCTACCGACATGGCATTTTGAGCACTTTATGCGGCCTACCCAAGTGTTCTTTCTTTGGTATTATTCGTCGGTTCGTTGAGCTCCTTAAGTCTTGAATAGAGCTGCACGATAACCAGCTGACAAAAATGAAATGCTTGCACATGCTTGGACAGGTCCACTCAAATTTGTGTGGTTCTTTCCTCAAAAGACCATTTCAGATACGGATCTACATGGTCCTCACATGATACAAGAGACTTTGACCCCTGAGTTTATGTCGCCATTTCTTCTCAGGGGTAGTCAGATAGGAAATGTTGACTCCATCTAGCATATTTTTAATATGACGTGTAAAAGTGATTCCGATATCCTATTGACAGAAGAAACGATTTCATTTCATTTCTTTCAATATCACTTTCATCGATATGTAGGTACGGGTATCTAATCCTTTATTTATGAATGAAACTACATACATGACTATGTCAATATTGAGTAGGCAAATATTCAACCTTAGTTATGGTTGAATCTACGATTGAAATCTTAGACTTTTTATGTTTTCGCAAAATATCTAAGATTTTATCGTAAATTCACCTACGGGTCAAAAGATGGTGACGTTCCTGTTTCGTTTTGGCACCTCTGATACACACAATGTCGCAGACACTTGAATTGATTGTCGTGGAAACGCCATTATTATAGTGTGAGCTCACTCATCTCAGTATGGACACTTTTACGGGCGACGTACGGTAAGGCCAATTCTAAATCTTTGCAAAAAAATACGGTTTCTGTTCCCTAAACTTTTCGTGGAAAATTTCACGAAAAAGTTTTGCACAATTTCACATTTTCACCAGCACTTTCTACAATAAAAATTGACAGCTAAGAATCTACACCTGTATTTTGTCTTGGCACACTGAAACTCAAGAAATAGTTCGGATTAAACTTTCATGCGGGCTAGAACTAATTTATTTTACAAACCCAGACAACCTTTTACTGGTTTCATCAGCTCGTGAATTTCTGTCTCTACACAATCATAGCATACAAAATATATGGACGCCCTATGTTTGGTTGTGTGTAGTTTTTTTTTTATCTGTTTGTTAAAGTTTAGTCGATTAGTGGATTAGTTTATAATTTTGCAACTTTTGCTTGCCTACCGGTAAAATATGGCTGAACCAATTCCTTATATCACCATGTACTGTACCACAGTACCCATATTTGCCAAATAAATATATTTTAAGATCTTATTGAAAGAATTGGTTCACGATAGCAGAAGACAGAATGTCTGGAGAAAAGAGAGAGGGAGGCCTTTGCCGAGCACTGCTAGTTTGTTTGATAGATAGAACCATAATTACTAGGCATGGTAAACGGATGGGTAGTGACAGACAGTACGAGACGACGCCGCGATCGCGCGGGTCGCGCGGCGGCGCGATGTCGTTTGCCGGTTAATGGCAAACGGCATCGCGGCAGTACCAGACGAAGATAGCGGGATGAGCTGGACTCCTTCAACAAAGATCGGTGAATGGCTGCTTTGGACAGAGAGAGCAGAAAAGAGAGGAGGCCTTTGCCCAGCAGTGGGATGGTCATCATTTCAGCCGAAAGACGTCCACCGCTGGATCGCTGCACTGAAAACGGAACAGATGTTATGACGTCTGTTCCGTTTGAACAGATGTTATGACGTCTGTTCCGTTTTTGGTTTATCTGAAATGAGTGCTGTGAAACAGATCCAAGTGGCCTGATTTACGTCAGATTCTGGTTAACTTATCCAGCAGATGGTTTTAGACATCATCATCAGGTTAGCCTATCCTCAAATATTTTGGAGACTGGTCTTCAAAACCGTTACTTAACCTTGATCGATTGAACTTTAGAGGTATAAGGAACAGGGTGTAAAGTTCACAAATCCTCTATAGAAAAGGGAGGATCCTCCGACGAGACGGGTGTTGTGTCTGGTGGGCAACTGCCCGACGATTGATGTCGAGATGTTGTATATACGCTAGTTGCGCGGTAAACTCTGCTTGCGAGATCCAGGATTTTGCGTGACGTCAGTGTGCCGCGTAGTTCGCATGTGGCGATGTTGATACCGCTAAAGGACCATACGGTTGTTACTTTGATCGTTTCATACAAATTCTGTTGAAAAAAGCTCGAAATCTTTCATTAGAAAAGTCCAGAATTAAGTTTTATTGTTCCAACTTGTAAATGCCTACTTACATTTGATTCGACGTTCAATAGTTGACCTACTGAACTCTGTAAGACTATTCATATCTTGAGAGGCTATTAAGGCCATTCGTCTTCATGATACGCCATTAATTCTGTTGCATAATCTGATATAGTTAGTGTAATTGATATGAATGCTACTGATTTCTTATATTTTGTATTATGGTATTGGCCACTCCAATTAGGTATCGGAGTGGGTACTGGTCACGACAGGTAACGGTCTGTTCCACAGTGTCCGGATGAGCATCGAATCGCAGCAAAGAATCGAACAAATTTTTGTAAAAACTGAATTGTCAGATCTCATTCTTCCCGTGGGTGTCATAAAAGGCGACTAAGGGACTTACTAGAGAATGGGCAGCAGCGTTCTCTATGCATTTAAACACCATACTGCGATCGCCAACCCAGGCAGGGTGCCAAGCGTGGCGATTATAGCTACCGCCCCCAAATGTTGGGGGAGGCCTATGTCCAGCAGTGGATGTCTTTCGGCTAAAATGATGATGATGATGAAGTTCATAGAATCCTATTGAATGAAAATTTCATGAAATAGTCATTCAATAGGATTCTTCGAAGAGAGTTAGTTGTATTGCTGATTTTAATGATTATAATTCTGTAAAGCCATGTTTGTTACAGCCGTCATATTCGTCCCATATTAACCGTCATCATATTTTAATCAAAATACAACCTGACACAGACCTACAAATTGCAAAAAACTTAAGAAAATTTGAATTTCCCCCTTTAGGGGGGGGCCTATGTCCAGCAGTAAACATCTTTCAGCTGAAATGATGATGATAATGAACTCTCAGATTGCTTATTTAGCCTACAATGTTCCCACTTCTGGGCCACAGGCCTGCTCTCGGTGAGAGGGACTGGGCCATATCCATCACGCAGGCCCAGTGGTTCTGCCTGCCAGGGTTACGAGATATCGTGGCCCTGGCACACAGGAATTTGAAGGAACACGGTGGGTTTTAGTCAGTAAAAATCTGACACGCCCGACCGCTCCGCCTAGAGCGGGAGAAGTTATTTGATAATTTCCCACCTAAAAAAAGGCACAGTGGTTCTAGGACATGCCGGTTTTGTCACGATGTTTTTCTTCACCATTTTAAGAGCAGTGGTAATGAAATAATTTACACAAAGTAAAGCGCCAGTTCGCCTACGCCTACGACCTACAACTCGTAAGTGCACCAAGCTTCTGACATTTCATAAGTGCCCGTGTAGGTTTATGTGAAATAAAATATTTTGATTTATAATTGATTTGTGACGGCACGGTTGGCGCAGTGGTAAAGCGATTGACTGCTGCGCTGCGTGTCGCGGGTTTGATTCCCGCAAGGAAAACATATTTGTATGACCTACAAGTAGTTGTTCCGGGTCTGGCTGTTTGTGTATGTGAGTTTGAATGTTTGTAAATGCACCCACGATACAGAAATTCCTAGTGTGGGGCAACGTTTAAAAAAAAAAAGTCGCGGCAATTACCGCAACAGCTCTCACCGTTGTTGGACCACCATGTGTCAGATTAATAAACTGCAGTGGTGAGACGGGCCATAGATTTTTTTTTAAACTAAAATGTATTTAAAAAATATCCAAATCGCTATGGGTTTGCCTATAAAATTTGAGGGTTTCTCTCGATTTCTATGGGATCCCCTTATCAGATTCTAATTTGGTGGCAATAGGACTACCTAGGGAGCATACCCTTTCAAATACAAAACTAATTTTCAAAATCGGTCCATAATTGACGGAGAAATCGGTGAACAAACATAGAAAAAACAAACATACAGCCGAACATATAACCTCCTTCTTTTCGGTTAAAAAATTAAGTTTAACCACGTGCAAAATGTTCAAAGGTTGGACCTTGAACATTTTGCACGTGGTTAAACTTAATTCACGTCACTATTTAGTGCGTAGCGGATCATTTGCTACGAAAGTGTAGCAAGCGTAGCCTACACAGCTACGAGTGCTACGACGTAGCATTGTCCTTTGATTGAAGTACGCACGTTGTTGCACGACACAGTTGCTTGTGACACTGAACTTCATCCCCCTTATTACAAAACAAGGTTTATCTTCAGACCCAGGTTTAAAACATGGAGCCATTATTGAATTTTGAACTTTATTCCGACTATGGTAAAGTTCCTAAACACAAAACTGACAACTAAGTATCGAACTAAGTTTTCAGTTTTGTATAAAGAACGGTATTTCAATCACACTTACGTTCTTATTACAAAAACTGACTGCATGGTTTAAGCCCATGTCAAAATATAAATCTTGTTTTGTAATAAGGCGGCAAGGGTCTTAATCTTATACCGCCTTATTACAAAACAAGATTTATATTTTGTAAAGTTCGAATGTGTAAAGTTCGAAATTCAATAATGGCTCCATGTTTTAAACCTGGGTCTGAAGATAAACCTTGTTTTGTAATAAGGGGGATAAGGTTTAGCCTGTTTTTTATTCTTTTGTACAATTACTAGCCCTCAGCTCTTCTCTTCCCTGTCCTAGGTATATTATTCCAAAAGAACACTAAATACTAAACAGGTTTTGCCCATCACAAAACCTTCATCTTTTCACGTTCTTAATTTTGCCAAAGTTACTTTCCGTTCAATTATTACAAATATCCCTTTACATGTATTCAATTCACCATAATCACCCCCCGTAAATGTCACACACAGTCATCAAAGAGTATCAAAAAGCCGATATAAATAATTTTAAGTCACCAACAGTACCGTATAATAAAATTGCCAGCGGAATTCCCATTAATCCAGTCGGCCACACCGATTAAACAGTGATTCAACCGGGAACCGAACGCGTGACCGAACGCAGTTAGGTTGTGGTGTGACTCACTTTCAGGGGAATATTATTTTTTGTTCAATGGAAACAGTTTATAAAGTCAATCAATCAATCAATCAATCTTTACATTCAAGGTTCACATTTTGTTCTTTTAACTCAAATAAGTTTAAATAAATATAACGATGCTTAATCTTATTGTAGCACTTGCTTTTGCCCGTGGTTTGGCACAGCAATTTACTACCGGGATAAAAGTAAATTATCTCATAAACCAGGTCATGGTCTACCTGTGTGCAATAACATAATAATTATAATTATTCATCAAAATCCGTTTAACCGCAAAGGCATTAAAACAGACAGACAGAGTTACTTTTGCATGTTTTGCACTAATATGACGGATTTATGGATTATCTTGCGTACATTAAGTACCACAATATCGACATTTACCGACATATTCTCAAGGGAGGGGGGTGGCCATAATCGCCACGCTGGCAGGCGGGTTGGCGATCGCAGTATAGTGTTAAAATGCATAGAGAACGCTATTGCCCATTCTCTAGTAAGTCCCTTAGTCACCTTTTACGACACCTACGGGAAGAATTAGGATGGTCCTATTCTTTACGTCCGGCATCACACGGCACATGTTACAACATATTATGAAAACCTATTAATAAATACGTTGAGTAATCTCAATCACTACTAAAACATTTGGTTCTAGCTAACTTAGTTGCTATTATTATTATTTTCGAGGTAGCTAGCGATGAAGTGCTGAAACATAATTATTCTTTAAAGTAATCCGATCCGTTTATTAAACGTAACGTAACTTAAGACGCAGATATATGCCAGTGACCTTGAGTGGTTAGCTTGCGTGTTCTGTACTGAGCTCACGCAACGCGTCGTACGTTCAACCAGTAATAGAACTCAAGGAGCGCTGTCCCCTATTTGGCGCATTATAAATTTATTATACACTTATAATGCGCCAAATAGGGTATTGGTGAAGGTTTCAGAAAAATGCGCTTGGTAGATTTTGCGCCATTCTCAGTTTTTTATCCGCGTTAGACATAACTTTACAAATTAATTTTACTATGTAATATAGACAATTATAAACATAATCTAAAATGTTCACAACATTAAATTATTGAAAAAATACTCTAATTTAACATATTTTTTTTTTTCAAATCATTAACACTACTCGTTTAGACGTGATCTTCAGTATAAAATTATTGAAAGTCAGTTATCGTCGCCTTGTAACACAGCTGTAACACAGGACACACCCCAAATGAATGAGAATCAGCACACTGTATTACTAAATACAGCCTTTATTAACAATGTTTTAGCAGTACTACAATAAACAACCAACCGGCCAAGTGCGAGTCGGACTCGTGCACGAAGGGTTCCGTACCACTATCTATAAAAACGGCAATAAAATCACGTTTGTTGTATGGGAGCCCCCTTAAATATTTATTTAATTTTAGTTGAATTATTTATTTTTCAATTGAATATAGTGTCATTTTTAAAACGTCAATAACCTCTTAAGGGGTCATTGTACTCATCATTATAAACAACTTTTACTATAGGACTATTTTTTTCGCGATTTCAGGTTTGGTCCCATAGTAAAAGTTGTTCATAATGATGAGTACAATGACCCCTTAAGAGGTTATTGACTTTTTTTAAATAACCATGTATAACTAATGATTCTGTGAATATTTCAACCGTCTATCTGTTGCCGTTATCAATATCGAGCACAAAAATCACGTTTGTTGTATGTAAACCCCCTTAAATATTTATTTTATTTTGTTTTTTAGTATTTGTTGTTATAGCGGCAACCGAAATATATCATCTGTAAAAATTTCAACTGTCTAACTATCACGGTTCATGAGATACAGCCTGGTGACAGACGAACAGACAAACAGACAGACGGCGGAGCCTTAGTAGTAGGGTTCCCGTTTTACCCTTTGGGTACGGAACCCTAAAAACCAGCCAAGTGTCGGACTTCTCACATTTATTTTTATCTTTCAAATACATTGCAAACTATAATTTTGTATAATTCAGAAGCAGGTTTTTCAATTTTGTAAATATGGGTACTATGAAGCCGTTATTATGTTATGGTGTATATCGAATGTCTCGCTGATGGTGGCGCGTGTGTTGGATCATTGGGTTCCCTACAAAATGGTTGAGCTGGATAGTACAGATTGACGCGCCATGTTCGTGAAGGGGCGCCGTCAGTTGAGACTGGTCATCTCTTAACTGCCAGGGCTTATTTTTAATATTTTAATCTTATATTTTGACTCATTTTAATTGTTTTTTTTTCTTACTAATGTAAAAGAAATAAATCAATTAAAAATTATTACGAACCTATTATTTACTATTATTTAGAACAATTTCTCACTTTTTCTCACAGAAGCAACCAGAATAATGTACCTAGGATTTTGTAATATCTTGATTTTAAAGAAATTCCTTGAAGTTTTTTGCCCGTTCTTATCTATAGAGATCTACGTTTTGGAATGGACAAAATATAGCTTCAACTTTCTAACTAACTGACTGACTCTTTGACCATTCAAAAGTGGGGGAGGTTTAATTGAAATAAATGCTTTGAGTTTAGGTTTGAAAACAACAAGCACCAGTACACAACAATATATTTTTGTCGACACACACACACTCATTTTTTATCATCATCATCATCATTTCAGCCGAAAGACGTCCACTGCTGGACATAGGCCTCCCCAAAGGGGGGGTTTGCCATATGGTGTTAAAATTCATAGAGAACGCTGCTACCCATTCTCTAGTAAGTGCCTTAGTCGCCATTTACGACACCCACGGGAAGAAATGGGTTAGTGCTATTCTTAACGTCCGGCACCACACGGACCAACTTTTTATATTTATTTTATATTCTCTCTTTGTCGTATCAGTACTTTTCATCATCATCATCATCATCAGCCCATAAAAAAATCAAAATCAAAAGTCATTTATTCAAACTAGGCTGAGAATCAGCACTTTTCGAACGTCAAAAATTACATGAGACAGTCCCCCAAAAACGCCCCTCACCACTTCCTAGTGCTTTAGCTGGGAAGAAGAAGTAGCGCAACAAACTCCCCAGCAGCACAGCTGTCTGTTCGCATAAAAAACTTGAAGCTATACAATACAATATAAAATAATTTGCATTACGCAACACAAAACGTTAAATTAAATCATTTGCCTTATGTTAGCTAGCACACACCATTATACAAATATATATATATATATATATATATATATTTGTATAATGGTGTGGAGTATAGTTTTCAACGATTATTATATATATATATATATATAATAATCGTTGAAAACTATACTCAAACAGAAATAACGTAAACAAAACGTATCTAAATAAAAGCCTCCAGGCATAATGGGCGTGCTCGCTTAAATAAAGCTACAGCTATAACTCGAAGTAACAAATGATAAACTAGCACCATCGAAGTAAAATAAAAGCATAGCATTCCACTGCTGGACATAGGCCTCTCCAATTGCACGCCATTCAGCTCGATTCTTGGCAACTCTCATCCAGCAGCCACCAGCCACTCTGCGAAGATCGTCGCTCCACCTAGCCTGAGGGCATCCTACCTTACGTTTGCCGATTCGCGGTCTCCACTCAAGAACACGTCTACCCCAACGGTCGTCGGTTTTACGGCTAATATGGCCGGCCCATTGCCACTTCAGCTTGCTTATTCTGTGGGCTATGTCGACAACTTTGGTTCTCTGCCGGATCACTTCGTTCCGGATTCGATCCCTCAGAGAGACTCCAAGCATAGCCCGTTCCATAGCTCGCTGAGCGACCTTGAATTTATGGACCAGCCGCGCAGCCAGCGTGAGTGTCCACGTTTCCGCTCCGTAAGTCATAACAGGTAGGACGCACTGATTGAAGACCTTCGTCTTTAGGCTCTGTGGAATACGCGACGAGAAGTCTCGACGAAGCTTCCCAAATGCTGCCCAGCCCAGCTGAATTCTTCTGTTACCCTCCCTCTCAAAGTTGTTTTTACCAAATTGCAAAGTTTGCCCGAGGTAAACGTATTCTCGAACAACGTCAAGAGCACCGCCATTAATAGCAATCGGTCCCGGAGTGACGTGTTCGTTGAACATAACCTTGGTTTTGTCCAAGTTCATCCGGAGACCAATGCGTACAGAAGAATCAACTAGGCCGTCCAACATCTGCTGCAAGTCATGCAGCGATTCAACCATTATGACGATGTCATCTGCAAATCTCAAGTGTGAGATGTACTCGCCGTTGAAGTTGATGCCCCGTCCTTCCCAGTTTAGCGTCTTAAACACATCCTCCAATGCGTTAGAGAACAATTTTGGGGAAATTACGTCCCCTTGTCTCACCCCTCGACGCAGGGGGATATGCTCAGTTCGCCGATCCTGAGTTTGGACGGTCATAGTCGCGTTGTCATAAAGACATCTCAGCACTTGGTTGTATCGCCAGTCGACTTGGCATCGCAGCAGAGACTCCAAAACAGACCAGGTCTCGATAGAGTCAAAAGCCTTCTCATAGTCCACAAATGCAAGACATAGGGGCCGATTATACTCTTCGAACTTTTGTATAATTTGTCGCACTGTGTGGATGTGGTCTATGGTACTGTATCCTCCTCGAAACCCGGCCTGCTCCAGTGGCTGGAACTCGTCGAATCTTCTTGCTAGACGATTTGTAATGACTCTCGAAAACAACTTATATACGTGGCCAAGGAGCGAAATAGGTCTGTAATTTTTCAAAAGTGTTTTATCACCTTTTTTAAAAAAACAGAACTACCACACTTCTTCGCCACGCTTCTGGAGTTCTCCCAGAGAACAGGACAGAGCTGAAGAGCTCCCGAAGCTCTTTCAGTACAGGACTTCCTCCCGCTTTCAGGAGCTCGGTCGTAATCCCATCCTCCCTTGGGGCTTTTCCATTTTTAAGCTGTTTAAGAGCCGCTTCGATTTCGTCTTGGCTGATTTCTGGCAGGTCTTCCGTGAAGTGGCGGGTTAAAGTGGCTCTGGAATCTTCATTTTCGGGATCAGTACTTTTGACATGTCCTAACTAAACATATTTTCATTCTTGCATACGCTTTAAAGCTTTGTCAAAGACATTTTCAGGAAACCCCTTTCCTTTGAGTCAACTAAAATATATTGAGTGTCTTCCGCTTTTCTTTATAACGGGTCAGTTAACCCCGCTGTCCGCTAGCACCGTGCCCTCACCCTAAATTTCCCGACCGTCGGTCGTTAGCCGCACGTCACTCAGGACCAGTGAGACGTGAATTTTGATTGTGGACACGGATAAAATGATAATAAGCCTCTGAATTAGAACAGGCGTGTTTTATAATAGTCAAGGATAAAGTAGTGCTGGTATTTTCCGGAGTTTTGTACTGGTTGTTTAGTTTTAGAGCTTGATACTTGAAGGTTGATGACTGCTGGTTATCAACCTTCTTTGCTTTGAAACCTTTGCAAAGTTTTCTTGTGGGAGGAACTTTTCGGCGCTGTATAGGCACAATCGTGAAATAAACATCTTGAGCTAAAGACTCAGATGTATGCCAGTGACCTTGAGTGGTGAGTTTGCGTGTTCTGTACTGAGCTCAGGCAACTCGTCGTACGTTCAGCCAGTAATAGGACTCGCCCATCAAGGAGCGGTGTCCCCAATTTGACGCATTATTAATTTATCATAGTATTTTAATAAAACGCGTATATTAAAAGATCAATAATTAAATTATCTTTAAATTGGTGAAGGATTCAGTAAAATACGCTTGCTAGATTTTGCGCCATTCTCAGTTTTTTATCCGCGCTAGACATAACTTTACAAATTAATTTCAATATGTAATATAAACATAATCTAAAATTTTCACATATAAAATTATTTAAAAAATGCTCTAATTTAACATATATTTTTTTCAAATCATTAACACTACTTGTTAAGACGTGATCTTCAGTATAAAATCATTAAAAGTCGGTTATTGTCGCCTTAAGAAAAGTTAAGACAAACCTCGGTCCTTGATAAAAACTTATACTACCAAAATAAATTATTAGAATATCTTTTTATTCCTTTTTATTAATGTTTTACTTACACTTGCCGGTAAAAGAAGTCAAAGATTTAAAACTTAAAATTGATAGAATCTAGTAACTTTTCAAGCAACAATTTCCTCCTTGAAAATAAAAAAAAACGATATCTTAACAACTTTGAAGCCAGCTTGCCAAGAAAAATAAAGTAAGAACCTCACCGACCGACCTATTACTCTACGTATTAATAAATCGCAATCACCATTCGACCGAGAAAAACTTAACTTTAAGTTGGTTAGATGCAAATCCCACTATAAATTGGCGAAGCGCGGACGGATTCGAAGCATTAATTTGTGGTAAATCGTGTGGAAAATGGAAATTTTGTGCAGCCTCCGGCTTCCAAGGTTTGACAAACTTACGTTTTCCTTCACCTCGACCTTAGGTTCAACACCACGATTGAATAATATACCTTATCCCACTGCTCCTAAGGTGTTTTTTAGATGTGCGACGGGTTTGGTGATGGCAAATAAGTTAACCAAAAACATGGTCGCGTGAGGCGTGATGAGAATATGCGCCGCGTTTATAATGAGAATCGCGGATTTTATTTATAAATATGACGTAAACAAGTTTATTAAACTAAACGGAAACGAGTCTTGGATTATGAGGGCTACTACTAAATAACAATAAACTTTTTAATCAATCAACTTTTTATTTTTCTCAGCACAATATACATAGTATTTTACATTTGTCAGATTCGACAATGATACACAATTCAAGTAAGTATATATTGTGGGAGACTGGTGCCTAAGCTAGGCTCGTGGCCTGTGTTTCAGGACACCAGGATCCCACCCCTTTACATAGATCGTTACATTCGCACCGTTACTTACAGAGGGGAAGAAAAGAAGGAATAAAACGTTCATATTATTATGACCACCTACTTTAAAATTGTTAGTTTTTCTTTTAACTGCTAATTATTCCACCTTGTTTTAAATATTTCCGAACAATGTTCGAGCACATCCAAATGCCCAATTAGCCTGCTTTCAAAATCGATGGCTTTGTTATGCATAGTGACAGTACAACTCTAATCTTAGTATAATAACGTTTATATCCAGAACTGGGAAGCGGATAAGTCAGATGAGATTTGCTTAAAGCTTTTAGTATTAACGCAGTTAGATTGTTTACCGGCTGCAAACCAAGAGCGTGAATCGGGAAGATACTGGATGTGGCCACGCTTGGGTGCTGCAAAATAGTTATTACAGAAGCCATAAACGAATTTACAGTAGGGTAAACAACTGCATTCTCCTTCTGTCTAATAAAAAAAAAATCTTATATACAACATTAGTTTTTGTTTAAACTAAACCGAAAAGGGGTCATTGTACTCATCATTAAAAAAAACAAAATTATGGGACCAACCTTAAAATCGCGAAAAAAAAGTCAGCTGTTCCCTCTATTTGTGTTCACTTAAATCGACAAAATGTATGGAGCAGCTGATTTTTATTTCGTGATTTCAAGGTTGGTCCCATAAAAAAAATTGTTCAAAATGATGAGTACAATGTTGACGGCATGGTTGGCGCAGTGGTTAAGCGATTGACTGCTGCGCTGCGTGTCTCGGGTTCGATTCCCGCACGGAACAAATATTTGTATGACCTACAAGTAGTTGTTCCGGGTCTGGCTGTTTGTGTATGTGAGTTTAAATGTTTGTAAACGCACCCACGATACAGGAGAAATTCCTAGTGTGGGGCCAGTATATAAAAAAAAATTACCTCTTTTCGGGTTTAGTATAAACAAAAACTAATGTGGTATACAGTAGTCGCATAGGATATATCTGACATCTCACCATTGTAGTAAGCAACAGCAGCGACCGAAATTAACTTCAAAATTTAAAAAGCGAAATACTGAAATATTTATTCGAATAATTATTCATTACTAGTGGTCACCCACTGGTCGAAATTCAACCCTCTAATAACCATCTATATAGTACGTACTAATTCTATGAAGTCTTATTCCATGCTATTATAAAGTACTTAGTAATTCCATGCTATTAAAAAGGACTTACTTATTCCATGCCCGGGCTGTCACTTCCTGTTGCACACTTCTGTCTGGTTTCACGAAATCACTCCATAGTGACATTGTGATACCTATGTCCGGAAATACACTAACTTTCAATTAAATAAAGAAATGGAACAGAATGTTAAATAAAATTGGAGGAGCTGGTAAAACGGGCGATTAGTATAATTAGAGCAAACCCTTCTAGGGTCGGCACATACAGTCATCCTCAAAAAGACGTAAACATCGACAAGAATTCATTTAACTTTCTACAATTTGTGTTAATATACGATATCAATGTGTAGGTAATTAAAATTAAGTACCCAATATGTAATGTGTTTGTGGTTACACATTGAAACAATGATAAAGAACAGAGATTGAAGACAAGTAAATGAATTCTTGTCGATATACACCGTGGCATTTTAAACGTCTTTCTCAACGGCAGCCCACTTCATGTATCCAATAACTACTAATAAAACTACTACTCGTATTTAAATTATGTAAGGATTTGACTGATGGGTAATAATATTGTAATACAGATAAATAAAAATAATGGTAATTAAAAATGTATCATAATGATAATTAAAAATATGTAAGGTTTTGACTGATAGGTATTTTAAATAAATTATTAAGTTAAGTAAGTTAATTTATTGTATTCACAAAAACAACAACTTGTCATTGGTAAAACTTAGCATGTACCAAACTCGAATGGTAAAAGCCCGAAAATTTTTCTGTTTCTTATAAAATCCTTACATTTACTAACTCATGTAAATCCTAATATTTACTAGTAAAACCTCAAACTTACCATTACACGGGCTTTCCCAGTAACATATATGACGGCGTCACCATTGTAAACAGCACGTGCAACGGGCCGAGTTACGCACTGCAATGTGTCACTTAGGCCTCCCCACTCTCTCCACTACTCGAGCCGCTCTACATAAGCGAGCGCGCAGCAAGGAGGGGATCATACTATATAGGATAATATAGGCGTCGCGCGCGCGGCACACACAAACATCACTCGACACTCGCAGAGAAACACAAAGATTAACCACACGAGCGACGCACACACAAATCAAATCGCTCGAACACCACAACGCCCCGCTCCCTGCAACGCCTACCGGCTAGATCTGGTTACGTTGTAGGAGGCGAGGACAGCACCCACTGTAGGTGAGCGCCGCCCAAAACCGACGCCCTCGTTGCTAGATCGGCCCTTGCCGGGCCTTCCCCAGGGAACTGGGGATCTCACCTAGTAGGGGTCTGGTCGCACGGGCGTCGTGAAGAACTTAGGGCGCTCCTACAGTCAGACACCAGACACACTTGAGACCGCCGAGGGGGAACTCCCGCCCCTTAGCGACTAGGTTTGCAATAAAGCACTCCCACCCCTCCCACGGGAGGGGGAGGAGAACCCAATGACGGGTCCCCAATTATGGGGACCGAGAGACAAATGCCTCGGGCAAGGGGCCCAAAAGCCCAAAAACCGATACCTCGCGCCCCCTTCGGGGGCTCAGAGACGACCACTGACGGAGGGGATCATACTTGTCGCAGGCTCGGCCCTGTGCACATGTTGTGGCGCTTAGATACTGGAGTCTGAATTAAACTATTATTACAGTGAATTAATAAGTTGTGGAAATAAAAACTGACTTATGCTATATCTCTTACTTTCATTTAAGATGTAAACGCCAAGACAATTCACGTACCTAGATTTCATAGGACAATTCACTACAGATATACGGTACATACCTGGCACAGAAAATGTCGTCATTGATGCATTGTCACGGGTTGAAGAGGTATCAGCGGCAATAAACTTAGTGGGCCGCCTCTGCCTTCATATACATCTTTTTGAGGCTGACTGTACAACGTTGAAACCTGTAATTAATTTGAAGGACATCTAGTAACTCTACTTCTATTGCCCCGTAAGAGGCTTACTTCCAAGGTGTGAGTTAGCACAAATAATTAGAAGGAAAAGGTAAGCGCGTTCGATAGGGAAACTTAGTATTGTATAATGTTTATATACCAGCACGATATATACATTTTACTTAGCGATTACTTGTCGGGCGGGTTCTCTATGAATAGGCTCTTGTGTTTCTACAACTTTATTTTTAGTATATGCGAAACCTGAATATACGTATAGTTTGTTCAGAATGAGGAACTGAATCAATTTCAATAATTTTTACAACATGATATATTTTGTCCCAAAAATATTTAAATGTGATGGAAAATGCTATCACCATTTAATTACTTACAATAGAATCGCCGTATGGTTAGGTACCTACTGCCAAATTATTATCAATGAGCGCAAGATGACCCTGGAGGCGCGGGGGCGCCGTTAGCATGTTTTTGTACGGACAACCCGGTATCATCACCACCTTATAACTTTGTGATTTTTCGTGACTCAGTTTTGAAATTTTGTACATAGATTCTTTACATAAAAATACTAGATACGTGTTTCGGGTTTCGCATAATACTAAAACTAATATTGTATACATCGACTGATTGCATCGTGAAAACTTGGGCGAGGTGAATGGTCAATATGTGGTAGCATCAGGTGGAATGACAGCCACTTCAAGCTGACATATGCTGAGTTTTCACGGTGAGATTTTTACAGGTTAGACGCCGAAGTTTTATAAGTGTTGCTAAAGGACTACTACATTAATGCTAATAGGGTATTTGACTGCTATAAAAAATATACATGAATTAATACGTATTTTTTAAGGTGTTAAAAAAGAAAAGGTAAAAAGTAAAAAAAAAGGAGAAAGAGAGAGAAAGAAAAGAGAGAGGGAGAAAGGTATTTATAAACAGAGGTGAGTGGAAACGCCGGGAGGGGGCACCCTAGAAGGACATATACCCCCTTATTACAAAACAAGGTTTGTCTTCAGACCGAGGTTTAAAACATGGAGCCATTATTGAATTTCGAACTTTATTCCGAGTACGGTAAAGTTCCTAAATACAAAACTGACAACTTAGTATCGAACTAAGTTTTCAGTTTTGTATAAAGAACGGTATTTCAATCACTGTTACGTTCTTATTACAAAAACTAGCTCCATGGTTTAAGCCATGTCACAATATAAATCTTGTTTTGTAATAAGGCGGATAGTGACCAAATTGGTGATGTTCTTCAGAAAGGTCAGGTGCGTAGTACTCGCAACCAGCGTGCGTGTATGACTAGATGTATGAACGTAGGTGAAGCAGAAGGAGTATGTAAGGAGCGTAGCAAGTGGTGTTCTATAGTTTCTGCCTACCCCATGGGAAGAAGGCGTGAGTTTATGTATGTATGTTAAAAAAGACGATTTGTAAAAAAAATAATCGGTAAAAATGGAGTAGTTACATGCTCTTGAAATTATTCTTCTACTTTTGTCACGCAAAACAATCAATGTCTGACTGGCGCGAAGTTACTATAGCGTTCCTGTATTATGACGTCAGATCGCTGTGCTGTCTAAGGGATGCATCTAAGGGATTAATATCGAATGATAGCCAACTTTAGAGACAAACTTGAAAATCTCGCGTGCATTTGATGTCACTGGCGTAAACGGTGCTGTTTCTAAGCCAGAAAACGCAATCGCAAACAAAATTGGTTAGTTATATTTTTCCCGTACAAACTTTTAACAAGGAGGTACTATATAATTCAGTAAAACATTCCATAAACAACTGGAATCCCGCCAACTTACTAGTCGAGGAAAATGTAAAATAATTTGAAAATGGAAAAAGTTCGCAGAAAGCTGAGCCAGCAGTAACTGGCCAGTATCCGACATGACTATCGACTGTCATTAAATCCAACTGCACGTGCTCCGAAAGTAATCACTTTGAGGCTACCCGTTGCAAAGAGAAACGAGGGTTGAAAGACTTAATTACAGATGCAGTGGAATGGCTGTATAACAAAAATTTTAAAAAGACATTTAGGAACTGTGTCCGTGAGGTGCCGGACGTAAAGAATAGCATCATCCCATTTCTTCCCGTGGGTGTCGTAAAAGGCGACTAAGGGACGGGACTTATTAGAGAATGGGCAGCAGCGTGCTCTACAGTTTTAACACCATACTGCAATCGCCAACCCGCCTGCCAAGCGTGGCGATTATGGCAAACCCCCCCTTTGGGGGAGGCCTATGTCCAGCAGTGGACGTTTTTTGGCTGAAATGATGATGATTTAGAAACTTGGGGTTTGTTCTGAGGCAGACACGAGTCTTCATCACAGCCATCAGAGTTATGTATGACGCATTAGTCAAGAGTCATCTGGAACATAGTGCTGTCATATGAGCTCCACGTGAGGCTCAGTGTTGTTGTAGAGAGTCCAGAACAAATTCACGCGCCACCTGTATAAGAAACTTTCTGGGGTATACCCTTTTTACCCTTTCATGTACCCCACTCTATTCGTACTGGGTACGGTGGGGTACAATCAACTCGGGGTGCGACGGGAATTTGCACTAGTATCGTACATGGTGAAACTGCTCCGAGGCATAGAGCACAACCCGAGAGTGCTGCAGTGGTTGCACTTGTACGTACCCGACCGTTATGTGTGGAGGCGACAGCCCCCGCCACTGCTGGTCGTACTATCAGCCAGGACCAACTTCCTGGCCAGAACTCCTCCGACTCGAGGAATTCGCACCATCAATTATATTCAGGTCGAAATTGATATATTTACATGTCACTGTGCTCCCTAAAGCTGTGTCTGGAACACATGTCTTCCATGTATGTTACGAGTACGAGTATATGGGGCGTTGATACACCACAGTATTTTACTTTTGTAGCTATCTTCGTGTCTTTTGTTAAGTTATACCTAAAATTGTTCCACTGTTATTTACATTTCGTTATAAACAAAGATTTTTATAATGATAGTAAGATGTATTTTGGGATTTAATTTTAATTTTATGTGTGCAACTTGGCTATTGCATTAGGTTAAAGACCTGTAATTATAGTTTTAAGGCATTTAAGTAAATAAATAAATAAGAGGCTATAAAAGTTGATAGTAAGGTTGTCAAGTGAATTTATCACGCATTGTGTAAAGGTAATACTATAATGAAATGTTAAACCTACTTATAATGAATTTAGGCTTCGGAATTAAGTTCTTATTAACACCAACTTTTATATTGAGATACATAACTTAAATCAGAACAAAAATGCAGTAAGTACTTATGCGTATTTTAGTGAATAAAAAAAAATACATTTATTTCCAGCATCGCAATTACAACCATAAGAATAACAAATACTTATAAAGAAAAAATAAAATACAAAACATAAGGGAGCCTAAAATGGACGCTTTCGCAGAATCATATTATGATCTGCGTACAATTCATATCCCGCAATTCATCTGTTCGACAGTTGTGTATGGAGTTTCGTAAAATGGTCCACAAATTAAGAATTAATATAGTCTAATGTTAAATAGCAGCTGTCAAACAGATGAATTGCGGGCTGTATGAATTGCACGCATGATTCTGCCAAAGCGTCCATTTTAGGCTCCCTGATCTCATGTCGTGCGTACAAATATTATGGTTGTTGGAGAGTAATTCCCACTGACCTCCGTACTAGTACAAACTGTATCACGGTAGGTCAGTCTTCCTCGTTCTCCAACAATCTCACACTTAACAGCACTTTACAGTGAACATAATATTTTAAGACCTTTAGCAGGTGTTCGGTATTAATTAATACATTCGTTAGGTGGGTAAAACTAAAAATTATTATATATATGCAAAATATTTAGACAAAAAATTGTTATAAACAAGTTGTTGTGTTGATGTTTGTATGATGTTGTGTGTTGATGTAATTGGTGTATGTGACTGAATATGTCTGAATACGAGCTTTGTGTTTGTATTTATGATAAGCTTACTAATAGCTTTTCTGTGTTAACATAATTAATCTGAAGTAGAAATTAATTTAAAATCTAAATGGAAATTATCAGTTTTGAAAACTAAATTCTGATCTGTTGATCGAAATAGTATTCATTTTATTTGGCACTCGACTTAATTGGTACTAAATTACACGTATACAATTAAAAGCCGATTCTAAAACACTGAAATAATAATAATAATATTTTTATTCAGTATTACAATTTATTGGGTAAATCTTAATATAAAATCTAATAATTACAAAGGTATAAAATGTTAGATGCCTGTACTAGGATAAACCTGTATCACAGGCGGCATGAGCAATTGCATGGGTAAACAATTACCCATGCAATTGCTCATGCCGCCTGTGATGAAGGATGATTAAATTCTTAACAATATTTAACATTACAAGTCTTGAAATAATGACAAAATTAAATTAATTCAATATTTTACCTAGTTTACTTAAATACTATTAAACCTTAAAGATAAAAAATAACAAAAAGTCTTATAAACGTAATTGTAGTACATACTTAGTTTGCGTAAAATAGTTTCTTGCACTTTATAACCTAGTTAGACACATAATTATGTTATGATTTTGCGTCAGCAGAATCGGTAAGTCAAATTGTTGCACAATCACATCACATTCGATTTGTAGGTCAGTGCAGTTTTTTGTTGAGTCAGCAGCTGCAGGCATTAAATGCGAAAGTCTGGCTTTGATTATGACGTTCTAGGCGCCCTCATAGTCGATAGAGTTGATGTACTTGTATTCCGCTATTTTCCTAGCAGGGCACGCAACATCTCCCGTTTTGTGGTTATTGGGCTTTTTAAAGCGTGAGCAAGTTGCACATTTCGGTGTGCCAGCTTTCTTTGCGCACTCTGACATCGAGTGTCCTTCTTCACCGCAGTGACCACACGTAGATTACAGCTCTCTGCATGTTTTTGCTGCATGACCATATTGTTGGCATTTGTAGCATCTGGTAACCAAGGTGAAGTCCCTGACAGGGCAGGACGTCCAATTTATAAAAAGCTTTGATTGGGACAATAGGGCTTTACGTATATTGGCTGTAACTTCAATAACGTAGTTACAGGTCAACGCATCCTTCTTTCCAGATTTGTGGCTTAATTTAACCAAGCTCAAAAAGGACTCCATAGGCATTTCTGGAAACTTGTCGGCTACGTTCTGTTCGTAAATGCACTTGAAGACTTCAGTTTCAGCTAAAGTAGTCGGTACACCTACAACCACGATCCGAGGTTTGCGCTTGTTGGGTTCGTCGGCGGTAAGTCCGGATGCAGAGAGCTGGACTGCGTGCTTCAATTTATCAGCGTCATGTTTTGTCTCTGTACTAATAATAACGCCTCCATTTTTGTCTTACGGACACCACGTACATGCAGCTTCATTTGATCAGGGCGAATGATTTCCTGCACGAGGACTTTTGTTTCGTCACTCGACTTTAATTTATCGTTGGGATAAATGGCTACAGAGCTTAAATTGTTCGGTCGAATGAAATCATTTGCTCCCTTCTTCACCATATCGGCAAATGAAACATTCCCCGCAGAACCAGAGTCCTTAACCGTCTGCTTGAGCTCCAAAATATGAACCGTCAGGTCGCGCTTTTCTTGACGGGCATCTACCGCGTTATACGCGTGAATGGCTTTCTGCTTGAGCGACTGATATAAGACTGCCATTTGTGAGGTTCTAGATCCTACTTTACGGCATAGGGTAGAAATTTTCATTTTTTGCTCCGAGTTGAGTTTGCCTTCCGCGGCAACAGAGCAAACTTCATTTAAGTGCTGTTCGATGGTTGACATCCATTTTTGAATCTCGGGCGTTGAAACAACATCAACCGTGACCGACTCAAGGGCTGGGTTTTGCGTCGTCGTCTTCGACGGCGAGGCGGAGGAATGCACTGGCCCCCTTGGATTAATGAGGCTGTTATCCATTTTGTATTTTTACGAGTTCACTATTTTGTGTCCATTATTCACTAAACTATACACTAAGCAGAATTGCAGTTGCATTACGTTAGTAATGCACTGAAGTAGGTTACTAAGTATTATTAAAGTAATGATTAATATTGCTAACGAGCACGTCTGTACACTGCGAATGAGCACGACTCAATAAATCTTTCCACAAAATAAATTCCAAAAATACGCTGTCAAATGTCTAATAGCACAAAATTATCCTCCGTGTGGAGTGTAATTTTAAACCGAAATCCTTCACTAGTCTCATCTATTCCGAAGAAAATTAAACCTCTCACAGAAACAGGCAGGTAATTTAATTAAAATTCAATTCGATTGAATTGGACCACCTAATCCGGTTCATCTATATTTCCAGAGCTGAATCTAGGTAGCAAATAAGTTAGGGCCGTGGCAGACACGATACTACAAAATCGGCGATCGTCGATTTGTCGACTGCTTTGCTGTATCGCGTTTTTGCGTTCGGTCGGCGATCGCAGTTACTTAAAAGTCGCTGTAATCGATGGTTAATGTTGCTAAAATTCGCTATATCGAGTTTCCGAAAAGCAAATAAAAGTCTATCTGTCTATTCTATGAAATTCTCACTGTGAAAACTTAATTGAAGTAAGCTGTCAATAGTGTCAATCCTTAACATCGGGTGGAATGACAGCTGACATCACCTAAGTTTTTACGGTCGGATTTTTACAGAATAGACCGACTCAAAATCAAAATTGTTTATTTCACATAAACGTACATGGGCACTTATGAAACGTCAGAAGCCAGGTGCCCAGTGCCAATAAGTCGTTTTTTAAGGAGAAGAGCTGGTTACTCTTTTAAAAATAATTGGCTTTTACAATGTTTTCAAATTAGAGTGTTAATAGGTATGAGAGGACAGTGTAGGCCCGTCAAAAGTACCAGGTACTTAACAAAATAGAAAATGGTCTACAAATGTACAGTCTATTATGCCTACGTTATCACATTAACAAAACATTAAAAAAAACGATCTGAAATATTATTAAAATAATAAAAGTTAGAACCTTGCTGAAATTAAAATTGTAAGTACAGAATGTCAAAAAATAAAGATTATGTCAAGGAAGTATATAAAAATATAAAATTAAAATAAACATCGTAATTTGGGAGCAGTTAATAGACATTTACATTGTTTTGCCTAACTGGTCACTAATACTTAGGTCGTGATTAATAAACGTTACTTAGCACGTGCTTTGGCTAAGAATTATTCATGTCCCTGTCGCACAACTGTCAAACTACAAAAACAAGATAGAGACGGGAACATAGTCTAAGCCGAAACACGTACTACGAGGGCGGCACTGAAAATTTCGGGAATCAAGGAAGTGACACAACATTACTATTTAAAAATGTATTTATTGCTTTTCGAAGTATTCTCCGCGAAATTTGACCCATTTTTCCATACGATGGAACCAATCATTGAAGCAACCATTCCATTCGGAAGTTGGGGTCTCCAAAATGGCCGTTTTGTAGGCGTCCACAGCTTCTTCAGGTGATGAAAATCTCTGTCCACGCAATTTATTCTTTATTTTAGGGAAAGTATAGAAATCATTAGGGCTTAGGTCGGGGCTGTACGGCGGATGGTCTAATAATTCTATGTTTTCTTGCTCTAAAAACTCTTTTGTTCTGCGCGCGGTGTGAGAACTCGCATTGTCGTGATGGAGGATGATGCGGCGGTTGCAGTTCTCTTTACGGAGTTCAGAAACGACCTGTGGCAAACAAATGCTAGCATACCATTCTGCATTAACCGTTCTTTGTCCCTCAAGAGGAATAGTCGTAACAAGGCCGGTTTTGGAGACAAACGTGGCCACCATTTTTTTTGCAACACTCCGTGAACGAACAATTTTTGTTGGCTTTAACTCATTTTCGAACACCCAAACTCGTGACTGGTTTTTTGTTTCGGGTTCGTACGCGTATATCCAGGATTCGTCACCTGATACAATGTTGTATACAGCATTTGAGGATCCTGCGTGGAATCTTTCGAGAGTTCTGACGCACCAAGTAACGCGAGCCGCTTTTTGCTCTTCACAGAGCGAATGCGGTATCCATCGGGAAAACAACTTTTTTACACCTAATTGCTCATGCAAGATTATTTGTATTTGACTCATACCAATGTCTAAAGTTGCCTGAATTTCGCGGTATGTCACATGTCGATCTTCCTCAATCAGCTTACGCACAGCATCAACGTTTTCTTGAGTGACTGTAGTTTTTGGACGACCTTGACAGGGATCATCACTGAGCTTGACACGTCCCCGTTGAAATTCAGCAAACCAGCGATAAATTGTGGTTTTGGATGGGGCTTCATCACCAAATGCAGAAATCATCCGGTCAACACACTGTTTTTGTGTTAAACCACTTCGAAAGTCATAATAAATCATCGCTCTTGAATTTTCTCGAGTCAATTCCATTTTCTCAACGACTAAACAAGTTTGACAAAACCTTGTGACAAGACCGAGAATCTTTTTTTAAATAAATAAATGGTATTCGATTTTTAAAACCAAGGAGTTTTCAATTAAAAAGATTTTAATATGACAGGAACAGTGGAAATATTCCATTCCCGATACTTTTAGTGCAGCCCTCGTAATTACCGTATAATAATCTTAAAGTCTTAAAGTATCGTGTCTGATAACGCCCTTATATTTGCATTCCTTTACTTCGCACCTGCTCTTCTTGCAGATTTTGCTGTGCAGATTGTTTATTTGTATTTTTTTTAGTTTATCTTGGAATTGCAGAAAAACATTGAGTAACAGATGCTTTTCAGCTTGAGAGGGTGTTTGTGCAAGTTTTCTGTTGCGAACTGTTTTTGAACAAAAAGCTAAGATAGTATTGGCTGTATTGGAGTTTACTTTGAAAGTAGAGTGGTGAAGAAAAGCTATAAAAATATTTAATTTTGAAATGTTTACTGTTGAAGAAAGATAGTATTTTTTGCTTTTAGATAAAAAAGCGACAAATTTTGAAAGAACGATGATGATGTGAATTAATATTTACGAACTCCTTTACTATCATAATTTCTGAGGTCACCTATTAAGACCTACATTAATGTTTTGCCATTATAAATTATTACGTGGTCCGTACTCAGCAATTATCGATTATGAGCAAATGCGATGACAATGATCATCAAACCAGTGGTGGTAATTGGACCAATACCGTCCCTAATCCGCCCCTGCAACTAGTGATGCGAAACCGCGGGAGCTCCCAGAAATTAATCGCGGATTCAGGACCCGGGAATTAATTCTTAATCCGGTCTAAATGAGCGCCTCCCCGATTGTCGGCCACTTACAGGCGAACGTGTAGCTAATCAAAACTCGAACAAATGGCCGACTGGAGAATTAAGCGTTATGTGTGATTTAGGGGTTTGTTGGTGAAATGGACGAAAGGGAGCGATAAATGTTTCTTTAATGGAGTTTAGGCAGGGTATACATTGTTTATGTTTCTGCGAAATTCGGGTTGGAAGATTAGAAGATGAAAGTTAATGTAAATAGAATGTGTATTATGCATCTAGCGTATTAAGAAGTATGTTCTGTGTTTCAATGCCTTATATAATACCTTGGAGGAATTATCCACAATAACAAAAGCTAGCTATTGTTTCGTCAATAAGTATCAAAGTTGTACACAAAGTTTTTTTTTTCTCTAGTATGTTTACTTAAAGTGGTACTACCTACTACTTACAATACTTTAAGTAAACATACGAGAGAAAAAAAAACTTCGTGAATTGTCTTCTTTACCATAATCATTAAAATCTAATGTTTTAATGATTTTGGTAAAAAAAACAATTATCTACTGTAGGATAAAAAACGATGATAAATCAAAACACAAACTTGTCAATACACATTTATTTTGGATCATACTACTATTCACAATACAAGTACCTACATGGAAACTGAAAATTTAACATAAACAAATGCAACGAAGTAAGACAATCGACCCCAATGAGAAAAACGTTTACCCATAACTTATCCAGAAAACCATTAGCAGAAGATGGCAGACACCAAAAAGTGCAAAGCCATCTTCCAAAAACAATCTACAATAACAATAACTATTCTTTGCCCAACTTAATCCGTCGCAGATATGAAACTTTATCTTTTAACTCTGAAACATTGAGATAATCTTACGACTTGCATTCTCTTTAATGGTACAATCTACAGCTAAACTGACACTTTAAGTAAGATTTACTTGATATTTTTCTCTTTCTATTAGGTGTTCTGCAGCGGCGAGGTGTCAATTTTTGCATGGGAGAAGCCGAAGCGAAGCCGATTTTAACTTACTTTATAATTATATAGTAAAAAATAATTAATTTACTTAAAAGTAAGTCTTTCCTTTACTGAATTTAACACCATCTATCGTCAAGTAGCAGAACCAAAAAGACATCACTACACAGACAAATCTTTCGTGTTTGGCGTTTGTTATTTCAATTCAAAGCTAATAAAAAGGGCGTTTTTGCTGTTTGAATGTTATGGTGAATTAAATACCCGTAGTGTAACTATATTTTTTGGCAATAGTAGACACTATCGACTGTGTCATTTTTCAATAGCGGTAGAATTGTTGATGCAAACTTCCGAAGGGAAGCCGGTAGGAATCGTGTTATATGGTGCTTTCACCACTGGTGTTCTGTGAGAAGTGTGTTGAACTTTGATAAAGCAAGAGTCCTCAATAAGATCAAACAATATAACATAACATAATCAGCCTATAATGTTCCCATTCACTGCTGGGACACAGGCCTCCTCTTTTTGTGAGAGAGAGTGGGCCATAGTCCACCACGCGGGCCCAGTGTGGGTTGGTAGATGTCACATGTCTTCGAAATTTTTAGTTCTAGGACACGCCAGTTTCTTCACGATGTTTTCCTTTACCGTTTTGAGAGCAGTGGTGATGAAATAGTTTACACAATAAAGCGTCTGTCTGGGTTCAAACCCACAACTTACTACTCGTAAGTCGATACCGTTACCACTGGGCCACCACTGCTGACCAAACATATACAACCTGGTTTTTTTGATATCCCATAACTCTAGGGTTATATTCTGTAGGTAAAAACAATACTAAAACTCCTAGAATATGTGGTCCAAAAATGCATCGTTTCGGAGATATCATCAATCATAATTAAATTAGGTCAAAAATTGTCACCAGTATGACGAATCTTTACTTTTGCGAGGTTGCTAAACTTCGCAGTAGTGTAGTAAAATAAAATATGTAGGTATGTTGGTATCGGGGCTTCCCGGCGGCAGCTAGTGAAGGGAAAGCTACCTTGTCGACATGTAATATTTCAAGTAAGGGTGTTTTACATTAATAATCGTGACTTTGCCGAATTATTTTGTATGAAAAATGAAAAAAAAAAATAACGAAGGATTGGAAACATAACTCATATGCCAGTTGATTCTTTGATATGGCCTCAATCATACCCTAGAGTTATGGGATATCAAAAAAAACACGTTGTATAATAATAATACCAGCCAATACTATTATACATATTCCAAGCACGGCTGGCTGTGCTGGCTCCGCTGCTGCGGCTGCTGAGACCCTCAAGCGGCGCAAATACTGTAATCTTATGGGTAACTACAGTTTTGAGCCGTTTGGGGTCAAAACGCTCGCGTCATGGGGCCCGAGTGCGCGTCTCCTTTTTAAGGAAATTTCTCGCCGACTGATCGACACTTCACGTGACCTGGCTGGCTCGTTCTTTGGCCAAAGATTTAGCATTGCCATTCAACGTGGCAATGCTGCCAGTCTTCTGGGCACGTTTCCGGATGACAGCGATGCGGACGAGTACTTCGCTTAAGTGTCTTTTTTATTTATTTTTTTCATGTTGTAATTTTTTTCGTAGTTAGTATCTTTTAAACTAATCATTATATTTTCCTTCACTAATGAGTACCTAATGTCGAAAAAGACGACAACATTAATCAGTACTAGTGGAAAATTGTATTATCCAGTACTACGAAGCGTAACAAACAAACTCACTTTCGTATACACAATATGTAACAAAAACCCTGTTGTTCCTTCTACCTACGTTTTAAGAATCGGTGTACATACGTAATAAAGCAAGTCATTTATAAAAACTGTTCAACAAAAATAATTAAAATAAATATTTAATTATTAATATTTGTAATGTTTAACTGATTTCTTACCTTTTTAATTCTTTGATTTTGACTTCTCAACTAGCCAATACTTAATTTTTTTTAAATATAATTCCACCAATGTTGTGCTTGTAGGTTAATAGTATACGTCCCTAAAAGGAACAACAGGGTTTTTGTTACCTATTGTATAACATTAGTTGGGATATTAAGTGCAGCTAACTTTTTCGTAGCCTTAACTGAGTTTCCTTCCCTTTTCCTGGGCTTGGGAAAATAATCGCTTTGTTAAGGAAAACTATCAACATTTTCCTGGACAAAGATACAACCATTATTACAAAATTCTCACGCATGCATGACGCAGTTGAAGCTATGCTGAATCCACGTTATATGCATTTTGTAACTTTCAACAATAACCGGAAATAAATAATTGCAAACATGATTAAAGTTTCCAAGAATAAAGATACTAACAGTACGTTACATCATACGTACTCAAAAAACATCTAAATCTTACTAATGAGCCAAATATATACCATCTGGTAAGGTCTAGTAAACCTATTATATTTACAAACGATACTCATTAACTTTTATCAAGCAGATTACAGACCAGCGCACCATTAAAGCAAGGAGATTGAAAACCTCAACGATATTAAAACAGAACCATTTTGCTCGATAACGTGGAAGTCTATATTAGACAGTAAGAACATACAGAAAACCCACTCGACTTAACAACGTCAAATTATTTATTTCAAATCACTTAAGTATATACACTTTTGAACGTCAAAATTTACAGAAAAATTGAATTGATTCTAGTTGCCCGGTTCAAAATGTAGTTTCGTATGGTGAAGAATGGGTAAGAATAGAATACAAACTTTATTATCAGACACATAGTCCATATGTTACAAAACATTACAATAATAAACACAATACACATCAAATAAAATAACATGCACGTTAAATAAAATAAACACAAATATAAATAAAATTATTTAAGGCATTGAAATGACGCTCTGTGAGTCATCATCCAATGCCACATTATGGGGCTGTCCATCCTGCTGGCCCCAGTAGCCAAAAGACTGTTGGGACTATCGCGCTCTCGCCGCATCAGGGACGCTATACGCAGACGCATCAGCGCGTAAAAATCCGGCACGCCGGTTTCCGCGAACATCCCCGACGCTCTGCAAAAGCGCGCTGTCCCAACATCACCCTGAAGGCATTGTTATATTGGACTCGCAGAGCACCGTACGAGTTTTTTGTATGTGTTTGTTGCGTTGTTTGTTTTTTGTAAGAAACTCCACTGTTACTCTACGCATGATATTGCCATTGACTCACTAACTCTTACCACGTGCAAACGGTCAATACATTTCGATATTCGTAGATGAAAACACGCGAACGTATATCGTATATGAGGGGTGAATCGCATTTTTTTAACCGACTCCCAAAAAGGAGGAGGTTATATAATATGTTCGTCTGTATGTTGTTTTTTTTATGTATTTCATCGATTTCTCCGTCAATTGTGGATCGATGTCGAAAATATTTTTTTTTTTTGATAGTGTGTGCTTTCAAGGTCTGATGAGGGGATCCCATGGAAATCGAGGGTTTTTTTAAAAAAAAATTTTATGTATGGCATCTCGTAGCAGACCTAGAGAGGTCGTTGCTACTTAACCGGATATTCCTGTGGCTGCCCTAAGGTTTTTAATCTTAAAGCCTCCAGCCAGGGCGTAAATTATATATATTTATTAAAACTAAACGACACCGCACTAAGGGCACCCCCTGTGGGGTACGGACCTCGGCTTAGGGCGTCGTTGTGGGATCACAAAATTAGTAACAATTTGGGGACGGGCTGGATCAACATTTTGATCATGATTATTATCGGGGGATATTATATTTATTGCTACGGCGCTCTCAGCATCTAACCGGGCGGCTGGCGCATCGACATTCAAGGGACGGGGGGGAGCACTTTTATTAACATTTACTCGGGAAGTTCGCGTGGTACCTCGGCGGCGAGGACGGAAGGTCGGTTTGTGTATTTTGTGCACTGTACTCGTGGCCCTATTGCTTTCCTGAAGGAGAGTGATGGGGTCATCCGGATCTAAGAGAGTAGGAAATCGAGGGTGTAGTGTATAGACAATTATAGTTGGGTGTAACTCTGTCGTCTCGAGCAGCGCACGCGCGGGTCGCGGGGGCGGGGCACTAGCCGACCGACCGCCGCAGGGAGAAGACGTGGACGCTTACTGCGAGCCGATATCAGTGTAATTTGGTGTTACTTGTTCTTTCTATAAATCTCCTTCTGAGTCCATTAGGTGTACATTACAGAGGGAAATCCTCAAATTTTATAGGCACACCTATAGCGATTTGGGTATTTTTTATAGTAACTCGTACATTTGCTCTCGGAAAGCACCATTTGGTGAAGTGAACCTGATGATGAAGACTACAGATGGCCACTGGAACTACTTAATAACAAGTATTTAACGGTTTGCGATTCGATTAGGTACTTTAATATGGTTACTAAGCAATTTATACTCGACACAATTTAATGCATGTGGTGTGTGGCAGTTCACCTGGTTCTTACGACGTTCGTAGCGTTCGTAGCGACGTTCATTGTTGAGGAGGGTTCCCCTCAACAATGAACGTCGCTGCATCGGGAAAAGCAATATTTTGTAAAAGGTGGTGACCACTTGACATTAGGTTATTGTAACTCAGATAAATTAAAAACTGATCCACTAAAAAGTGAAAAATTAAAACACAACGCAGACATAATTATAAAACAGTGATACGTACAGATCCAAAGACACCGACTTCCGAAATTAAAGTTATTTTTCACTTTGTAGTGTTTTTTGGAAGTCAGTAGGTTTTTTTTTTCATACTTTTGATTGAAGTTGATGTAAACAGCTCCCGAATCTAGCAGTCAATATGCAACATTCTGACACTTTCGAATTTTTCAGCACAAGCAAAACTAAAATATTAATTTTAGTTTTAGAAACCTTTCCCTTATTCATGAAACTTAGCATACCTATTGTAGTTCAAATAAGTTTTGTCACTTTCTAACAAACACAAACGTCAAAGTGACAAATAAGGACAAGAACTTTAGCAGCATTTTAACTAAAATAGGTTTGATAGAGAGAGACGTTTATGAATAAGAGCCCTAGGATATAAGATAACTTTTTTTTTATTTTGAGCTGTCCCTTCAAGACCTTTGCACCAAACATTCTAAAAAAATATTTTTAGAACCCTTTAAGTAAATTCTTTCAAATGTACGCGCGGTCATTCCCTAGAGTATCCAGGCAATATTGTGATGAAATTGATAACGTGTGGTATAAATAACCACGCGTAAGTTAAGATGGTACTTCTGTCTTTCTCTTTTGTGTCCATATTGTGAGTAAAGCAAAGGTCTATTTAATCTGGACGCATTTACCTGCAGATTGTGGCTACAGTGCCAATTAGCTGGCCTTCGCAGATTGAGTGAATTTTTTGTGAAGTTCTGGAGGATATTTGAACATTAAATAACTTACTGTTGAAGGTAAAAATTGCATTTTATTTTTGTGATCGAAATTCGATGTTGCATGGTTTGGGTGTTTATTTCGAACCACATGAACCAATTATACCAAATTAAAATACCAATATTTAATTGAATCCATCTCATTACTGTTTTATATAACATGTCCCAGATTTAACGCACAGCCTCTAAAAGGGTCATTGTACTCATCATTATGAACAACTTTTACTATGGGACCAAAGTTTAAATCGCGAAAAAAAAATCTGCTGTTCCCTACATTTTGACGAGTTATTCGAACATAAATGTAGAATAAATGTAGGGAACAGCTGATTTTTTTTTCGAACTTGGCGAACGGATAGCCCATTAGGTTAGGACATAGGACACTTTTTTTATCCAGGTTAATACATACGTTCCCGTGGGAGAAGCTAATAAGCCCATAAGGTGTAGATGATCTGAGCTATTTTAGTTATAAAGACTCTTTCAGCACATTAGAAAAAAAAATAGGATTGATAAAGGCAGTCAAAAGCGCAATCGAAAACCCGTCCTACACGTGGAATCATTCAGTAGGGACCAGCCTAGACTGGTAAATCAATTGCAAAAAGTAACACACACGTGCCATAACAAGTTGTACAAAAAGTACATTATCATCAGTCTTCATCACTCAAACTATAAGGAAAACCAGTTATTAATTTACCCAACCCTCTACCACTGAAGGAAAATAATATCATTGAGAATGTCAGCATCTTGTTACGTCACTAATCTCATAGCTATGTGATAACGAGTTAAACATCCAGCTACACTGTCTATAATTATGTGCCAAGTATGAGGTTTCCTTATAATGATTCAGGGGGCAGACGGCGGTTAAGAACGGTATTTTGCATAATAAAATAAGCGTCAAGTATATTTCTATCTCACTCACTCACTCAAAGCATTTATCTCTATTAAACCATTTACACTAGGCACTTTTAAATTACCAAGGAGTCGATCAGTTAGAAATATGAAGCTAGTTGCCTATTACAAAGCGTAGTAGGTACATATGGAGAAGAACGGGCAAAAAAACTCCATGGACACTTTTTTTACAAAAATATTGTTATATCTTTGATGTTGAATTTATAACTAAATGTGACTACGATATAAAAAACGCGTCCATAGTTCAGCAAATATTATAATCAAACAAAAACAAATAAAGAATTCAAAAATAAAATGATTCAAATAAGCCGTGGCAGCTAAGAGATCCAGTCCCAACTGACAGCGCCCGATCACAAACATGACGCATGAATCAGCATCATTCAGCTCAACCATTTAGAAAAGAGCTATTGGAAAACGTCAGGTTCTGCAATAGTTATATTGCGTGTCTCTATGTTGGTGTAATTTTATATTTCGCAGTTTTCGTACGGCAAAAGAGGCGAAGAATGAACTACGGATTTCATAATTATGAACATTAAATTATATTTTAGTAACGACCTGCTCCTGCTTCGCACTGCTTTTATGATTTGACCAAACATGGAGATTTCTTTGATATATAATTATGTAGCAGAGGCGCAGCCTCCATACAACCCGATTCCTATCGGCTTCCCTTCGGAACAACCAGTCTTCTTACAACTTTTTTCTTTGGTGGGAAATTATCAAATAACTTCTCCCGCTCTGAGTGGAGCAGGAGGGCGTGTCAGACTTCTTCTGACTAAAACCCACCCGTGTTCCTTCAGATGCCTGTGTGCCAGGGCCACGATATCCCTTTCGAGCAAACTCACAACAGTGGCAACCCTGGCAGGGGTCTTCTTACACCTGTGTGTATCACATCGCATTACAAACATTTAATACCGGTTTAAAACGTCATATAAGATTTAAAATATTCCAAAAACTGCCAATGTTTTTTCACTGAACAACTAATAGCTGGAGTAAAATTTTGAAAAATAAAGGAAGTACTAAATGTTTGAGTTAAATTATGACGTTATCTTGAGTTTATGAGAACTGAACAACTTTTTCTTCGGCTTACCTCTAACAAAAATTATAGCTTCGCTACTGTTATGTAGGTATATGTAGGTTTAATATTAATGGATTATACACATCAACTTCCACCACCTCTAGTAGAACCTACACATTCAACTCCATTCTCCACCATTTACCTACACATTCGCCACCATTCACACTTTGACTGCTTTTGTTATTATTTTAACTTAATTTAAATTTTCCTTTTCATTTATTAATTTTTTGTTTTAATTGTTTAGTAGAAATACATGTTACAACTATTTATTTGTATGATGCCATTAAGTGGAGCCTGTTGACCTGTATACAACATTAGTTTTTGTTTATACTAAACCTCTTAAGGGGTCATTGTATGCATATGCAACGTGAAATCGCGAAAAAAAAATCAGCTGTTCCCTACATTTTGACGAGTTCAGCGAACTTAAATGTAGGGAACAGCCGATTTTTTTTCGCGATTTCACGTTTGGTTCCTAATAAAAGTTGTTCATAATGATGAATACAATGACCCCTTAAGAGGTTTAGTATAAACAAAAACTAATGTTGTATATACAGGTTTTTTATTAGGTCGATCTGTATGTAACTATGTGATGGAATCTAAGGTAACTAATTTAACCATCTTCCAAGGGTCGTAGCGTAATGAAAACTGACAGCTGTATGTAGTTCTGATGACAATACAATAATATGGTACTGTCGAACTGATCTGATGATAGAGCCGGAAGATATGAACTGGAACTTCATGATGGAAAATCGTATCATAGCTGTTTTGGATTTCTTAGAAAAGTCTTGTAATGAACTTTGACCACGATTAGGTTTCAACGTCTGATGATGAAGCCGGACGGTAGTCACTGGCATTCCATGATGGAATATCGTATCATAGTCGTGTTTGCACTTGTGAGAAAGGCCACGTAATGGACTTTGAACACGATCAGGTTTCAAGTTTTTTGTTTTTACGTGCATTTTTAAAAGCGTGTTTTTTAAACTATTCATTTATTTCTAAAACCTACTTCAGGTACCAATTATTTCAAAACTGTTGTGCTACAAAACCATTGTGAGAGAAAATAAATAAACTTATTATTATTATTATTTATCAAATTAAAAACAGGAAAGCAGGAAAGTTCTAACTTGTGATCGGAAAGACGAATCGGAAAGTTCGAAATCAATACCATAAACTACATACGGGACGGTGCAAAAAAACCTAGCCCCTAGGGAATCAATCCGGCAACGTAAACAGACGTATCTCCTGAGACCTCGGGTTGTTTTTGTAACATCTCGTTGAAATAATCAGTGAACTTAGTTATAAGGATTGACAGTGCCGCCGTCTTTGCTGTAAGGTAGTGGAATAGTACCTATTGTGTAGTAGTAAAAATGTTTTCTGTGCTATATTTTTTGGTAGAATATGTGTGGGGGGTGTGGGTGAATGCGTGGGGGTGTGTTGTGGAGATGCATGTGTGTGTCTCACTGGGGGACCTGCTCTCATACTAATATAAAATGAGCATTTCACCACCATGCAATGGTAATTTGGAAGCTATTAAGAATTCAAGTGTTCTCACTATTCTTTCATTCACAAAGAAACAATAACTAAACAATCCGGTCAAGAGCGAGTCGGACTCGCGAACCGAGGTTTCCGTACGTATATTATGATATTGATGATTTCTGAAAAACTGTGCTATTTAGAGACATCGTTTTATTTTTCCTGTATTCTTTACATACCGATCGGTTTTTTTTTAAGTAAGGCACGCAACTATCAGTAGGTTTAATTTTAAATATTGAACGAACGCATCTCTTTTGAGCCTTGAACACCGTGTCTTTTTCTGTTGAGTTGCCCCAGAATATGACACCATAGCGTAGATGAGATTCTGTTAAACCACAGTAGGCTGTAAGTAATGCCTTGACACTTATTATTGACAACAATGTGTGCAGGGCATAGGTAGATTTACTGATTTTCTTGCACAAGATTTCGATATGGGTTTTCCAATTCAGTTTTTAGTCTCACCATAAGGTTTCCTTTTTACCATTTTGGTACGGAACCCTAAAAATATTCATAAAAGCGTTCAAAAAAGCTATGAAAGGCACAACAATTTTCTTTGTAGCAAAACCTTTTCTTCGTATCTTGCATTATCAACCTTATCCTGTCGCAAAAAGGTACAATATTCTTATCCTGCACTGAAAATAATTGAAACAGTAAGAAACGTAAGAATCTAAACAAGGTTCACTGGAATCAAAAGTATTAAGATATTAGTGACGCAAGCAAGATCAAAAACTGTTATGCATGAATTCAAATATTACATAGATGTGTTCCGTAACTCTACTCACTCGTCTGTCATTTAAGGCGACGATTACCGACTTTTAATGATTTTATACTGAAGATCACGTCTAAACAAATAATGTTGTTAATGATTTGAAAAAAATATATGTTATATATGAGCATTGTTTCAATAACTTAATATGTGAATATTTTAGATTATGTATATATTACTTAGTGAAATTAATTTGTAGTTATGTCTAACGCGGATGAAAAACTGAGAATGGCGTAAAATCTACCAAGCGTAGTTTTCTGAAACCTTTACCAATTTAAAGTTTTAGTATAAGTACGCGTTTTGTTAAAATACATTTTGTTTTGCGTATAATTAATTAATAATGCGTCAAATTGGGGACAGCGCTCCTTGATGGGAGAGTCCTATTACTGGCTGAACGTACGACGCGTTGCGTGAGCTCAGTATAGAACACGCAAGCTAACCACTCAAGGTCACTGGCATATATCTGAGTCTTAAAGTACTTATTTTACTTCACCAATTGACCATATATAATCTCCGCAGGCGCGATTCTCTTAGGGAACTGTTTAAGGATATTAACATCATGACGGTGCCTTGTCAATATATCTATGAAAACATCATGTACTTACGTAAGAAAAAATTTACATATTTTTAGTAAAAGAGGCGAAAAACATAATTATAGTACTAGAAGTAGGGATCTATTAGCTCAACCAGGTTTCAGACTGGCAAAAGTAGACTCATCTTTCATGGGGTACTGTTTAAAATGTTATAATAAAATCCCTCCCCTCATACTTCAACTGAATGAGACGAAATTCAAATCTTGTATAAAACGCACACTATGCAAGCAGGCATATTATAGGTTGGGGGATTACATCGCTGATAGAAATGCTTGGCTCAATGCTGGTCCAGCTCCACAACCACAACTAATTTATTAACATTTGAAAATACTGTTGGAGCTGATGAAGATTGGAAGACTATCTTTTCATTGTATAAACTCGAATCCCGTTTGTATTATATAATTGCATATCACAGGTGTGAGTACAATGTACAATAGAGCTACCATTTACCGGGTAATTATGTCTTTCATTGACTTAAATGTGCCCTGGCGGCTGAGAGTATGTCATGCTCACTCAGATGTCTCGCTGATGGTGGCGTGTGTGTTGGATCATTTAGCTCCCATCAAAATGGTTGAGCTGAATGGTGCTGATCCATGCGTCAAGTTCGTGAACGGGCGCTGTCAGTTGGGACTGGTCATCTCTTAGCTGCCACGGCTTTTTTTTAATTATTTTAGTTTTGAATTGTTATCTTTTTATCACGTACGCTTTTGACGTATTGCATCGTTCTCACATGTTTAACTTCAATATGAATGATGTAACCAATATTTTGTATCAATATTTTAATTTAAAAGAGTGTCCGTGGAGTTTCTTGCCCGTTCTTCTCCATAGGAACCTACTATTTGGAATGGGCAACTAGCTTCATATTTGTAACTGACCGACTTCTTGACAATTCAAAAGTGCCTGTCAATGGTTTAATTGAAATAAATGCTTTGAGTTTGAGTTTGAGTTTCAGCGCATTCCTGCGGTCTTCACCAGGTCATCGGCCCACCTTGTGGGTGGCAATATATATCGTTTACACCTAAAAAAAAGATTCGGTAGTTGGGACGAATTTATCCCAAAAATCAACTTAACATTGTAGTTGAAAACCATGTTCTGCCATACATTCCAACCGTAAATGTAAGTTTGTACGCACAACATTGAGAGAGATATACCATGTTATTTTAAGACCATAGACTTCTTATAGGTTTTCCCGTAAGAAAAGTAGGTTTACAACTATATTCGCATTTTTTTTTATTTAGGCACAGTAGTTTCGGAGTTATTTATAGGGGGAATAGTAATTTTTTATCTATTTTCTTAAATAACTTTAAAACTATTTACGCACAGTGATAGGTTCCGTAGTTGGGACGAATTTATCCTAAAAATCAACTTAACATTGTACTTGAAAAACACGTTCTACCTCACGGTCAATTCCCAACTGCAAATGTAAGTTGGTCGACTATTACTCGTTAAATTGTAAAACCTACTTATCTGTTTTCCTTTTAATTTCGTTATACATAATTATTTACTACTGTTATGATTTTTTTAACATATCTTCTATCAAAAATAGCACTTTAAAGCTTAATATTACGCAAATGGATCCCTGAATCAAAAAATGGTTTACACAAACCCGCAATATTTTAAATGACCTCCCCAACGATATCCCATACCATGGGATAGACGAGAAAAAAAATAGAATTCCCACTTTACGTTCAAGTGACGTGCCAAAATTTATTTTTTTCACTTTGTCGGCGTGATTATTAATAGAGAGATAATATACTATACGACGACATAATATATTACGGCGAGATATATTAATTTAATATCTATACCCATGCCAAATTACAGATTTCTAATGCAAAGAGTTTCCGAGCTAAGCCGGGGACAGGCAGACAGACAGACGGACATGGTGAAATTTAATTGGGGTTAATTGTTGACTAACCGGAATTGGAACCCTAAAAAGTTGTACTTTTATTGTACTTACACGGGCCATTTTTTTTGACGAGACTTTTACAAGACTTGTCGAGAACGGTGTAAGAAATCAACCAAAGATAATGTTGGGTATTGATTGAGTCCAAATACTGTACTTAAACAAATCTGTCACACTGACTGCCTCGTTGGTTGAGAGACCGCAAGCGTTATTGCTGAGCATGAGATCCTGAGTTCGATCCCCGGGTCGGGCAGTGTTATTAGGGATTTTCCATCTGAAATTTCTCAGTTAGAACCCGGAGTCTGGATTTGTGCCCGGCTGATGACATAGGCTCGTCCCCTATTGGGATCAGGGACCAATTTGGTTACCCATTGAAAGGGTTTTCGATAGAAACCCGCCAGCCATTCAAAATTACCCACACCGTATGGGTTTTTGATTAACTGCTTAGAAAAACCCTATCGAAAACCCTTTCAATGGAAAGGGTTTTCGATAGGGTTTTTCTAAAATGGTAACCAAAATGGTCCCTGGGTAGAATAGAGATAGAATTGGTCATGCTATGCGTGCTGGGCGGATATCGAAATAACATAATATTATGATTTTTTCATGTTACTGGGTTTCAAGTAGATATAGAACCCATTGAATGGGTTATCATGTAACCCTTTCACTGGGTTTCAAGTATAAAACCCATTCAATAGGTTATCATGTAACCCTTTCAATGGGTTTCTAATATAAAACCCTTTCAATGGGTTACATCACGATAAAGGTAACCCTTTGAATGGGTTACCCCTTCGAAAGGCTTAACTCTTAACCGGGGTTGTACGGTCCCTGATGGGGATACATTGGACTTAAACATAAGTACCGAAATGTGGGTGTACTAATCTTCAGTGGAAACTAAGTGTAATATAGGTACACCTCTTTCTTACCCTTCGGGAAATAAAAGCGTGATGTTATGTAAATCTGAAAAAATACCTGACCTGACACCAGAAATCTAAAAAAAAGAGGTCTGCAAAGAAGCGATAGTGTATGAGTTGATTTCACAGCCGTTTTTCCGCCTTTCCTACGGTCCACTAGAAAAAAAGAAAAAATCTTACATGAGCGATGGAGCGCGTAACCCAGTTGAACCCGGTTGGACCTGGCTGTAACCGGTTATACCCGGATAATTCCCAGTAGAGTACGACTGCCGGCACAATCTTCGTTTACATAATGTTTAGTCTATTTCAAGCATCGTTGTTACTTTATACGGTCGGTGAAGGGTCAATGCCCGATAGGTTAACCATTGTTAAACCAAAAAGGGATACGGAATAGTCTTAAATTAAGATTTTAACAGTTCAAAATTAACAAATTGGCACTTGTGAACAAGAAAGTCTATGGGGGAGGCTTATGTCCAGCAGTGGACGTCTTTCGACTGAAATGATGATAATGATGAAACAAGAATCAACTACTTACCTATTTGTATCATCATCATCATCATTTTAGCCGAAAGACGTCCACTGCTGGACATAGGCCTCCCCCAAAAAGGGGAGGATTTGCCATAATCGCCACGCTTGGCAGGTGGATTGGCGATCGCAGAATGGTTTTAAAAATGCATAGAGAACGCTGCTGCCCATTCTATAGTAAGTCCCTTAGTCGCCTTTTACGACACCTATGGGAAGAAATGGGATGGTGCTATTCTTTACGTCCGGCACCAAACGGAACATTTTGTATTACTTATTTGTATTTTTTTTTTCATCAAAATCAATAATCATATCTCCAAAATCCGTTGATTTCCTAAGCTCTAGAGGTAGCTGATACTTTTACTCCAATTTCATTCTACAATAACAACGAGGCTTGAATACATTTTTAATGATTTTACAGGAACCATAAGCCCACAATTCATAAACACTTTCAGAAAGAAAAGTTAATATAGCAAATCTAATGTTCACTCCAATAATTAATTTTCAATACGAAGTGAACAGCTAATCGAAAGGTATTTAGCCACTCCTATTGGTGTTAGCGTGCAAATAAATTTCTATGCGATCACCCCTAACGAGGGCTGGGCAATTTATTGGTAATTCAGTCGGAGCTAATGAATTAAGCACCCAAACATTAGTAGGTACTGTAAAAAGAAATGTGGTTTTTTTCGCCTGAATTCTATTGAAAAATACGGTTTTGTAGAATGATCCACACTGAATATAACCGCAGCGTCACGCATATGTTTTGAATGAGTGTAATGTTTGTATAATATTTTTAACGTTAGTATCTTCTTAATCAACCAGAGAAAGTTATAATTTTCAGTCTATCCAATCTTATTTAAAAACTGAAAGAAACTACTCACTGAAAGAGGACCACTATAAGCAGTTTTATTAAGACAAAAATCAAAAGATCCTTTCGTTTTACTGCTCAAAGGTGAAATTGTCCACTACTCTTTCACACACTTTAGTATTTATAACAAATTACCTAATGTTTTTAAAAGTCTTAACTTCATAGCATTTAAAACGAAATTATTTAACTTCCTATTGCATAAGTGTTACTACTCAATTGATGAGTTTTTAAATGAAAAATTTGATACAAAATTAGACGACAACTTTGTGTTCTTATTAATTGAATGAAATTTCATTTCTATGACATTGTATTATATAATAATTTTCTACATATTTAATAATTATTAACATTATAAATAATAATCCTTGATATTGTATTTGACAGTTGTTAATGTTTTCCTTGACCTTGCCATGTGTATGGTTTAATTTCGACATATTGTTCTAATACTCCTAATTTTAATTCTTTGAAATATTTATACGCTGGAAACAGCAGAATATTATGGACATTATATTACGTTTAACACCTTTGTAACAACAATATTCTAAAAAATAAATAATTACTTACTTACTTATTATCAGAGATAACCCTTCACCATCTTCAACCCACCCTTCGGCTTTGCCGTGGTCGGATAAAAAGATATTTAAGACTGCAAAATTAATGCATCATCAGACAAGTCCAAATCATAAAAAGTTTTACTTTACAAAGCCAATTAAAAATTAGATTAACCGATCTTTCACAACATTTCCACCCGTATCTCCACTAGTTTTACAATAAGACCATTACATTCAACCGGGGGGCATGGAAGAGCCCTTGAGCGTTAAAAAGCCGTTCCGTGTTTAATTTCGTTTAAAGGGAATTAAAACGTTTTGATAGCAGCATCTCCTGCTTAAATTATTTCATGAAAAAATATTGTTGGGGAATTCGAAACACCGGAATTTGCAAATTCAGTCTGAATTTGGTTTATTTATTTAATTGTTTCCTTAGCTGTATTAAGCCTGAAAGTTTTGATTGTTTGTTCTTTGTAAAGAATTTATATCTTAGGAAACTTCTGGTGCTTTACTTAAGAACTGCGTATGTACAGAAATTGGGCTGGCTGGAAATTAGTTTTCATCTGGGCCAGAGGGAATTAAAACTAATTAGGGAGCAATTACGTTCTTGTAAAATTGTATGATTGTGTTTTAAAAATCTCTGAAAAATATCAACAGGCGAATAAAATGGAACCTTCTACGTTCTATGAGGTTCTATATACAAAAGTTTGAACATAAAAATGATCAAAATATTTAACAAAACTAATAAAAATAAACGTAGTAAGCAGTTTGATGAATTCTAAATGAAGAAACTACCGAGTGACTTTACCAAACTCTTGAAGACCTACCGAATTTTGTGACTTCGTTTTGAAGTATACTTGACAGTGATAGTAATTCAAATTGAGGATATCTCAAGTTAAATTAAAGTCCGACCTATTCTGTGAAAATCTCACCGTGAAAACTTAAGTGACCTTACACACACACATTGACATTGACATTACTCATCCCCCCGCCCCCATCATCCTGATCCAGATGATTCTGTCTTGTGCCATTTCTTTGCCGCTGCTGCTGCCTGCCGCTGGCTGCTGGTGGCTGTTTTTAGTTTGTAAGCTCGCAGTTGTACTAATAAATATGGATGTAATCATAATGATGAATCTGAAATAAATGATGATTTATTTATTTATATCTGTATTTTTTATGGTGTACATAATAAAGAATATTCTATTATATTATATTCTTGAATCAATAGTAACAATACCTAGCATCAGGTGGTATGACAGGTCACTTTAAGCGAGTCGAATAGACCGGCTGGATGCTATCACCGAATAAAGGCTTCTACATACCAGCGCGACTTGTCGCGCGACGCGACACGGCACAAAGGCCCCGCGTGTCGCGGGACGAGCGGTGCCTTTGTGTCGCGTCGCGTCGCGCGATAAGTCGCCCCGGTATGTAGAAGCCTTAAAACTATTCATTTTCGAGAAACGATGTCGGCGACAAGGTGAAACATTTAAAAATAAAAATCTATTGGTGGCTCAAGAAACCACTTCGAACAATATTGGACATTTGCTTTGACATCTTTATATTATTTTTATCATTGTATACAGGGTCAAATAAAATGAGCTGGCTGGCTGGCTGGCTGGATGGGAGCTGGGCTGGGTTTCACAGACGTGATGGGTATCGACAAAACGATTTTTATTTCTAAACTCATATTTTCATTAATAACTATTACTCCCAACGGCAGTTCACCCCGTTATCAGCTGTAGTTACCTACTTGAAATTATGAGTTTAGTAAATCTTTTTTTTTTTCCTCATTAGGTCTCTATCTATACTCATCACGTTCGCAAAGTTTTTCGCTACTTGATTTAATTTGACGTTGTTTTCAAAATTGACCTAAAAAGTTATCAAGATTTGCCAAGCTACCACAAAAGTACTGTTAACGTTCAAATTCAAATTCTTTATTGCGAACTAAGTGTACAGGATTTTGTAGATGTTAACAATTAAATAGGTAGGTTCTAGAACTTAGTTGCCTGTTAAGGCATTGCAATTTAAATGGTTATAAAATATAAGAAGAAAAAAAATACATACCTACTCAATATTACAGTTAAACAGACTTAACAATAAATTATATTAATTATCATTATTCATATATTTTATATTACTTATCATTATTCATATATTTCATATTATCATTATATTAATTATCATTATTCATATACTTATTTTACGACACGACACGGTTGGCGCAGTGGTTAAGCGATTGACTGCTGCGCTGCCGTGTCGCGGGTTCGATTCCCGCACGGAACAAATATTCGTATGACCTACAAGTAGTTGTTCCGGGTCTGGCTGTTTGTGTATGTGAGTTTAAATGTTTGTAAACGCTCTCACGATACAGGAGAAATTCCTAGTGTGGGGCAAGGGGTTAAAAAAAAAAAAAAATACTAGCTGCGCCCCGTGGTTTCAGCCGCGTAAGTCTCGATCCCGTTTAATATCACATCATTATAATTAAGTATCACAAACATTTCAACGTTTTTAACAACATCTCCATTCTCCAGCCTCAATCCCCTAAATCCCATTCCACTTAATAGTTTCGGTTATGATATCGAACGGCAATGCACTCGGTATCTATCTTGCACAGCTACCTCATGCCAAATGCAACAGACCACTTCCTCTTGACCGCATTCTGCTGCGTTCACAATTTATTATTTTCTTTTAAAACTTTTGGCACAGGAGTCATAAACATGCGGTCTTTCACAAGTTATCTTATGTTGCGGTTAAAACTTTGCAAGTGGTTTTAGAAATTGATGATTTAGGAAACTTCGATATCGATATGAGTGGTTTTATGTGCCTAACGCCTGGTTTTAGATTTGAGAATTTTAAGTCGAGAAACTCTACTTAAGCATTACTTAGAAAATCCATTTAGAAAATAAATTTTGAATTTCGCGGGCTTTTACTTCAAGTACCTAATGCTGAAGTAAGATGAGTTTGATAAATTCTCAATTTAAAATGGGTAAAGGCATTAGTATGATCATCAAATTTGATACCCCATAACCCTTATCTATAATTATATTATAGCTATAATTAATCTTATATATAAAATTCTCGTGTCACAATGTTAGTTACCATACTCCTCCGAAACGGCTTGACCGATTTTTATAAAATTTTATATGTATATTCAGTAGGTCTGAGAATCGACTATTATTTATTTTTAAGGGTGGCTTTCCCACGGGGTCGACACTTACGCGGGTGAAACCGCGGGGCGCAGCTTGTATAACATATAATTATCTTAATATATATAACTCCTCCTAAACAGCTGGACCGATTTGGTTGAAATTTTGTATTTATATCTTAATGGGTTCCTGGGTGGTTTGAAAATAATAAAAAAAAATAAAATAAAAAAAAACATTTATTTTGGACCAAACACTTGTACACATTTTATAAACCTGCCAAACTGCGTGACAGTTTGTCGGCAGGATTAACGCTTGTCTTAAAATATTTGGTTTAAACAATAAAATAGTATACTTCTTCATCTAAGAAGGTAGATACAGGTAGTTTTTAACTGGTTCAGTGATCGATTAATTACTGCCACATGTACCCGATTGCCAATTGGACCCGGCAGGTGGCGCTGCTGTCGGTTTAAGGCAGCGGTAGGAAGTTCGCCGGGTCAGCTAGTATAATATATATATTATAGCTATAATTATTATGTTGTTTACCAAAGATGTTGATAGCTGTAAACTTTAACCGCCTTATTACAAAACAAGATTTTTATTTTGACTATGGTTTATACCATGGAGCCAGTTTTTGTAATAAGAACGTAACAGTGATGGAAATCCCGTTCTTTATACAAAACTGAAAAATTAGTTCGGTACTAAGTGGTCAGTTTTGTGTTTAGGAACTTTACCATAGTCGGAATAAAGTTCGAAATTCAATAATGGCTCCCATGTTTTAAACCTGGGTCTGAAGATAAACCTTGTTTTGTAATAAAGGGGTATGTCACTGGACACGCCATCAAAATGTTTACTATGCCCATCAAGTGGAACTGACTCACACTTGCTGTTCCAATTCACTATAGTCATTGGCAGAACAGTCGACATCGGCTTTGCTTGCTATAATAAAATATATGTGAACAGACAGCTGTGCTGTTGGGGAGTTTGTTGCGCCACTTCCACTGCTACCAGCTAAAGCACTAGGAAGTGGTGAAGGGTGGGCGTTTTTGGGGGACTGTCTCATGTAATTTTTGACGTTCGAAAAGTGCTGATTCTCAGCCTAGTTTGAATAAATGACTTGATTTTGAATAGAATAGAATAAGTGGAACTGACGTAAAGCCAAGGATACCCACTGATTGTCCAATCGTACTACTACCTCAATTCAAACAGGTTGACAGAATGAAAGCCAGGTACCAGGTATTAGAGCACTGTGGTAGCACCTAAAACACCAAAGAAATTGGTTTTAAAGATAAAGTAAAAATATGTCATGTTCCTGCAATATTTTCCATATCTTAAACTAACGTGAGGAAAAATATTTAACGAACTTTTATCAGCCTCAGCGCAAACCATGTACGCTCCACCAGTCGTGTATTATCACATCGGTGCGTATTATATTTTTGTTTACCTTCCCTCACCTAAGTAAATATTGGGTTTTGAATTTTGGAAATAAACACGTCTCACCCTTTTACGAGGCTCCCAAGACTTACCGCTTACTGTTTGCCTTTCAAGAAATTCTTGTTGGTAAATATGCGGCTTTTTTAACTGGTGCTGGGAAGTGTATTTTTTTTTTACTTGGCTTTAAAACATCTTGGTTAACAAGGGTTGTTAATTTTTATTGAAAAAAAATAACTTCGACTTTTTGTTCTTGTTTTTTGGCTGCAACACAATAGAAAGTGTTATTGTTATGTTCTGTAATACAGGACTCAGTCGTCAATAGGAAATTAAGTTTATATTGACCAATCAATCCCGATCAATTGCTAAGTACTTATTCCTAAACAATAGACTTTATTATTTTCGATTGGTATTTAAATGTTCGTGATTTAAATATACATATTTATAGATGTCAAAGTCAAAGTCAAAGTCAAATTGTTTATTTCAAATAGGCACATAAAAGGCACTTTTGAACGTCAATATTTAAAAAAAAAAAAAAATTGAATTGATTCTAGTCGCCCCTTCCAAAATGTAGTTTCGTATGGAGAAGAATGGGCAAGAAACTCCACCGGTACTCTTTTAAAATTTTGTACAATAATTTTATAGGTACAGACGGCAGCACATCAACGTAAACCCTATACATATCTATAACTACGACGCGCCATCGAGTGTTAGAAACAAAGTATCTTTGGCATGATTGGTGGAGTTTGCTAAGTTTCTAAAATTGCCCAATGCCAATTAACATACTAATAATTGGGAGCCAATTATCATGTCTCACTAGGAATAAGCCACACCCACGCGCTCCCTGCGCGGCCGCCGCCGCACCCGAGTTTTCCCGAACCTTCACGAAATTCAACGAAATTCACTCGTCATTCATCACATCGTTTGTTTGACGTTTATCCATTTACCATTTAATTTTTACGTCAGTCGGTCAGTCAGTTGAACTCAGTTGGAATTTGGATTGGAGTCGTAACATCCCATAGAGATCGGTAACAATTGAAAAAGTAATTGTGTCTCATTATTAGTGACTTGTAATAAAATAAATAAGTGCGGTTAAATATTAAGGCGCCTCAATTGACGCAAATTGAAAGGGAGCTCATCATAGCGCTGCGATGGAGTGGATGCCAAGTAATAGATATTTTTCGGCTTAACGGTGAGTAATATTTTATTGTAATGATAATTATTAATTAAAATCAAGAAAGACTGTTTAAAAAATGTTTCAATGGTGTTTATCTATAGAACTATCGAATTAAGTTAACAGAAGGGATAGTTAAGTAGGTATCTTCTTTGTTTTTTCTTGGTGTGTTCCCGACCCGATATTGTTAGTTTTTTAAGGCTTCTACAGACCGGCGCGACTCGCAACTCAACACAAAAGCACCGCTCGTCGCGCGACACGTGGGTTCTTTCGTGTCGCGCCGGTCTGTAGAAGCCTTTCAATGTAGAGTAACCGTGCAAGCTTAAATTCAGAGTTAACATAAACTCCATTTGAAATAAGATAAGACGTTTAAATAAATCTTTTTTACAGTCCGTTCAACCGATTTTGATTTCTATTGCGTTGGTGGCATGACAAATGGCACCTGTAATAAACAGTTGATATTGTAATCACGTTTATGCTTTTAATGCCACCCTTATGCGTATGGCATAGAAGTCAGAATCGGATGTGAATGTGTAGCTTGTAATCACACTTAACGCTCGTACAGACTCACGCGATATTACGCGAGTCGGTACGAGGACGAACCTTTATCACCTTAACTTATTCATCACTTAAATTAAACATGGTTTTCTTAAAAAGTGTAAAAAAAATACCTACTACACAAAACAAACTACTACCTACTAGACGAATGTAGTTGGAAGGGCCGCCCCGCCCGGCGCGCGGCGCTCACTCAAACCGGTTTTACGCGCGCCGCGTGGCCAGACTCTGTGAATGTTACTACTACTTGACGACACGGTTGGCGTTGGCGCAGTGGTTAAGCGATTGACTGCTGCGCTGCGTGTCGCGGGTTCGATTCCCGCACTGAACAAATATTTGTATGATCTACAAGTAGTTGTTCCGGGTCTGGCTGTTTGTTTATGTGAGTTTAAATGTTTGTAAACGCACCCACAATACAGGAGAAATTCTTAGTATGGGGCAACGTTTTTTTTAAAAAAAAGAGAAAAAAAAAACTATTTGATAAATCTTCCTTCAATTCTTTACAAACCACCTCAACAAAGGTTCTCAGTTCGACAGTTTGTTTATTTGTATAAGTTTATATTTTGAAGAATAATTTTTAACCATCCCATAACTATAAGTTGGCCCGTACAATTTGTTGTAATAAAAAATCAGTAAGTATTGAAATTGACAAAATTTCTTTTTGTTTTAGATTTCTATGGTCAGGAGGCGCCTGAAGGACGCCGGAGAGACCGCCCTGCCAAGAAACCTTCCTCCATGTCCTTCCCCAGGATTCAAACTATCTCCATATTTTTCATCACAATTGCCCAGCGGTTAGGCCGCGAAGGCGTAAGAGACAGTCAAAGTTACTTTCGCATTTATAATATTAATATGGATAATTCTTCTAATAACGTGACAAAGATAATTTAATAGTTAATACCGTAAATTAAAATTTTAAACTTCTTTTCGCACCATTGTTACATTCTTGAGAATTTTTCCTTTAATCTTGTATACTTAGTTTGGTTTTGTGGAGTTTCTTGCCGGCTCTTCTCCATAGGAAACCACCAATTGGAACCATGCACCTAGCTTCTGACGTTTTATAAGTGCCCATGTAGGCATAACTGAAATAAAATATTTTGATCGTTGATTTTGTTTTTTATATTTGGTTGTAATTATATTTTAAAATTGAGAGTAGGCAGGTTTTTAAGTGTTTAATTATAATAATGTTTAAAAATAAAAAGATTGATATTCCGCATTTTATTTTGATATTTTTCCCGCGGTTTCACACGCGTTCCCGTAGGAACCTATCCTATGTCCTTTTCTGATAGGTAGGTATACAAAATTCCATAATGATCGGTTGTGTAGTTAAGACACCAAGAGCCCTACTTGCCTGCTTTTGGCTCCTTAACTACTTACATAACCGATCATAATGGAATTTTGCAGTGTGGTAGCTACCACCGTATCTAATATACGGGGCCCCGACGGCATATTTATAGTATTTAAAAAAACGTCAGTGTCCTTTTTGCAAAAGACCCCGCCAAGAGTTTTTGATATGGAGCCCCATTACTAGCTACGTCACTGCGTGCTGCAAAACTGAAAGCGTAACAAATAAACAAACTCACTTTCGCATTATAGTCGGCTTCACCCGAGTTCTCATATTAATAGGTTCATAAGGGAACCCATGTCCTTTTCTGTACCCCTGACAACGTGTTAAGGGTTCTACATACCAGCGCGACTTGGCGACAAGGCACAAAGGCCCCGCGCTTCGGCCCCGCGCGTCGCGGGACGAGCGGTGCCTTTGTGTCGCGTCTCGTCGCGCGACAAGTCGCCCCGGTATGTAGAAGCCTTTACGTGCAACATTTCATTATGATGCGTAACAAACAAACTCATATTCTCGTAATATAGTTTTTAAAGGGAAGCAATTCCGTCATACATGATTTTTGCGTAGCTTTAACCGTTTACACAGCGTACGCAACGGGGCCCGGCCGGGCTGTAGCATGCATAGTTCATACAAACGTAATACCAAAATAATTTGTAAATCAAACAGTGTCTTTATTCCGATTGGAATAAAGAATATCTATGTTCCCAAATATATTTTGAATGGACACTGATTTAAACAAGAGTTATGAGAAAAATAAGTTTTCTATAGAAATATTAAATTTCTCATATCTCGTATCGTATCCTCTTATAACATATATATATAATATAGATAGAAATAAATACACACTAGCTTCAGAATATGTTTGATTTACTAAATATTTTGGTATTACGTTTGTATGAACTACGCATGCTACGCCGGCCCCATAGGGTAGTGTGTATTTATTTCGATTGGATTACAGAATATCTATTTTTCCAAATACATATTTTGAAAGGACAATGATATAGAGATGAGATATGAGGAATTTAAACTTATTTTTCTCATAACTCTTGTTTAATCAGTGTCCATTCAAAATATATATTTAGGAACCTAGATATTCTGTATTCCAATCGGAATAAAGACACACTACCGTAAGAATATGTTTGATTTACAAATTATTTTGGTATTACGTTTGTATGAACTACGAGTACGCATCCATCCGGCCTCTTAAAAGGAATAGTTTTATCCGATTCTGCAACATTTTTCATTGATGCTCCGCTCCTATTGGTTTTGGTTGTAGCGTGATGTTATATGGCCTTCCTAAATAAATGCACTATCCAACACAAAAAGACTTTTTCAATTCGAACCAGTACTTCCTGAGATTACCGCGTTTAACCAAACAAACAAACTCTTCAGCTTTAGTCTAAGTAACATATTTAGGAAGTAACGATAATAATAGATTAGAATTTTATTTGAAAATTCATAACCTTAGAAATCGTATCTTATTACTAGCGCAATAAGGTTGAACTCGCATGTATAAGCAAACTCCGGTAGGTATAGATAATTCCGTTCCTAAGTTCAACTTTTTTTTTTTTGACAGTGTCGCGGAACGGCGGATTACAAAAGGCTTTTTGTAGATATAAGTAATTAATTAACTTAACTTCACACACTTTCGTCATGGGGTAGGTATCCATATTCTTTCAAAATTTCAAGCACATTGTTTATTGGGTTTTCGACATAAAATTTCGTAAAAATACTTAGAATAGAAGAGGAAAGAACGCACGAAAACACTAGGAGACCGTCAACCCGCCAATAAGTAGGTAACAAAACTCCGAAAAGGTATTTAGAACTTGTTTGAAATAAATAAAAAATGTTTTTCTCACGTCAGACTATACCTGTCTACTTAAGAATATTCATCGAGATCTGTTTAAATGTAATAAGAGTAGATAATACAAACTTAATACTTTTATGTAACTTTCCAACAAATATTTAAGAATGAACGATTAAGTAAACGATAATTTAAATAAAAAATATTGATTAAAGTATAAGCTTTCATAGATATTTTAGGCATTGCGCGGGCCGCCTGTTTTTATTACCATGCCATTATTTCTATTCGATTCAAGGATTCAGTATTCAACCACGCTGTTTCTTATCGCACAGTATCTTATTCTACACCACGACGCGCATACGCGTCACCCTCACGTACGCACTGCAGCACGAAACATAACAAGTAAGAACAGACAAAAAGCTATGTATCTCTTTCGTACGATTCTCGCTGTTGTTGCTCATAACGCGTTCAAGGTCAAAGTGGGGTAACTTGATGGGCGACTGTACATTAATTATATAATTATATGTGAAGACGATGCACCTAGAATAAAATTACTATACCACAATAGGTAATAAAAAGAGTTAAGAATGAAGCAATGACAGATAAATTAATTAGGTGATAGAACATGGTGCTCACATATTTACAAAAATTGTAAAAAATATATACGATTTCCTAAAAAATAACAATAATATCAGTGTGAGTTAAGGTAATCACAGAATTTAAAATAAATGTCATAAAAATTATAAATTATACAATTAAAATTGCAACCTGTTTGATTTTGTCTAGACTCTAGATTGTCCTATGGAGCAGGACCAGCATGTTTCCAAGCATTCTTATCTTGTATATAATCCTCTAATTTGTAATATGCTTGTTTACAAAGTGTTCTTTTAATATGAGTTTTAAATTTTCTTTCATTTAGTAGCAATATATCACAAGGTGTAGGATGTAACGTCACAATAGATTCCTATTTCTAGTTATTCAACTTTCGATGTATCTGAGATATGTAATGTTTATAGAAAGGAGGAAGACTATTTATAAATCATCTTTTAAATCCTCTCCGATCGTCCTCTGATCTCCCATTTCCACTTATGGCATAAACCCGTGAAAAGCTCCATAAATCCACAACCCAATCACATCAGTACTCAGCCGTACAGATAATTGAATAGTGGAAATCAGAAGCGAAATAAAATAAAATTGCCGGCTGCAATTATTTGCTGACCTCTTTGTAGGGCTAAGGTCAGCTTGTCCTACTGTCACACCCAAGTGTCGACGATGTTCGTCGAGAACGTTTTGTAAAACAATAAAAACATTATTGAGCAACATGGACGGATAGCGTTAACTAGTAACAATTTACTTGCATGTAAAGCAGACAAGCGTTTTGTAAATAAACTTCAGAGGGCATATACTCCATTTGAAATAAGATTAGACATTCAAATAAACCTTTTTTACAGTTCGTTCAATCGATTTTGACTTCTATTGCGTTGGTGGCATGACCAATGACAGCTGTAATAAACAGTTGGTATTGTAACCACGTTTTTGCTTTTAATGCCATCCTTAATGCCTTATACGAAATAGAAGTCAAAATCATCTTATTTCAAATGGAGTATAGACAAATGTCATTCGCTTCGGAGCGATTCTATTTTTTTTTTTTTTAAACGTTGCCCCACACTAGGAATTTCTCTTGTATTGTGGGTGCGTTTACAAACATTTAAATTCACATACACAAACAGCAACATCACAACAGCAGCATTTCTACAATCGATATCGTTATTTCTCTTTTTGACAAACGTTATCGCTAGTTTTCGATTTGAATTCCTTCATACGAATCGAAAACTAGCGATAACGCTTGTCAAAAAGTGCCACTTGCCAACGTATCGCTATGGAAGTTATCGTTCGACGCTGTCGATTCGTTTCATGGAATCGAATGATGATAACATTGTCTAGCTAATTTCTATTCGTTGAACTATGATCACGTGACATTTCGATAGCTTATGTCAACCCCATACATTTTGTGGCATTAGCGTTATCGCTAATCGCATGTTACTTTGTCTAGGTCCTGAGACTAGAATTTCTTTTCTATAAAAAGGCGTATCTCCAGATAGTCCGTGGCTCCAGGATATTTATAGATTGCGATTTATCTGCCGAGAGTTCCAGCGCTTTAATTTATAAATTGCAGTTTTTCAGAGACTAATAAATGCAATAGTTTTACAAAAACAACAACAAAAAACATTGTATGCAGTAATGCTCTTTGAAACGAGAGTCCTTGTACTGTGAATGTTTTCTTGCATATAATGCAAAAAAACCATTTCGTGAACACATTATTGCCGTGTGCCGGCTGTGTATAAAGTTAAAATACTGTCATAAAACTAATATAATTATTATTATTAAAAGTTTATTAGTTATTCGTAAAAAAGAAGATTGTTTTTTTTTTTGTAGTTGTAGGAATAAACCAAAATTAATAACTTATATTTTTTATTTTCTAATTAAATAAATACTAAATGTTACAAGTGTTTCCTTTTATTTATTTATCTTATAGTTACCTACATAATAAATATATAATATTAAAAAATAATGTAACAGGATAAATCAAGTCATTCGTAGTATTAATGTACGTTAATTTGAGCTATTATTGGGCTTTATAGCCACTATTAGTACTTGCCACCATAAGCCTTACTTTTCCTGGAAATGGTATGAATAAGGCTGATTGTTATTCAAAATTAAAAGCTGTTTTAGTAAAACTTTCAACAACCCCTGATCCAAACTTCAATCAAAACAGTTTTATCCATAAACAAAACTATCGCACAAATATTCCAATATCTGAAACTGTTACACTACTGTGTATACCTACCCCCGTTTCACGTTAAATGAGTTCTCTGTTTATGTAATGGAGGCCCCGTCGGCCGTAATTGATTCCGAATTAATCCGGGCCAGTGATAAAATTCACGTTTTGACCGACAGTCGGTTGGGGGACTGCCCATCATTATGTAGCTAAATCTTCGTGGATGCTTCCAAAAAAAGCTTCTCGCGTAATGACATTGACGCTTGATTTTATTCAGTAAATTATCTAAATAGGGAGTTTATCTTGTTTCTTTCTAAGGAATTCTGTTGTTAGAGCTCGTTTGGAGTGCTGAATTGTGTTGCTATTAAAATAACAATAGCTTTAGAGTTGCTCGTAATCATGTACTGAATGAACTTTGTCTACTAACACAATAATAATACTTTTCTGAGTATTATTCCAATATCGTATATTGCTCTGACTATTATAACCGCCATGGTTCAAAGCAATGTTTTTGACGGCACGGTTGGCGCAGTTAGTTAAGCGATTGACTGCTGCGCTGCGTGTCGCGGGTTCGATTCCCGCACGGAACAAATATTTGTATGACCTACAAGTAGTTGTTTCGGGTCTGGCTGTTTGTGTATGTGAATTTAAATGTTTGTATGTGTATGTGACCCACAATACAGGAGAAATTCCTAGTGTGGGGCAACGTTTAAAAAAAAAATTAAAAAAAAATAAAGTAGATTTGCAGACCTATCATGTACACCTTAGTTATCCATTATAACAATTAAGGTAGCCAGTCATTTGTGCTTGGACCATAATCGTTTGCATTCCACTACGTATAGGTATCGGTCTGTCTCACAAAGCAACGAGCCGTCTTACAGCCGGGGGCATCTACCTATTGCGTTACTCTACCTACTACAGTTCCGTTACGATATAGTATAATATTATTCTGGTATGTTACAAACGTCCGTCTGAACGCCTTGCTCCCCCCCTATCTATTTATTAATCTAACTATTGTCGTATTATTAATTAATTATATCAATCATTGCCAATTTATCTTTAATTCATTATTTTTATTGTTATTATTTTAAATTTTAATGTGTTGGCCATCATATTGTTTAATTTAGGTACTTTTAAGAAATGTAAATTTATTGTGTAGTAGTGTAAAAATCCTGTAATTGTGTAATTTTATGTGTAAATTCAGACACAAGTTACTTTGTTTATGAATAAAGGACTATGACTATGACTATCTAAGGCATCTTCTTTAAGGCGAAAGCATCAAGGTACTCGTAGCTCGCAAAATTCAAATTTTCATATTTTTTTTTTTAATTTGCAATTCAGTATCAGGTTTTATGTTGATCTAAATATGATTCGCGGCCGTAATAAATATTTATTACATTATTTCAGCCGAAAGACGTCCACTGCTGGACATAGGCCTCCCCCAAAAAGGAGGGGGATTTACCATAATCGCCACGCTTGGCAGGCGGGTTGGCGATCGTAGTATGGTTTTAAAAATGCATAGAGAACGCTGCTGCCCTTTCTCTAGTAAATCCCTTAGTCGCCTTTTACGACACCCACGGGAAGAAATGGGATGGTGCTATTCTTTACGTCCGGCACCGGAACATAAAAAAATATTTATAGAATTATAATCATATAATAATAATATCATCAATACAATTACCTATCTAATTTCATATTAACCTATTAAATGACTATTTCATGAAATCGTGACATTTGAGGCCAATTCTAAACTTATGTAGTTGCATTGCTGATTCTCATGATAATAATTCTCTAAAGCCATTGTTACCTACGGTCGCGAATCATATTTTAATCAACATACCTACAATCTGATACCTACCTGCAAATTGTAAAAAATCTAAGGACATTTTGATTTCTTGCTTTCCCTTATGGAGTTGTATTGCTGAATCTCATGATTATAATACTCTAAAGCCATTGTTACGGTCGCGAATCATATTTTAATCAACATACCTACAATCTGATACCTACCAGCATATTGTAAAAAAAACGTAAGAACATTTTAATTTCGTGGTCTACCTTATCGCATCCCTCTTAATATAAACAAACACACCATCCCATCTCATCACTCACGTGACACATTGCATCACATATCCCTTTTTTGGTACTCCAAAAACAACTTTGTCAAACTTCAACGGCGAAAGGACGAGGGGGATCTCGTCCGACCACATTATCTTGGAAAAGTCACGCCAAAAAACTTCATAGCTTACAAAAATAAAGTTTCCCCATAAAATAACGTTACTGGAATATCGCAGACGTTAAAAACTGTTTAATAGTATCGCAGCGTTGAGCAGGGGCGCGAACAAATCGGGCGGGAGTTGCAACTCGGCCGCGTTCAGACCATTACCGCTAGTTCCGACAACTCGTTACAGACTCAAGCGCACCCAGAAAAAGTTTTAGAGCTACTGCTGAAACCGACCGCGAGCCACTGTGCAGGGGGTTGAGTGAATCAACTCCTCGTTTGCACGTGTTGGATGTTTCAATTACAGTATCGCCGCCGAATGTTGAAGAATTTCGGATTCTTGATAACCTCGGAGTATTGTTTATCTGGGTATTTATTAGTGCCCCTGAAACCTAGTTCGGTTACCTAGATTTCTACTTCACACAAAATCATTATAGTTATCTTGATTGACAAGGTGGACGGCTGATATACTAAACCGTGATGGGTCAAACCAGTTCAACCCCGTTGCGGGGTAAAATTGACACGTACGTAGATATTTTCTCAAATGCACTGAACTTCATTGGTGAGGTAGGGATTACGGTATGAATAACCGCGCGACTCCCCATTTTTTTCATGCTTTTTTCATTCGGCAGTAAATCTGAACTTGACTCACTGCACTTCAACTGTACCTCGCTCCCTACTACTAAGACCGACCTTGCACTTTTTATCAGTGATTCACGCCCTGAAGTACAATTTGCAACACAGCATCCGAAGTAAGTTGCAGCCCAGTACAATATGTACGTGAGTTACATTTTACATTTTTCACAGCAATTCCCTTGACAATGCACCACGAAATATACATAAATCAGATAGCAAAAGTTCGAACTTTTGGTTGAGTAAAAAATGATTTTGTAAAACAGAATGGGTATTTTTTCAAGCGGAAAAATTAAATGTTCTGAATATAGACGTCTATGACTAATGGACGGTTCTATCAACACTTCATGTTAGTGATATTGTGCTCATCTGCCTTAGGATTTCACAACTATTTAATAATTAAGCTGGTGTCGATTCCCAGCATAACCTAATGTGATAAAACGGTTGGCGCAGTGATTAAGTGAATGACTGCTGCGCTGCGTGTCGCGGGTTCGATTCCCACACGGAACAAATATTATTTTGTATGACCTACAAGTAGTTGTTCCGGGTCTGGCTGTTTGTGTATGTGAGTTTAAATGTTTGTACAAGCACCCACAATACAGGAGAAAATCCTAATGCAACGTTTAAAAACAATATTTTTTTCCTGTGGCAACACTACAGCTAACAGCTGATTTGAATTTGTCCCTGTAATTTTAATTTTAAATATTAGATTTCCTTCTTAATAAGGCCTATTTCCAATTGATTAACTAGTTTAAAGCGTAATTAAGTGTTTTCTGTGTTAAATTTATGAATTAAGTGCAAATTATGTGCAAAAATCTCATTGTGATTCGTTGACAGTTACCGGCTCAAGGTTGCATTTTCATCTCGATTATCAGGTACAATACTATATATTTTACTTGGTAGTAGATTGTTTACGTTCTAATATTTTGCCTCCAATTAATTAGACCACTTTTTCTTACGGCTAAAGGTTGATTCCAATGACCTTAAAAACGTAAACATAACCTCAATTCGTTTGGTGACAGAGCTTCTTTCTTTACAATCTAAATTTCATTTTCCGTTTAACTAATCATCTGTTATTGTCCACTACTCTTTTCCAATCTCTTCTCTTTTCTCTTTAATCATGATTATGACTCGTAGCGCGCGGGCTCGCCTAGAAGAGTCCAAACTCACTCAGGCTTTGAGCGAATTAAAAGCGTCTAAGGGGCACTGTGACCAACTGATTAAGGAAAGGGATGAAAATGAAATTGAGTTCCTTAGTGTCCTTGAAAAAAATAGCAAGTTAAAAACAGAAATGGCTCAGTTATATATTCAACACACTGATGCTATAACAGCCCGGGATAGGCTCCAAGTTGTTGTGGACGGGTTCAGCCAGTGTAGCACTGAGTATGAACAAGCTCTGAGTCACAAATATTTACTACAACAGCAGCTACATGAGGCTCAAAGTCAGATTGAACAACTTGAGACTACAAATCATAACATCACAGCCTCGTTGAATCAAAGTCTATTCAATGAATTGGTGCCTATAGCCCCATCAATGGTTTCTACAATAAACCCCTCATATACAATAGATTTAACAGGTCATGAGGATTTAAAATCAAGTAAATCAGTGAGGATAGTTACAAGTAAAAATAAACTTAAAAAATACATAAAAGTTAATAAATACATAGTTAAAACTAAGAAAATGGTCAAAAAACAAAAGTTCTTCATCAAAAATGTAAAACTTAATAGAGAAAGGTTACACCTACTGAAACAATTGGATATGTATTCATTTAACTTGGAAAAAAGTACTAGGAAATATCAAATTGACACGGAACACTTGCGGTATGAACTTGACCAACTACAGGAGAAACTTACTTCTATGACAATTAAATATACAGCCTCTGAAAACCAAATGAGGGAATATGTATTGGCAATGAATGAGCTGGTAAGCTCACATACAAACAAATGTGAACATTGTAAACCACCATCTATTGAACACACACCAGACCATTCGTTGACAATATGTGATACCACCATACCGCTGTCTTGTGCTAGTTTGCCAGTTTCAATTACTAACTGTTTCCCTAAACAGAGTGTAAATAAAGAAATAGTTTTATTTTGTGATGAAATTGGAAAGGATCTAGGCCACTTGTTGACAAATAAATATCCGGGTCACTCTATAATGAACTACTGTATGCCTGGTTGTTCTTTATATGACATAATGAAAAAAGTTATAAAATGTAATTTTAACCAGGATACTATAATATTAATATTTGTTGGTAATAGGGGTAATGTGAACAAAGGAGAATTACTCCAATATTATAGATCATTGTGTAACCTAAGTTTAAGAAAAATTGTGTTGTTCACATTCCCATACAGCCAAAGTTTGCCACAGGAAGAAAACAACCTTAGATCAGAAATTAATGTGACATTGCATAATTTGACGTATAATAATAATTTATTCCAATTAATTGACATTAACAATTATGTTGGTAATCATTTTTATTTGACAAAAGATAGATTTTTTATGGATAGGTACAATCTTTCTAAATATTGTAAAAGACAGATAGCTGTGTCGCTATCATATTATTTTTCTATTACAGCCAAGAATTTGGCTAAACAAATTGCTTCTATTGAGCAATGCAATGACATGTTAAATAATTCACCCAATAAATTGGTAACAAAAATTGACATTCAAAATAATTTAAATTAGAAATTAGGACAATAGAGGCAACCTCTAGCTATAATGTACATAATTGCAAAAATAAATCAAATAAAAGTTTAAACTCAGTCAATAGTATCAACCTGGTGCATCAAAATATTCAAGGATTTCTAAACAAAGATTTAGAAGTAGAATTATTTATGAATTTTAACAGTATTGATATTCTTTGTATAACAGAACATTGGCTTAAAAGCCACCAGTTCTTGTTCAATTTTAATAATCACCAGGTTGGTAGTTCGTTCAGCAGAGTAAATGCTATACACGGGGGCTCATTAATTTTAGTAAGTAACCAGCTTAAATTTAAAGACCGTAAGGATATTGTGAGCCTATCTGTTGAGCGGACAGTTGAAATAGCCTGTATAGAATTGGAGCAGTTTATTGTATTAAGTGTGTACAGACCCCCTTCAGGATTGTATGACTGCTTTGAAAGGGTAATGGATGAAGTGTTGCACAAGATTTGTAACTCGAACAAGTCCATTATCACTTGTGGTGATTTTAATGTTAATTTGTTAGAAAACTCGGGTTCTTGTAGTAAAATAATAAGTCTGTTTCAGTCATATAATCTTGTAAACCTGTTTTTGGAGCCCACAAGAATAACCCCTACTAGTGCCACATGCCTAGATAATATTTATACAGATATTATACCAAGCCACAAAGAAATTATAAATTTACTAGATTCTGATCACTGTGGGCAAAGGATTACTATCCAAAACCAAAACAACAAAGTGGCTAAAAAGGATATCACTGTTAACCCCAAAACTGCAAGGCGCTTGGAAGCTTTTAAAGGTAAACTCAGTAACAAATTACCAGTTTCATTTATGCATACTGATCATAATAATCTATATAATGATTTTTTTTATATTTACTGTCAACAATTTAATTCCACGTTTATTCCCAAGACTATCTCGGTTAATAGTAACGCATCTTTCAGTGATTGGGCTACCATTGGTATTCATAAAAGTAGAACACGGCTTTATGAGCTGTACAATGAAAGGTATTATGTAAACACTGATGAATTCAATTTGTATGTTAGAAATTATTCAAAATTATTTAAAAAAGTTTGTTGTATGGCAAAGTCGCGTTATTTGAGTTCGAAGATTAAAAACAGTAGTAACGTAATTAAAACGACTTGGAATATTATTAATAGTGAAACGGGAAGGTCTAGTAACCGAAATACTGACTATAGCCTGTCAATTAATGACAACATAATAAAATCAGACTCACAAGTCGCCGTGGCCTTTGAAAATTTCTTTTCAGATATTCCCGTTTCAACTACTAAATCCCTAAACTCATCACCTTCTGTTGCTGAGTCTTTGCTTAAGGAAAATGTTAATGTTTGCGAGTCGGAATTTCATTTTGAACATATTACCTGTAGAGATATAATTAAAACCTTTCACACTTTAAATGTAAAAAAGACTGCTGATCTGTGGGGTAATTCTGTAGAAGTTGCTAAGTCTATTATAGACATTGTAGCACCTACTTTAGCTCTTATCTTTAATAATTGTATTGACTGTGGGGAGTTTCCTGACCTTATGAAAAATAGTAAAATAATACCGTTGTTTAAATCAGGTAGTACATCAGACCCCTCAAATTATAGACCTATTTCAGTACTACCTACCTTTAGTAAAATTTTTGAGAAATTAATTTTAGACCAATTGCAAAGATTTTTTAATAAACATAAATTACTACATAGCAAACAGTTCGGTTTTACAAGGGGCCGTTCGACTACTGATGCCGGTGTTGAACTGTTAGGACATATTTATAATGCATGGGAAGATAAATGCGATGCCTTGGGCATTTTTTGTGATTTGTCCAAGGCATTCGATTGCGTTTTTCATGAAACGTTAATCAGGAAACTCCGCCACTACGGGATCCGGAACACCGCTCTGGATCTTCTTATTTCATACTTGAGTAATAGGATTCAGAGCGTTGACGTCAATGGGAAAAGATCTCCCGGATCTATAGTAAGAATGGGAGTCCCACAGGGCTCAATTCTTGGTCCTTTCTTGTTTCTTATTTATATTAATGACTTGCCTTACCTCATAAAGGATAATCATGATATAGTGTTGTTTGCAGATGACACTTCACTTTTGTTTAAACTTAAACGTCAGCAGCTGGTTACTGACGATGTAAATAGCGCGATCTCAAAAGTAGTTCACTGGTTTAATGTTAATAATTTACTTCTAAATGAAAAAAAAACCAAATGCATTAAGTTTACGCTACCTCACGTTAGGCTGGTGAAAACTAATGTGTTAATAAAGGGCGAAGAATTGAATCCTGAAGATAGCACTGTATTCTTGGGCTTGACTTTGGATGCTAAGCTTCAGTGGGGCCCACATGTAGATAAACTGTCAAAAAAGCTAAGCTCCGCAGCATATGCTGTTAGAAAAATTCGTAATTTAACTGACATAGAGACAGCCCGTTTAGTGTACTTTAGCTATTTTCATAGTGTAATGTCGTACGGTATTCTGTTATGGGGAAATGCTGCCGACATTCAGACTATCTTTGTTTTGCAGAAAAGAGCTGTTCGATCAATTTATAAATTAAGTCCAAGACACTCTCTCAGAGAGAAATTTAAGGAGATTAATGTAATGACTGTGCCTTCTCAGTATATTTTTGAAAATCTATTATATGCCCATAAAAATATAAAATTATTTAAAAAATACAGTGATATCCATAATATAAATACTAGGAACAAACACAAATTTGTTGTACCTACAACAAGGCTCAAGAAAATAGGTGGCTCGTTTCGATGTCAATGTATACGCTTTTATAATAAACTTCCAAGCCACGTTCAAGATCTAAGCCTTAATAAATTCAAATCATTCATTAAACGTAAGTTGTGCCAGAAAGCCTTTTATACTGTTAAAGATTATATTGAGGACAAAAAGGCTTGGGATTGAGCTGCTCCAATTTTTGTACATATTGAGGTAGTTTATTTTTATTGTTTTTTTTTTTTTTGTTTTTGCTAACTTTATTATTTTATAAACAGTGACATTTAATTATTATTTTATACACAATGACAGGAATATTTACTTGTAAAGTATTATATTATTTTAATTATTGTGAATGTGAAGACTATGTGGGTTATTGCATAATATTTTTTTTTCCCTTTCTTTTATTCTCAGTTAGTGTTAATCATGGTCTGGCAGTTTGAGTCATATAAGTGGCCTACCCAAATGGCCTTTCTTTGGTATTGATAGTCGCATCGTTGAGCTCCTTATATTCTGAGTAGAGCTGCACGATTACTGACAAATGCGTGCACTGACTGGTCAGGTCCACTCAACCTGTGTGGTTCTTTCCTCAAAAGACCATTTCAGACACCAATCTACATGGTCTTCACATGATCTGACCAAGATTATGTCTGGACTTTAAAAGAGACTATGACCTCTGAGTTTGTTTCGGCCTTTCTTCTCAGAGTAGTCAGATAGGAAACGCCGACCTCATCTAGTTTTTAAAATATGATTGACGTGTAAAAGTGTTTGTACAAACCTACTTACAGAAATAAAATCATTTATCATTTATCATTTATCATAAATGACTGAATAGAAGAATAAACCGCCGTTTATCTTATTATACTCGTTCTTTTTTAGGGTTCCGTGACTCAGAAGGAAATACGGAACCCTTATAGGATCACTTCATTGTCCGTCCGTCCGTCTGTCTGTTTGTCCAGATCCTTTTTCTCAGGAAAGTGTGGAGGTATCAAGCTGAAATTAATGTAAAAAATATGAAGATCTACGGTCCCTTTGAGCTCTAAAAAATAAATCATCTAAGTCAACGCAATAAAAAAATAAAGCCATTTATGCGACACATTTTGATACTCGCAAATAAATCTAAATCTATCACTGAACCAATACATGTAATTCAGTCCGTAGAGTTAATGTGCTAACTTTCCTTGATGAACTGGTAAACTTGTACTGGTCTAGGTCTAATGAACAGCTCGTACGCACGGCTACAGATCAAGCTATACATTTCCAGTATAAGCGGATCTCGCATTGTATAGGATTTCCTTACAATGAGAAGTTAGCGTAAACTGGAAACGTATAGCTTGATGTGTAGCCGTGTGTACAAAACATACGCTTAGAATTTACAGCAGTGTTTTGTTTTGAATGCGTTGCATTTCTGTTTGTATCATAGAACCAGGGACCATTTTGGTTGCCCATTGAAAGGGTTTTCGATATGGTTAAGCGGTTAATCAAAAACCCATACGATAAGGTCAACTTTTTTGAACGGCTTAATTTATAACCCATTCTTTGGTAACCCGGGTTTTGATTGGGTTTTTCTAAGTGGTTAATCATAAGCCCATACGGTGTAGCCAAGCTAAAATGAACTCTTTAGTACATGCAATAATGATCGTAGGTGTTTTTTTAACGAATAAATAATCAAAAACCCATACGATAAGGGTTTTTACTGGGTTTCCCTTTTACTGGGTTTCAAGCAAAAACCCATTGAAAGAGATACTTCACGATAAAGGTAACCTTTTATACGGCTTAACTCTTATCCGAGGATCTGCGGTCCCTGCATTGAACATGTAAAGAATCTGCTATTTTTGATCTCTTAATGTATGTTTCTCATAATAATTATGTCAATCGGAATATTATACTTTATTAGGTTCAGCGCAAACGAGCCGCCGACTACAGCCACCGGTGGCACAGAGACGAACAGTTCACATGCATTTTCATACGTTTTTTTTTGTATGTATTCGTCGCACACGTGAGGCGGGTGGCGGCCACCCGCTTCTGCACGCTCGTTCCACTAAAATCCCCTAGACCAGTCCCCCAGGGGACTACACAGCACTCAATGTTCCACTACGATACCCTAGGGGATCATATAAAACTCTAATTTCCTTTTGAATCCCCTAATTGTTTGAGAATCTTATTATTGAAATAAAAAGAGTACTTTGTACTCAAATATCAGTGGATTCAAGAGTCAGAACTGAAATTGCTGAATGGGGAAATATCAGTCGGTCATTTTCTAGAAATGATGAAGTAAATAAAACTTGCTATTTTTAGGTTAATTAAGTAGAATTACAAACTTTAGTTTTTGAAGTAGAAAAGTAATTTTATAATTTTGTTTGATATTTTGCGTTTATAACGTTAAATATGGGTACATAAGTTAAACGTTAAAAAAAGTCGAATGCCTTAGGCGGGACTCGTATCCCCCGTCTTTCACTATTTAGGTGACCCTTTTGGTACTTTTTTTTTCAACATCTAAATTATTTTAGAAAAGTTAATTTACGTCATTTTTATCCCCTCTGTAGACAGATTTTTTAATTATATGTATTAGGTATTGTTATTATGTCAGTCAGACTATAGAGGAATAACACTTATTAGTACTTAGAGAATACCCAGCATAGGGTATCGTAGTGGAACATCGAGTGCTGTGTAGTCCCCTGGGGGACTGGTCTAGGGGATTTTAGTGGAACGAGCGCTTCTGCAGTACTCAACACCGCAGCAAGAGGCGTCAGCCACCGGTGGCTGTGATCGGTGGCTCGTTTGCGCAGAGCCTTATTATGACTGGTATATGAAGCGCAAATATAGTACTTACTAATTCCATGACTAAGCGCACAAGTTTATTGACTATGGGCGGGCATACCATAAAATTGAAGCAACAAAATAATTGACTAGCACCGTTTAAACAACACGTAAAATTGTTGCACGATACGGGCAAGTTAGTTGCCGGTCGTACTCGTAACTAGTATAAGTGTAAACAGCACGTTCAATCAACTCTGCAAGTACGAAGGAATGAAACAAATTTTAAAAAAATCTTGAGAAGACATTCAATAGAATTTTAATTAAATAGTTGGCAGCGTAAATCCGGGCAATACTAGAATTAATTGTACTAGGACGTGCAACTGTGTGTTAATGGTGCTGTCACAAAAAAAAACGTTATTCGTCAATTTCTTATCCAATTGTGAAAGCTTGAAATATTTGAAACATTAAGACGACGATAACCGACTTTTAATGATTTTATACTGAAGATCGCGTCTAAACGAGTAGTGTTAATGATTTAAAAAAAAAAAATGTTAAATTAGAGCATTTTCTCAATAACTTAATATGTGAATAGTTTAGATTATGTTTATATTACATAGTGAAATTAATTTGTAAAGTTATGTCTAACGCGGATAAAAAACTGAGAACGGCGCAAAATCTACCAAACGTATTTTTCTGAAACCTTCACCAACTTAAAGATAATTTAATTATTGATCTTTTGGTATACGCGTTTTCTTAAAATACTTTTTGGTTTGTGTATAATAAATGAATAATACGTCAAAGCACACAGCGCAGCGCCGCGGGTGTCGGAGGACAGGGTGTTGGGGCGCAGCCTGGGAGAGGCCTATGTCCAGCAGTGGACTGCGATAGGCTGAGTGGACGTCAAATTGGGGACAGCACTCCTTGATGGGCGAGTCCTATTACTGGCTGAACGTACGACGCGTTGCGTGAGCTCAATACAGAACACGCAAGCTAACCACTCAAGGTCACTGGCATATATCTCCGTCTTAAGTCTGTGTAACTATAAAAGTACAGTTTTCGTGGTGATAAACTATTCGTGTTAGTCTCAGCACCTGTTAATAGTTTCATCACTTTGACCCTCTCGAAAATATAGCTTGATTTATTTGATTTATTGTTTAATCATAAAATAAAATTTTGATTTTATCACAAGGATAGCTGAAGCCCAGTGTGTGATTTTTAAATTTCTTGTTATGGTTAGTTAAATAATAGGAAAAAACAACGTTACGAAAGTGTTTTTAAAAAAAATATAGGTTATTTCAACATTATTTTCTGAGACTATTTGTAACATTTTGATAGTTCTTTTTGCTACCTTTTTGAGTTGAACATGTCTGCTTACTTAAAATATTTGAAAAAACTGAATTTATATTATTATACTGAAGAAAAATGTTCCTAAATTTAACACGATATCGTCAATTTTGTGTGAAGAGGCAACGGAAATTATTTTTTACAATATTATGAACCAACATTTTTGAATAAAAAAATGCTACTGTTTGAGATGTAAAAGTAATCTATCTGAGGCAATTATAGTTACATTTGGTTTAGTTTAATTAAGCCGCAAAATGTGCCGAAAAACTGTTTTTTTTTTTGTCAAATTTGCGAATGCGGCCTTAAGAAGAGGCAAAACTTGCATGTTTTGTTTGCCATAGAATAAAATTGCCTTGGTGTAAGTCGCATGCAATTTTATTGAACGGCAAAACTTGCATTCAATTATTATTATATGCCATTTTATGGACATACTTTTTTTATTTATTTATTTAAATCGAACACAAATGATTCATATTGTTGTTAGTAACACGTATAAAACTATGTTAGTAACATTTCTCCATAAAACTAAAAATAAAACTAATTCAAATATCTATAACAGCTTTGTCCGTTCCCTGCTGCACCAGACCTGCAGCTGTGCATATGGGTCCAGTGCGCCAGGAACGGGCAATCAGGCTTATTAACAATTCTCTTTAAAATGCTGTTGGTGCTCCCCCGAATCGTCATCAACATTGCACGCCTGTAAACACTTGCATGCAATTCATGAATGGCAATAATGGAACGTGCTTTATGGCATGCGATTATAAATTGCTTGAACGTACCAGAAACTTGCACCGTGTAAATGGGGTTTAAAAGTTTTGAATTGACTGCCTCGTTAGTCTAGTGTTTGCAAGCGCGACTGTTTAGCGTGGAATCTTGGGTTCAATTCCATGGTCAGGCAAAGAGTTATTGGGTTTTCTCAGAAGCAGCCCGAAGTCTGATTTTTGATCCTGTCAATGGCAATACTTGGCTTGCCCCTTGTTAAATTTAGATTCTCGGGTCAGGAACTACGGGTGGGGGCTGCTGCCTCCTCTTCCCGTTGGTACAGTGGGTTATGTTTGCACTTCAATGAAGAGTTTTATTTTTGATATAGAAAGACATTTAATTATTCAAAACTCATTACAATCGTTCAGAGGAAGAAAAAAACACACAGACAAAAATGGTGGCGCGTGACATCCGAAAATTCTCTCAGTCTGAAGTTGGCGACGCTCCGCGATCATTGGCCGACATGCTTGACACTGATTGGTCGATGTCATTCGCAAACTCGCTGTCAGGGGCAACTTCAGGTCGCCATCTTGCCTCTTCATTCCGATAGGTGGCGCAGGCGGTAACTACCCCAACATTGGTCTTCCTGGCCGAATTCCGGCTAATTTCAGCGTAGACAAGTCATCGACGTACGGTTTATTATAATGCACAAGTGTGTCTACCAAACAAAGGTGCACTCCCTCTTTTTTCTCTCTCTCACACACTCATAGTCTCACCTGGTACACACCGCTACACATCAAGCTATACATTTCCAGTATAAGCTGATCTCGCATTGTGTAGGATTTCCGTACAGTGAGAGGTCAGCATTTACTGGAAATGTATAGCTTGATGTGTAGCCGTGTGTACATCATACAATGTAACGTAGACTTCACAACATTATTTAGTCAAAGTATTAAAAATAAAAAGACCTACTTTGCAGAGCCTGTGCTGACAGGCCACCACGTCTGCTAAGTGCTACCAATGACGGTACCTCCCCAATCCTATTCCTGAGCATGCAAGAGCTCAGAATAGTCAGCGACTTACTTACGACCTAGCTGTTTAAGGCGCAGATATATGATTTTAGTGACTTTTAAATTTGTTATTACGCCTTCATATAATGCAAGTAAGTTATGCAAAAAAATTATGTTAAGCTAGAACGCTTAAAGACTAATTCTATATGTGAATATTTAAGTATTGTAGTAAAATATTTAATGAAATAAATTCTGGAAATAATGTCTACCTAAAGCATAAAAAACTATATTACTTTTCTTTTTTTTTTTTAATGTTCAAAAAAATATATATATCGCAGAGTTAATAATTATGCTAAAAACCACAGAAGCCTTAACTACTTAAGACTACCAGACTACTTTCAAACTACTTAAGATATTTTCGTGCTTTTTTTGTATGAATAGACTGTTTTATTATCTATAATTCTATCTGTAATTTTTTTCAAATATTTATATTTTCGTTACTAAAAATAAATATTATCTATGAAAGTTAATGGTTGCACGGCGTGAGCGCGACGCGCATTTGAATGGCCAAGGTCAATGGTGATTATCTGACCCTTAACTATGGAATTTTATGGATTCACACCTATTAGATTCCTTTACCTTTCTACAACTAAGTAGTTAACGGCCTGCGCAGTCTACCTGCAAAATCCTGGACGTTACAACAGATTTTTTGTAAAACATTGTAGCTTTTTCTAAGTATAATTTATGAATCAAATGCTAGTGAAGATTACGTCTAGAATATTAAAAAGGTGTTTAGCTAGCTATAGTTTTACCAGCGCATACTCGCAGCAGTCCACTGCACCAAAATATGTGGTTCATCAACATGAACTGAATTAATGTCTTAACTTTTCTTGATGAACTAGCGGAGTTGTGGGATACGTGCACATCTTACTGTGGTTGTAACTAAGCATGACATTTTCAGTGTAACAGAGGTTTGTGCAACTTGATAATTCACTTTCTTTTTGTGCAATTTTTAATTTGTCAACCTAAATTATTGCACTTTGGAGCCTACTACGCTTTGGAATGGGCAATTAACTTCATCTTTCTGGCTGACCGATTCCTTATCAATACAAAAATGCCTGTAATTGGTTTACCTAATTGAAATAAGGTTGGTTCCGTGTGGTGCCGGACGTAAAGAATAGCACCGCCCTATTTCTTCCTGAGGGTGTCGTAAAAGGCGACTAAGGGATTTACAAGAGAATGGGCAGGAGCGTTCTCTATGCATTTTGACAAAATATTGCGATCGCCAACCCACCTGCCAAGCGTGGCGATTATGGCAAACCCCCTTTTGGGGGAGGCCTATGGGCAGTAGCGTTCTCTATGCATTTTAAAACCATACTGCGATCGCCAATCCGCCTGCCAAGCGTGGTGATTATGGCAAATTCCCCCCCTTTTTGGGGGAGGCCTATGCTCAGCAGTGGACATCTTTCGGCTGACATGATGATGATGATGATGATGAATTGAAATAAAAGCTTTCGAGTTTGAAATATATTAGGTATTTACTTAGGTACGTGGAGAGCAACTTAATAAGTTGCTATAATTATTAATGATCGGCCTTATTCATCAACTCTGCCGGAGATAATTATAATTATTACATTTTCTGTTACTTGTTTATTAGATATTTAAGACGATGCATATCCGAGGTACCTATTGTGATATAATTCCCTTATGTTTCAAATATATAATCAGGCTCTAGAAACATTGACTGGACTAACATTTTCACGACTGAAATCAAAGTTATAATTATAACAACTAATCTAAAACTCTTTCAATAACCAACCGTCGAAATCCCCAAAAATACACCGAAATTAGAGTTCCAAACACGGATCTAATATTCTCTTTATATCTAGATAAACTAGCGAACTTCTACGTCTGTACCTAACGACTAGTGTGCGGAGGATCCGTCCGATTTTAAGCTTTTATGCAAGTTGGATGTAAGAGACGAAGTTTGTACTTCGTTTTAGTTCAAATCTGGTACGCTTCTGACAGTTCAAGTTTGGTTCTGAAAGGTGTTACTTTAATCATTTTTAGTTGTATCCTATATAGGAATTGTTAAAATTATCATCATTGGTTATTTATATCTGTAATTTGTATGGTCTACATAATAAAGAGTATTATATTCTATTTTTAACCCCCGACGAAAAAAGAAGGGTGGTATAAGTTCGACCGATATGTGTGTGTGCCTGTCTGTGGCACCGTAGCTCTTAAACGGATGAACTGATTTGGATGTGTTTTTTTATATTCTATTAAAAAATAATCTTTGGTTTTCTACTATCCAATTTTTTTACTATTCTACAATCACTTTCGTAGCGCTGTCACCGTGTATCAATTTAGTGTCAAACTGTCAAGTGTCACAATGAGCCACTTTTGTGTCACTACGATTCACTTGGTAGGTACTGAGTGTTTTCGTATGACTTGTTTTCTCCATGACCACTAAATGTATAACCCGATTTTTTTAACTGTGCGCCTGTCAATGTTGAAAATATTACTGACAGCGTATGTATACAACGTGCCGCTACAGTGGCGACATTCATTTAACACACGGGTAGGGCTAGTGGCCAGTAATCATATAAAAATATCTTAGCATACAATAATTCGTACATTCAAAAAATAAAATTTTCAAACAAACTAAATAATAAAGCTCTCTCTTTCCTTCTATTCACCTACTTTTGCACGTTGTTCGCTTTAATTTCATTGATGCGATGTTATGATGCATGACTCCAGCAAATGACCTCTGCGCTACATTTTTTAAGTATGCCAAAATGCTATTTAAGAAAATCCTAACTATTATATTATAAATAAATGCGAAAGTAAGTTTGTTTGTTTGTTTGTTACCTTATCACGCCTAAACCACTGAACCGATCATCCTGAAATTTTGCGTAAACATTGTCATGTGTACAGAAACGGACATAGGGTACATTTCATCCCGAAAAAAAGTACTGTTCCCGAAGAGGGCAACAATAACGTTCATATCATAATAAATGGCACCACGTATCTTTCGAATCATGATTGAATTATAATTATTAATATAGAAACTTTAGTAGTGTTTTTTTTTTATTTAAGTACTTAATACGCAAATATATTCATAACAGAAAGAGAGAGAAAGAGTGTAGAGTACAACCCGAATTGATTGCCAAATTCTAAATTAACGCGAGCGAAGCTGCGGGAAAAATCCAGTTGTTAATAAATCATTATAAAATAACGTTTAATGAAATTAAAATATATTCATAAAAAGAAAACGCGAAACCGTATAACACTCACACTCAGTTGCAGAAACGATCTTTAAATTTTAAAGACTACATTAAACACTAATGTAGCATTAAATCATTGCACAAAACCATTTTTTATTTTATTTTAATGCTCCATTAAATTTAACTAATGAAATGTCAAACCTAATGAAACCGGCCATTTTAAACACTTTTACGTTGCACGTAACTTCATTAGCGCCCATTAGCAGGTGGTGAACTTTAAGTTTGACATTTCGGATTTTTTAATTTTAATGGGCCGAAAAGCATCCATTAAGAGCAACATTAGTGTTTTCTACGGTACTTTAATGCATTTCTGTAATTGAAAGATGTCTTTAACCAGTCTTTCGTCATTATCTAATTCTTATTTAGTAGATTTACCTCGCCGTCGAATCCCAGACCGAGTGAATTCATTTTTAAAACATGATGGAAAAGAGTTTCGTGTAAAGTATAGAATTTCCAAGGAGGCAGTTCTTCAAATTTGTAACCTATTTGATTAAGATTTAGAACCAGTGACGCAAAGAAATAAATCCATTAATGGCCTGACACAGCTTTTAATATGTTTGAGATTTTTCGCCACTGGATCTTTCCAGCAAGTAGGTATTGGGTGATTTAATAAACATAAATAAATCAACAGTTTGTCGGAAACAGGTTGGGTCGGGTTGTTTGTCAGTTTGTTTATACAAAAAGTATCCCGTGAGCTAGCAAAATTAAGCCACCTCTATATTAAAATGCCAGACCGGACGGAACTACGTAGAGTTGCAGAAGGTTTTTATGAAATTGATGGATTTCCACGTGTGGCCGGAGCTCTAGACTGCACACATGTTAAAATTATTAGATTAAGGGGGATGCGCTAAAGTAGCCCGCGAAATTCAAATTTTATTACGTTTTTTGCAATTTGCAGGTCAGTAACACGTATGTTGATCTAATTATGATTCGCGGCCATAACCAATATGGCTTTACAGAATTATAATCATTAGAATATGAATCAGAAGTATAAAAATTGCAAAAAACGTTGGTAAATTTGAATTTCGCGGGCTACCTTAGCGCATCCCCCTTAAACCAGATTATTTAAACTACATTAAACCACAGAGTACACTGAATACACATAAATCAACTACATTTACTTTATTTTATTCTAAAATTGTGGTGTACTTGTACGTACGGATAATAACAGAACGCAAATGTTCACTCTTTTCGTTCAATATGGTAATTTGTTCCTGGCAATATTGTTTAAAGTCTTCTTTAACTAAAGTGGCATTAAAAATGTCTAATGCTATCTAAAATTTGTTTGTGCAACTTCATTAAAGTAATGAATTCATTAGCGATAATGTTGCTTTATGTAATGAAGTGTTAATGGTGAGCTTTCTGCAACTGAGTGTCAGTTGCAGAAACGATCTTTAAATTTTAAAGACTTCATTAAACACTAATGTAGCATTAAATCATTGCACGAAACGATTTTTTATTTTATTTTAATGTTCCATTAAATTTAACTAATGAAATGTCAAACCTAATGAAACCGGCCATTTTAAACACTTTTACGTTGCACGTAACTTCATTAGCGCCCATTAGCAGGTGGTGAACTTTAAGTTTGACATTTCAGATTTTTTAATTTTAATGGGCCGAAAAGCATCCATTAAAGAGCAACATTAGTGTTTTCTACGGTACTTGAATGCATTTCTGTAATTGAAAGATGTCTTTAACCAGTCTTTCGTCATTATCTGATTCATATTTAGTAGATTTACCTCGCCGTCGAATCCCAGACAGAGTGAATTTATTTTTAAAACATGATGGAGAAGAGTTTCGTGTAAGGTATAGAATTTCCAAGGAGGCAGTTCTTCAAATTTGTAACCTACTTGATTATGATTTAGAACCAGTGACGCAAAGAAATAAATCCATTAATGGCCTGACACAACTTTTAAAATGTTTGAGATTTACGCCACTGGATCTTTCCAGCAAGTATTGGGTGATTTAATAAACATAAATAAATCAACAGTTTGTCGGAAACAGGTTGGGTCGGGTTGTTTGTCAGTTTGTTTATACAAAAAGTATCCCGTGAACTAGCAAAATTAAGCCATCTCTATATTAAAATGCCAGACCGGACGGAACTACGTAGAGTTGCAGAAGGTTTTTATGAAATTGATGGATTTCCACGTGTGGCAGGAGCTCTAGACTGCACACATGTTAAAATTATTAGAATAAGGGGGATGCGCTAAGGTAGCCCACGAAATTTTATTACTTTTTTTTGTAATTTGCAGGTCAGTAACACGTTGTATGTTGATCTAATTATGATTCGCGGCCATATCCAATATGGCTTTACAGAATTATAATCATTAGAATATGAATCAGAAGTATAAAATTTGCAAAACACGTTGGTAAATTTGAATTTCGCGGGCTACCTTAGCGCATCTACCTTAAACCAGATTATTTAAACTAGATTAAACTACAAAGTACACTGAATACACATAAATCAACTACATTTACTTTATTTTATGCTAAAATTGTGGTGTACTTGTACGTACGGATAATAACAGAACGCAAATGTTCACTCTTTTCGTTCAATATGGTAATTTGTTCCTGGCAATATTGTTAAAAGTCTTCTTTAACTAAAGTGGCATTAAAAATGTCTAATGCCATCTAAAATTTGTTTGTGCAACTTCATTAAAGTAATGAATTCATTAGCGATAATGCTGCTTTATGTAATGAAGTGTTAATGGTGAGCTTTCTGCAACTGAGTGTCACACTCAGTTGCAGAAACGATCTTTAAATTTTAAAGACTACATTAAACACTAATGTAGCATTAAATCATTGCACAAAACCATTTTTTATTTTATTTTAATGCTCCATTAAATTTAACTAATGAAATGTCAAACCTAATGAAACCGGCCATTTTAAACACTTTTACGTTGCACGTAACTTCATTAGCGCCCATTAGCAGGTGGTGAACTTTAAGTTTGACATTTCGGATTTTTTAATTTTAATGGGCCGAAAAGCATCCATTAAGAGCAACATTAGTGTTTTCTACGGTACTTTAATGCATTTCTGTAATTGAAAGATGTCTTTAACCAGTCTTTCGTCATTATCTAATTCTTATTTAGTAGATTTACCTCGCCGTCGAATCCCAGACCGAGTGAATTCATTTTTAAAACATGATGGAAAAGAGTTTCGTGTAAAGTATAGAATTTCCAAGGAGGCAGTTCTTCAAATTTGTAACCTATTTGATTAAGATTTAGAACCAGTGACGCAAAGAAATAAATCCATTAATGGCCTGACACAGCTTTTAATATGTTTGAGATTTTTCGCCACTGGATCTTTCCAGCAAGTAGGTATTGGGTGATTTAATAAACATAAATAAATCAACAGTTTGTCGGAAACAGGTTGGGTCGGGTTGTTTGTCAGTTTGTTTATACAAAAAGTATCCCGTGAGCTAGCAAAATTAAGCCACCTCTATATTAAAATGCCAGACCGGACGGAACTACGTAGAGTTGCAGAAGGTTTTTATGAAATTGATGGATTTCCACGTGTGGCCGGAGCTCTAGACTGCACACATGTTAAAATTATTAGATTAAGGGGGATGCGCTAAAGTAGCCCGCGAAATTCAAATTTTATTACGTTTTTTGCAATTTGCAGGTCAGTAACACGTATGTTGATCTAATTATGATTCGCGGCCATAACCAATATGGCTTTACAGAATTATAATCATTAGAATATGAATCAGAAGTATAAAAATTGCAAAAAACGTTGGTAAATTTGAATTTCGCGGGCTACCTTAGCGCATCCCCCTTAAACCAGATTATTTAAACTACATTAAACCACAGAGTACACTGAATACACATAAATCAACTACATTTACTTTATTTTATTCTAAAATTGTGGTGTACTTGTACGTACGGATAATAACAGAACGCAAATGTTCACTCTTTTCGTTCAATATGGTAATTTGTTCCTGGCAATATTGTTTAAAGTCTTCTTTAACTAAAGTGGCATTAAAAATGTCTAATGCTATCTAAAATTTGTTTGTGCAACTTCATTAAAGTAATGAATTCATTAGCGATAATGTTGCTTTATGTAATGAAGTGTTAATGGTGAGCTTTCTGCAACTGAGTGTCAGTTGCAGAAACGATCTTTAAATTTTAAAGACTTCATTAAACACTAATGTAGCATTAAATCATTGCACGAAACGATTTTTTATTTTATTTTAATGTTCCATTAAATTTAACTAATGAAATGTCAAACCTAATGAAACCGGCCATTTTAAACACTTTTACGTTGCACGTAACTTCATTAGCGCCCATTAGCAGGTGGTGAACTTTAAGTTTGACATTTCAGATTTTTTAATTTTAATGGGCCGAAAAGCATCCATTAAAGAGCAACATTAGTGTTTTCTACGGTACTTGAATGCATTTCTGTAATTGAAAGATGTCTTTAACCAGTCTTTCGTCATTATCTGATTCATATTTAGTAGATTTACCTCGCCGTCGAATCCCAGACAGAGTGAATTTATTTTTAAAACATGATGGAGAAGAGTTTCGTGTAAGGTATAGAATTTCCAAGGAGGCAGTTCTTCAAATTTGTAACCTACTTGATTATGATTTAGAACCAGTGACGCAAAGAAATAAATCCATTAATGGCCTGACACAACTTTTAAAATGTTTGAGATTTACGCCACTGGATCTTTCCAGCAAGTATTGGGTGATTTAATAAACATAAATAAATCAACAGTTTGTCGGAAACAGGTTGGGTCGGGTTGTTTGTCAGTTTGTTTATACAAAAAGTATCCCGTGAACTAGCAAAATTAAGCCATCTCTATATTAAAATGCCAGACCGGACGGAACTACGTAGAGTTGCAGAAGGTTTTTATGAAATTGATGGATTTCCACGTGTGGCAGGAGCTCTAGACTGCACACATGTTAAAATTATTAGAATAAGGGGGATGCGCTAAGGTAGCCCACGAAATTTTATTACTTTTTTTTGTAATTTGCAGGTCAGTAACACGTTGTATGTTGATCTAATTATGATTCGCGGCCATATCCAATATGGCTTTACAGAATTATAATCATTAGAATATGAATCAGAAGTATAAAATTTGCAAAACACGTTGGTAAATTTGAATTTCGCGGGCTACCTTAGCGCATCTACCTTAAACCAGATTATTTAAACTAGATTAAACTACAAAGTACACTGAATACACATAAATCAACTACATTTACTTTATTTTATGCTAAAATTGTGGTGTACTTGTACGTACGGATAATAACAGAACGCAAATGTTCACTCTTTTCGTTCAATATGGTAATTTGTTCCTGGCAATATTGTTAAAAGTCTTCTTTAACTAAAGTGGCATTAAAAATGTCTAATGCCATCTAAAATTTGTTTGTGCAACTTCATTAAAGTAATGAATTCATTAGCGATAATGCTGCTTTATGTAATGAAGTGTTAATGGTGAGCTTTCTGCAACTGAGTGTAAGTGTATTAAATTAATGTCGCCATTAAAGCGGCACGTTATATACTCGTAATAACAATAAAAACTTAACAAATAATAAGACAGCGCAGACGTTGTGTAGATCGAAAGGCGTCGGCCGGCGCTGAGGAGGCAAGCGGGCGGGTGAATTCAATACTGATAAACTACGACCTTGAAAGCTCCGCGCACAGTTAGAAAAATCGAGTTTTACTGGTAGAGCTAATATACTTGTGACCTTTTGTTTAACCTTTTGGTTCACCCTCAACCTACCCTTTTAATTCCTGCGTTCCTTTTCTCTTCGTTAACAAAATAATTAATTCAGTACACAACAGTAAACGTAGCAACACTCTCAACAACAACTTTCCGCCGAGATTAATACGAATATGACCTATTAAGTCCTGAAACTACGTGTGAAGAATTTCGTACGTGACTGATAATCAGAGAAGGATAGATGATCGTGCTTTCTCTTTCTCTGAAGTACTTAAACAGCTTAATAAGTTTCGGATGTTTGTTAGATTGCAACGCAAAATGAATTGAGAAGCAGCCTCGGGTTTTGGGTGTTGTTTCGTTTGATTATTCTAGTGGCGTTTAGATAAAGTTTGTTTTATTCGTTGCTTCGTGTAAGGATTGAATGATTACCGTTAAGATAAATAGGATTACATTACAGGTAAGTGTGTGTTGCGACAGGTTTTTAACTTTGTCTCTAAAGTCGAATTATTAATACACTGGAGTAATCTGACATGGTCTATGGTAATAAAATGGTCATATTTATTACAATGGTGATCATTTAGTTTAATCGATTTATATAAGTGTGAAATAAATGTATTATAATAATAAGAGTCAGTCTTTGACCAGTGCGTGTTGCCAGTGATGACCTATGGCATTGAAACGTGGTCGCTTACAATGGGCCTATCAAAAGGCTAAAAGTTACCCAAAGGGCAATGGAGAGGGCTATGCTTGGAGTTTCCCTACGTGATCAAATCAGAAATGAAGAGATCCGCAGGCGAACCAAGGTAACCGACATAGCCCGAAGAATTGCCAAGATTAAGTGGCAGTGGGCAGGGCACATTGCTCGCAGAACTGATGGCCGATGGAGCCGAAAGATTCTGGAGTGGCGACCGCGTACCGGAAGATGTAGCGTTGGAAGGCCTCCTACAAGGTGGACCGATGACCTTGTGAAGACCGCAGGTATCCACTGGATGCGGGAAGCACAGAACCGGTCGAAGTGGCGGTGCTTGGGGGAGGCCTATGTCCAGCAGTGGACGTCTTTCGGCTGAAAGGACATAGGCCTCCCCTAAAGGGGGGGTTTACCATAATCGCCACGCTTGGCAGGCGGGTTGGCGATCGCAGTATGGTGGTAAAATGCGTAGAGAACGCTGCTGCCCATTCCCTAGTAAGTCCCTTAGTCGCCTTTTACGACACCCATGGGAAGAAATGGGATAGTGCTATTCTTTACGTCCGGCACCAAACGAACAATAATAAGAATAAAAGTATAGAATACAATAAAATACAATTAATATGACCATTTTATTATACAAAGTGACAACTAGCACATGTCACCATGTGCTAGTTGTCACTTTGTGTGCTAGATTACTCCAGTGAATTAATAATTCTGCTTTAGATGCTTTATTAGCAGTTGATCAGAATACAATATTGGAGGCGGAACGCGTGAGGGAGAGGCAAAATTTGCGCCCTCACGCCCCTAGTCACCGCTGGCGACGCCCGGGACGTCGAGAATCGCAGGCCGATTCCCGGCCACGGCCACCGTAGGCGCGGGCTTGCGGACGGTGAGCGATGGGTAGCTCGCCGTCCAATAAGGACTAGGCCCGGGTCGACGGCGCGTTGTGTTCCACGTGCGCCTTAAAGAGATGCCAGCACAAACTGAAGGAGTCCGATAGGGCCAATGCCTGCCAGGGTTGCGAGTTTGTCTGAAACGGATATCGTGGCCCTGGCACACAGGCATCTGAAAGAACACGACTGGGTTTTAGTCAGTAAAAGTGTGACACGCCCTCGCGCTCCGCCCAGAGCGGCAGAAGTTATTTGATAATTTCCTACCCAAAAGGTAGTAAATAAAAAACTAACCCGATCAAGTTAAAAGTGGAATATTTCAGTACCAAGACCAGTACCCTAATTGGGTAACACACTATTAATCACAATCTGAATTATGTTGAAGTAATAATTATATTGCCAATCCATTGCTTCACATGGTCGGAAAATTTGTCAGCTCAACAACTTAAATAACGCAATGAATGTTATTGACCTGTCAAAACCAAACCCATTGCTACTAATTGTGTTACCTAATCACCCCCGCTGAGGGCCTACACAAGTGAGAATCACTTTCGTATTTCTACAGCACTTTTCCACGGGATTGACATACGCTTTTCCGTAGCATAAGACAAGTGACTGCCATACATTTTCATCATTTCCAACATCGCGTTCGCTGATAGAATACGTCTCTATCTACGCCCTTAGGTTATTCTGGCCACATTATATAATGGCGTATACGAAGATTGACAAGAAGCTCAGCTTATGAAATGAAATTAAACGAAATTAAATTGTTTATTCTGTATAAGATATCGGAATAACTGTACACGTTGACGTAGTATTATAAAAAGATAGATGGAGTCGACATTTCATAACTGACCCCAGAGACGAAATGGCGAAACAAACTCAGCGGTCAAAGTCTCTTTTAAAGTCAAGACATAATCTTGATCAGATCATGAGAGGACCATGTAGATCCATGTCTGAAATGGTATTTTGAGGAAAGAACCACACAGGTTTGAGTGGACCTCTCCAGTCAGTGCACGCATTTGTCAGTAATCGTGTAGCTCAACTCAGAAGTTAAGGACATTTGAGTAGGCCGCATAAAGTACTCAAACTGCCAGACCATCATTAAAACTAACTGAGAAAGAGAGAAAAAAACCGGCGAAGTACGTGTCGGACCACGCACAATGAAGGGTTCCGTAGTTGAGATGACTTTATCTCAAAAACAAACTTAATATTATAGTTGATAATCATGTTCCCCCATACATTCCAACTGCAAATGTAAGTTTGTATCCACAATATTGAGTGATTTACAATGTTATTTTAGGACCATAGACTGCTTATAGGTTTTCTATTGGTTTTTTGTAATCTATAGTAAAGAACCTGTAAAGAATCTGTAGCAGCTTCGGAGATAAGGAATGGTAAATTTTTGTCTACTTTCATAAATAAGTTTAAAACTATTTATTTTAAAATTATAAAAATAATATTTTTGAGGCCCTCATAATAAGCCCTTAAATATGTCACACGGTACTGTTTGCAAAACTTTTTTTTTTACTTTCTACTTTGCCTCCCAAAAGTGACCTTCATATTCAAAATTAATTTATTTACGTTAAACGTGTTTGGTTCACAAAAATTCATCCATGGACCTCAACTTAATCGGTCCAATAGATTCGGAGCAAATAGGCTGTAACAAAAAGACAGACAGGCAGACACACGAGTGATCCTATAAAGGTTCTGTTTTTTTCCTTTTGAGGTACGGGACCCAAAAAAGAAAAAAAATACCACCAAATAGTCCTCACATTTACAATAACTAAAGCAAGCTACATTTTCATAATAATTATAATCTATCCTTTAATGAACAACATGCTTCAAAATATTAATTCATGTATGTCTAACTTAATTAAAGTGTAAGTAATAATTACTTATAATTCCCAGACATTGTCTGTGCGAGACGAAACAAAGCCTGCTTGATATATAATACATATAATTATGATAACTATTATTATACTTGAGATGTAGTCAAAGTTTATTATGTACCTATACTCCATTTGAAATAAGATTAGACATTTAAATAAACTTGTTTACAGTCCGTTCAACCGATTTTGACTTCTATGCCGTAGGCATAAGGATGGCATTGAAAGCAAAAACTTGGTTACAATACCAACTGTTTATTACAGCTGTTATTGGTCATGCCACCAACGCAATAGAAGTCAAAATCGATTGAACGAACTGTAAAAAAGGTTTATTTGAATGTCTAATCTTATTTCAAACGGAGTATAGTTGTGATTAATATTTGAGCTAGATTGTTGTTTATAAAAAAAAATACTAGCCAGTATTGTATAGTAATTTATTTTTTGTAAAAATGCATTCGTGCTTGAACCAGTCTTACCAAGAGGTATCGTGTTTCCTAGTTACTGGGTTGTGGAAGTCAAATAGGCAGTCGCTTCATGTAAAATACTGATATTCAGCTACACCCAGTTAGTCTGGAACCCGACCCCAAAATAGTTAGGAAAAGGCTGGGCAGATTGATTGCATTCGTGCTGTAACGCGTTGGAGGCAAGTAGAATGACATGAGCTGCCAAAAACAGTAGAGTGAACAGTTTTTTTATTTTGTACTTGAAAATACATAAACATCACACTAACATTAACTACAGGGGTAAGTTCAGTGAAAACTAAATCGACTTATGCAAACAAAAAACAAAGGATTCACATTCTTTTGACTGAAAGACACGTTATTCTAAAAAACCGGCCAAGTGCGAGTCGGACTCGCGCACGAAAGGTACCGTACCATTATCTATAAAAATGACAACAAAATCACGTTTGTTGTATGGGAGCCCTCCATAAATATTTGTTTTATTTTAATTTAATTATTTATTTTTAAAGTGAATATATAACTAAATATTCTGTGAATATTTCAAGTCTACCTGTTGCCGTTATCAATATCGAGCAAAAAAATCACGTTTGTTGTATGGGAGCCCCCTTAAACATTTATTTTATTCTGTTTTTAGTACACCGCGGCAATAGTAATACATCATCTGTGAAAATGTCAACTGTCTAACTATCACGGTTCATGAGATACAGCCTGGTGACAGACGGACAAAGAGACAGACAGCGGAGCCTTAGTAATAGGATTCCCGTATTACCCTTTGGGTACTGACCCTAAAAACCACTTTCATATTGTTTTAAAACAAGGTGTAAGTACGCAAAGGAAACACCATTATAATAATGAACACATGTTCTAATGATGTGAAAAAGAACGTGAAGTGACAATGACTTATGATGGCGCAACCCTTGTGATATAAATCATCCTTCGAGCCCCATTTGTTAAATAACATAACTTATCTATGGCTGCATCGGCGAAGTGTGTTTTTTTTTTTTATTTATAGGGCTTTGTCGCTTAGCGACCACATCGCCCAGTGCATAATAACACAAAATTGTTGATTATTATCTACCTTATCACTAACTTGTACAATTGTTTAGCCTTATCGGACACTGGAAAAGCAAGGATGGCATTACCACAGCCAATATCATACGTTTTGTATTGTCCAATAACATTAATTTTAGTATTTTCATTCCGGACACACTCCATCAGAATATGAAAGACATCATCAACCATACCACAGTCATCACAAGTTGGGGACAAAGCCTTCCTAATTAAGTAATAAAACTTATTTGATGGAAGGAATATGTCCGGAACGAAGTCCTGAGCCTATAGTAATTAGGTTTTTATTGAGGTCACAATCAATCCACGGAACCCAAAAAATCTCTGGCTGGATAGTTCGATACCATATCCCTTTTTCTTTTGATCTTTCATCAAACTATTCCTGCGAAAGATCTAAACATTTTCTTTTAGCCTTTCCAAAATAGTCCGCATACATCGGAGTAATTATTCATGAGAACTCCATCAATACGAGAAGTGTGGTATTTCTACAAAATTATCATTTAACTAAAATTGTGGCATACTAAATTATTGTCTGTAAAGTATAGTTTCCGTAGTGACTTGGAAATAAGAGAAAAGATGGCTGTATCTATATTATTTTTGTTTTGTTCAAGCGATTTAGCAAAATGCTCATAAGCAATAAATTCGAATGTAATTGTAGCTTGAAGGTACGTATTTTTTTATTCTAAAAGCAAGTTTATCTAGTGTTCTGTGTGCACGGATGTAAAGAATAGCACTTCCCTATTTCTTCCCGTGGGTGTCGTAAAAGGCGACTAAGGGACTTACTAGAGAATGGGCAGCAGCGTTCTCTATGCATTTTAACACCATACTGCGATCGCCAACCTGCCTGCCAAGCGTGGCGATTATGGCAAACCCCTCCCTTTGGGGGAGGCGGTCCAGCAGTGGACGTCATTTGGCTGAAATGCTGATGATGATGAAGTTTATCTCTTTACAAATAACTTAAATGTGAAAAATACAGAGAGAAAAAAAGAGACAGAGACTTCCTCGTCTATGCTGAAAAAAACATAATGTTATACAAAAGGATAGCTATAATTATACTTACACGTGCTAATAATTATATAACCGACTTGATAAATACAATTGAACAATAATTACTCTCCCGTCTTTTGTTTTACTTTCCAAATTATCCAGAACAAAAATAACTTTCACCAAATCCACACCTCGTAACAAGTCGAGTACGGTCGGAAAGCAGAAAAGTATTTAAATGAGAGTAATTATGCCTAAAGTTTAAGCGAGTTTGCCAGAGTTTTAAATAAAGGTAGACCTTTATAATGCTAATTAGGATGGTATATGGATCACAGCTTTGGGACTAAAATTGTGCCTAATGAGTTGTTTTCTTTTGTTAAATATTCAATTAAAATAAACGACTAAAGTCTTCCAGCCCTAAATGCAAAAATAAGACATGCAAATCAATAGAATGAGCTCACCTTTTGCTCACAAAATGACATAAGGACATAAGGTAGTAAAGGAGGTATTTTTTGTCGTCATTTTGTGAAAATTATCGTCAGTTTATAATTATTATCTAGAATGTCCAAACAAACAAACTAAAAAAACAATTCTCCTGCTTATTGGCAGCACAACTGTATTAATGATGTTAATATAATAGTGTGCATTAAAATATTTGTTACATAATAGATTCAATTTCATTTGCCATATATTTTCACAATGCCAAGCTTTGGTTTACCATGTGGGTCCATTCTAACAGGAGCCAAGAAGCTAAAGCTCCCATCACCAATGAGTATTTAAGACCCATCTTCCCAGCGTTATTAATTGTTTGGATGAACGCTCAGTGACCCTCAGCCTTCCCTCGACAAGCGAAACAGACCATAAAGATAATAATGAACTCATAATTTTATCACAGCCCGAAAACTTTGAACTTCCAAACTACGCTTATAGCCGACAAATTGTCGCAGAACTTGAAAATTATGGATCATCACAATGAATAATTTAATTAATGTCTTTAAATTAAGATAAGTTACTGCTACAGCAAGTCAGGCAAAGGTTTAAATACCTTATAAATTTTGTTAAAAAGGAACTTTTTCTCACTTTATTAAACGAAAGAATGAGATAGGATGATGTTTTGTTTTTTTCCCGCTAGTTATTTATGTGAGCAGACGAGCGACAGAAAAAGCTCCGCAAAGTATTATTTCGAAATTTTTCAAACTTTAAAGTAGCTTAGTGGACTATTTAGGTATTTATATTAATATAATTTAGTGTCGTCGTGGCCTCAAAGTGTCCATGTATATTTGTGAGTGTCGCATCAGGGTAATACACGAATTAATGTCACTTTAAAACATAACTGTAAAATGCTGTAGTAGTTACAACAACGTACGACCGGAGTTTTTCAAGAAATGAAATGAAATGAAAATGAAAAAGTGTTTATTCAGATTAATAATATAAATACAGAATATTTACTTCTGCCAAACTGCACAGTAGTTTGTTGGCAGACGTAGCTCCTTTTTAGGGTTCCGTAGTAAACAAGGAACCCTTATAGTTTCGCCATGTCCGTCTGTCTGTCTGTCTGTCTGTCTGTCCGTCCGTCCGTCTGACGCCAGCTTAGCTCAGAGACGCTTAGTCCTAGAAAGCTGTAATTTAGCATGGGTATACATATTAATCATGCCAAAAAAATGGTAAAATAAAATTATGAAAAACATTTTTTTTTAGGGTACCTCCCTTACACGTGAAATGGAGATGATATTTTTTTTCTCGTCTATTCCATGGTGTGGGGTATCGTTGGATAGGCCGTTCAAAAATATTGTGGGTTTGGGAAAACCATTTTTCAATTAAGGGATCCGTTTGGGTAATATTAAGCTTTAAAGTGCTAGTTTTTGTTAGAGTCCCCCCCTGCCAGCTAAATGGTTGGTTTTGGATATGTGAAAAAATTCATGGCAATAGTATATATAACGAAATTAAAAGGAAAACTATCACAGCTAAGTAGGCTTCACAAGTTAACGAGTAATAGTCGACCAACTTAAATTTGCAGTTGGAGAATTGACCGTAACGTATATCGATGTATGGGAGAGCATGTTTTTCAACTACAATGTTAAGTTTGTTTTTGGGATAAATTCATCCCAACCACGGAACCCTTGATTGTGCGTGGTCCGACATGCACTTGGCCGGTTTTTTTATAACTAAAGTCTAAAATTTGGTTTTTATAATGACACTTTCACATATATAGGTATAAACATACAAACAATTATATTTTCCCTTTTATGTATCCTCTGCAGCGAGGTTTTCACAAAACATATGAAAGAGGTACTTATGTATTTTATTTTTAAAGGAGGTTTTTGTGATACAGCTATTTATACCCACTGGAAGGTTATTAAAAATAGTTGGGACTAAAAAAGTTCTACACCTTCGACCATAATAATTATTACAAGTGGGCACTATAAATCTTTTCATGTTACTAATTCTTTGAGATCTTGTGCGTATTATATTGTTTTTAAATTCATTGCTACCATACTGTTCTAAAGCTACTGACAACACTACCTCTTCTCATGGACCGGCAGCATTTTACATTCCAAAAATAAGTCTTCGTAATCACTACTTTTACAACGGTTTTTTGTGTTTTTATCTACTAATAGTTTCATGAATCTGATTTGCAATTTTTTTATTTTATCCAAATATGTTTTAAATGTGTTACCATAGCATGCCAGCCCATAAGAAACCAGTGAGTCCACCAGTGCATAATAGACCATGTACAGTGTTGCCCTATCCGACCTGTTCAGTGGTCCCGCGACCCCACACTCCCCCATGGCTTGAAGCAGCTGGTGGTGCTCCAAGGTGTCAAATGCTTTTTTGAAATCAATGTAGACCACCACCACCTGCTTCCGCTGATCCAAACACTCATTGACGTCATCCGCGAACTGCGCCAAGGCCGTCGCCGTGCTCCGCCCACGTCGGAAACCATGTTGTGCATTTGTCAGAATATCGTGTTTTTCCAAGAATACACTTACCTGATTCACAATAAACTTTTCTAATATTTTATTTATAACTGACAATATGGCTATTGGCCTATAATTTGCGTAATCATTATGTACACCTTGTTTAAAAATAGGTCTTATTAGTGCTGTTTTTAGTTTCTCGGGGTATAACCCCTTTTCAACACACAAGTTAATAAATAAAGCTATTACAGGGCTCAACTTACATTTTAATAATTTAATTTCTTTAACTCTAATTTTATCTACTCCGTCAGACTTATCACAACTTAGCATATTGATTATGTTGTCTATATCTTTTGGATAGGCTTTCTGAAACCGCAGTGATACATTTCCAGAATTAACATAGCTAGATCTTTCCAAAAACCTATGACTACAGGCATGTTTTATATCTAAGATCTCTTTGGTAAATGTTGTTGAAAAATTATTACATATCCTATCAACCGAACATTCTAATTTCCCTAAGTACTTTAAAATAACAGAATCTACACTTCTTTTTTCATTTCCTATCCATGAATTAATTTTAATCCAAATCTTTCTAATATTTTTGTTACATTTTTTTATTTCTTCTTGACGATATTTATTTTTCGCTTTATTTATACATTTATTTAATCTATTTCTAAATCTATTGTATTGTCTACGCAAATTCATATCCTCTGGTTTATTTTTCCAATTTCTAAACAACCTATCCCTAATACCTATCATTACCTTAAGCTTTGTGGTGATCCAAGGTTTACTTTTCCTCTTAACACGTACCAATACTTGGATTTTTGCTTCATCATAAACATCAGAAAAAATTGCACATAGTTTGTTATATAGGTCTATCGGACATTCACAATTTAACAGCTCATTCCATGACACATTTTTAAGTTTTTCTAACACCTTTTTATTACAAATAAAAGTCCTACAAGATTTCAATACATTCGGAACATCATCCAATACCGATTTACTAGCGAGGCGCACACCCACAACATAATGATCCGATATCTTAACAGTTAACACATAAGCAGATATTGCACGTTGAGTTCGAACCCACACATGGTCAATGCACGACCGCGTCACTGTATTGCCGTACACCTCCTCTCGCGTTACGTCACGGATAGCACATTCCAAGCCCAATTCGCTCATATTATTTGTGTAGTTACTGATTACGCTGCTTGAACCGGTTTTGCACAACAGATCAATGTTTGTATCACCAATCATAATTACTTCACAGCCCAAGGGAATCCTGGATAATAGTCTATGCACTTCTTCAACAAAACCGTGTTTGTTTGTTTTTGGCGGCCTGTATACAGCCAAAATATGAATAATTTTACTTCCATCTTGGAAAAGCTGCCCGTGTATGATCTCAAAGTAATTAGATTTCATTATATTGGCAGTAAAATTTAACTTGTTGTTTACATACAGCAAAATCCCCCCTCCTTTTTTTGTTTCCCTTGTATTTATGTATGTCTCGTATCCTTCTAAATTGTATAAACACAATTCGTGTTTTCTGATGTTAATCTCTGTTAATGCAATAATATCCAGTTTTTCCTTACAATTGTCTATTAATACTTATAGTTGATTAAAGTTTTTTCTAAGTGATCTTATGTTCAAATGTATAATATTCAGATTGTTATCACGCTGTAGTAAGTCATCCTGCCAGCTATCTGTACATATGTATTTGTTGTATTCAATGTTACATGTTACTTGTGAAGCATGGTTGTCGAATTTTGATAAAAAGGATACTCACAATTCATGACAGCACTGTACCAATTACGTCATTTATTGTTTACTGCGTACGCACTAATGTCGCTAAGTGTGCGAATTGACTTGATTTTGTTGTCGTTTGGATCATCTTTTCTTATCAGCACTTTACCGTTCTGTATCCAAATGTATTTAAATGTTTGCTTTAGCTCGTTCTTAGCCGTCCATAGCAGGTTGCAGGAATTGCAGATTAGATTTGAAAAATAGCAATCATCATAATGTATTCTACTAACACTACAACCGCTTACATAATAAGGTCTCCTCTTATGATAAAGCCATACATCCACAGCATACAAAAACAATCTTTCAATAGTAGACAAATAACTGCTGCAAAGTATCTGCAGCAATGCCTCCTTGCGTGATTCCTGTCCAAAAACGAACTCGATCTACTCTCACACAACCACGAAGGTATAGATAAAAAACTTTTTACAAAAAAGAGAATTACAGACTTCCAAAAAAACACTACAAAGTGAAAAATAATTTTAAAAGTCGGTGTCTTTGGATGTGTACTTTAGTTTTTTGCCACTGACTTCCGAAATTAAAGTTATTTTTCACTTTGTAGTGTTTTTTTTTTGTAAAAAGTTTTTTATTTTTTACTTTTTAGCGGGTCAGTTTTAAATTTATCCAAGTTACAATAGCCTAATGTAACTGCTCATCACCTTTTACAAAATATTGTTTTTCCCGATGTTAATTGTTGAGAGTGGCATTCTCCTGGTAAGAACCAGGAGAATGCCACTCACCCACAGACACTCACATACCATTGTAACGAGCATTTGCTTAGTACCCATAATAAAGTACCTAATCGAATCGCAACCCGTTAAATACTAATTATTATGTTGTTCCGGTGGCCATCTGTGGTCTCCATCATCAGTTCCACTTCACTTAATGGTGGTTTTCGAGTGCAAATGCATGAGTTACTATTAAAAATATCCAAATCGCTATAGGTCTGCCTATAAAATTCGAGGGTTCCCATGGGATTCCCTCATCAGATTCTGATTTGGTGGCAATGGGACCACCTCGGGAGTATACCCTTTCAAATAAAACAAAGAATTTTCAAAATCGGTCCATAAATTGACGGGGAAATCGGTGAACAAACAAAAAAAGAAAAAGAAAAAACATATAACCTCCTCCTTTTTGGAAGTCGGTTAAAAAGTGGAGGCAATACTCTAAATACCTAAGAGAAGACGACTGCCTTCACTGTTATCTATAAGCTTCTTGCACACAACACAGTTTGTATTTGCCCTCACTAAGTGGACAACATATTAACGTCTAAACTTCGATCGGGAGATCGGAGTTCCTATGAGTTCCTCAGACTCACTACCAGTTCCCTCCCATTCAGTTTGCATCGACAACAACACCAAACCTCTTGCTATTTTATAACTACGATCACAATCCTAGTTGGACCCGGAAGAACTCAAAAGAATGTTGCTAACAAGGCGGGCTACAGTAAGACTTTTCAATTGGTCTTCCAAAGAACTGTACCACGAGAAAACTTTCTCGTAATCTTGTTCACTTTTGTCATCAAAATGTCGGAACTTTCGCTTTGGGGGAACTTTATGTAGTATCGACATAACACGAGGTAATGAGAGCAAAGACGTTGCTATGATTTTTGTTCTGGGAGTCTGTGTGTCGTGTTTGGAATTTTCGGTTGGTTTTGGAGTCTTTCAAGTTCATGAAAGGAATCTTAGTGAACATCTATGTCAGATTGAGAAGTGTTTTAAAGGAGTGGGAACTGCATAGTAAGATTTAAAAAACAAATAATATAAAAACTAATAATAATGCTAATTAATTTTAAAAAAACCCTAAGCCTAAATATGGCTGAACCTGTCTATTAATCAATTTATCACCTTGTACTGTACCCATATTTGCAGAATAAACGACTTACTTAATATTAGGACACCTCGATGCGTTTCAAAACCAGCATAATACACGTAGGCTAAAAGGCTGCCATCATTTCAGCCGAAAGACGTCCACAGTAGGACATAGGCCTCCTACAAGGGGGGGGTTTGCCATAATCGCCACGCTTGGCAGGCGGATTGGCGATCGCAGTATGGTGTTAAAATGCATAGAGAACGCTGCTGCATTCTCTAGTAACTCTCAAGTCCCTTGGTACTTTTACGACACCCACGGGAAGAAATAGGGTAGTGCTATTAAAGAATAGCACAAAGAAGCATAAAGAATAGCGTGTGGTGCCAAGCTCAAATGGAATTGGACGGGACACGTCAGCCGCATCCACAATAACCGCTGGGCAAGAATGTCCATACAATGCAATCGATGCCTGAGGTTAGAAGACGCCATCTAAGCTGACCCAGAAAGAGCTGGCAGATGACTTAGATGGGATTTATTTTACTGGCAACAAGGGTTCTTTGTGGACGCGGACGTCTGTGTGGAGCCGGACGTAAATAATAGCATCATCCTATTTCTTCACGTGGGTGTCGTAAAAGGCGACTAAGAGACTTACTAGAGAATGAGCAGCAGCGTTCTCTATGCATTTTAACACCATACTGCGATCGCCAACCCACCTGCCAAGTGTGGCGATTATGGACCACCCCCCCTTTGGAGGGGGCCTATGTCCAGCAGTGGACGTCTGTCGGATGAAATGATGAAGGGGTTCTTTGTGACGTCATTGTGTGCAACCAATATTTAGCTAGCAGTCTTCTTAAAGGTTTATTCCCCATCTTTTCAGATGATATCCCTGTAATGTTTTTAATATGTATAATAATAATCTAAAAATGCTTATAAAAATTATAAAAAATTATGTTTACTTCTGTAAGTAGATCTTTTAAGACACTTTTTCACGTCAATTTTAGATAGCGCCTAGCTGACTGCTCCTCACCAGTCAAACTTTAAAAGAGACCTTAACCTTGGTTTCGACGAACTCAGAGGTCATGGTCTCTTTAAAATCCTGGGGCACATCATGATTTTGAAGGTTATTTTTAGGTGTTACCCATAACATATTTACAACGTTGTCCTCCTACAACACAGTAAACTTAGTTACGACCCACTATTCCTCCAAAAACGAAGAAAAGATATAGTATGCGAAAGAACTAAACTGTTTAAAACTAAATTTAGTCAACGCTTTGCCCTCTCGATTGGTTCAATAATTTACAATAGGTTAAACAGAATCCTTAATAAATATACCCGTTAACGAAAATGCAATGCAAGAAGAAAGTTACCGAATACCTGAAAAGTTTTACCTACGAACAGACTGAACTTCTTCTGCACCTATCATCCTATTATGAAACCTATGTTATACAATATAACATACATTTCTCATAACATACACACAGCCGCGCGCACGCTCACTCACACCACAACACACAGCAGAACACAAGACAACACCCACACACACCCTCTTACACATCAGACACGTACAATGTGGTTCAACTAAAAATAGGAACATCAATGACCTCGATCTGTCAACTGAAATTTGAAATATATACGGCCTGCGAAGAAAATTTGTTGTTTTACATTTAAGTAAAATTTGTTGTTATCTGTTTTGTCATTTGTTTTTGTAACATCCCATTGACTTATCTCCAAAATGAGGAAACGAGGTGCTATGTTGCTAAAACGTCACAATATGTCGCAAGGTCATTCCTATTCTTAGTTGAATCGTATTGTACATTCCCATCTCACAAAAATAAGAGGACCTGCATGCAAACACTACAGAAACTTATTTATTTTTCTTTTTATACTTTTTTTCTTTCTCTAATACCGAAGTAAAATATTTACATTATAAATTGTTATAATGATTATGTACAACATAGTAAAGACATCATGTTAATGGCTATTATTTATGTGTAATAGGTACTCGAGGGGTTTGGCGCTGATAGCCAAAATACAGGCTCTGCCTAGTTTGGCTACAGATGAGCATTCCACTTATACTGACCTAAATATTAGCCTGTTAAATATTTTGTAATTTATGTCTAAGTTTTCTTTGAATTTGTGCGGGCATCAACATCGCCACATGCGAACAACGCGTAACACTGACGTCACGCCTGCATCGCGCAAGCAGAGTTTACCGCGCAACTAGCATATCTACAACGTCCCGACATCAACCGTCGGGCAGTTGCCCACCAGACACAACACCCGTCTGGTCGTAGGATCCTCCCTTTTCTATAGAGGATGAGTGAACTTTACACCCTGTTCCTCATACCTCCAAACTAATAAAAAAAAATACATATATATTTATAATCTATTATATAATTAATATTATCATTATCAACGTGTGTTTTACAGTCCTTATGCCTCTGGCTAATAAATAATTATCCCGTCAGAAATTATGCAACAGCGTCAGTCAATGACGGTATATGCCAAAGGGGTTGTTCCCTTCTAGTTAAATTGTAGTTATGAACTAACTTGTAATGGAGTTGTTATCAACATTAAACGCACCTGTCTTGAAAACCTTTGGAATTTAGGGAACAAGGACCAACCCTTTTGTGTATTATTAGAAACATAATTTGCTTAATTAAGCAACATAACTACTTAAGGTTTTTTTAAATCACACAATCATGTATTTTATAATTTACATCATTAATTTCTTCATTGAATTTAACTCTAAATCTAAGTACGACAAAACTTTAAAGTTAATTAAAAGCAGTCTTACTTTACAGACAAAATTCGTAGAAACGGGAACTAAAAGCCGTAGGCGTAGTCTTGTAATCGACTTTAATAATTTAATACTAACTAAACAATTCCCAGGAATCCATCCTTCAATCAACCCTAATTAGTTTACAACTAAATGAGCTGCATGTCAGAAACGATCAAGAAATTACCCTAATTATAAAGTATCCAAAGTTTTCGGAAACCCTTCAGAGACACTAAATAGATAGGTCTAAAAGGTTGGCTGCATACAACCATTGAAAACAGGCACCCACGCAGATAGATGCGTACCTACGTAGGACGATCTCAAACTATTGGAAAATCACAAGTACGTATACGCTAGCTCTCATTGTTCGTAGACGCGTGTCAATGTGCAGAGCATATTGTGTTATCCCTTGTTGATTGAAGTCACCCTTTATTATCATAGCCTAGCTTTTCCCAACTATGGTGGGGTCGACATCCAATCTACACGGATGCAGCTGAATACCATATAACGTTACATAGAGCGACTGCCTATCTCAGCTCCATAACCCAGTTACTGGGTAACACAATACCCCTTTTTGTTTGGGTGGGAAATTATCAAATAACTTCTCCCGCTCTGGGCGGACCGGGAGGGCGTGTCAGACTTTTACTGACTAAAACCAACCCGTATTCCTTCATTTGCCTGTGCGCCAGGGCCACGATATCCCTTTCGGACAAACTCGCAACCCTGGCAGGCATTGGCCCTAACGGCCCCGTCAGTTAGTGCTGACAACTCTTTGAGGCGCGCGTGGAAAACAACCCGCCGTCGACCCGGGCTTAATCCTTATCGGACGGCGAGCTACCCATCGCTCACCGTCCGCAGGCCCGCGTCTACTACGGTGGCCGGAAATCGGCTTGCGACTCCCGACGCCCGGGGCGTCAACACAATACCCCTTGGTAAAACTGCTTGTCCAGACTTTCGGGCTTCTGACTACCATTGATTGACTATAAGAGGTTTCGGTATGTTAATGGATTTGGAGCTCACCTTTTGTACCGTTCTATTTTGTGTCTCAAACCTTCAGGGCTCCGTGTCAAATACACTTTACGAAACTTCCAAACATTTCAATAGTACAACTTTGATTAACCAGTTTCATGATAGCTTGGTCCCAAGTGACCGCTTGGGATTCTGTAATTCAATTTAGCTGTAGTCTGAATTTAGTGGATTTAATCGACTGTTTAATCGTTTTGATTAAAGTAAAAGTAAAGTTAATTTTGGTGTACGACACTTAAGAGCGGCCAACCCGTCATGCTTTTCAACAACAACAAACGCTCGCACGTGAATATGGCGCTGTAACCAATCTTTCTTTGAATTTCTCAGACTATTAGATATCTTGTGCACTATATCTAGGTTTATATGGAATCAAAAAACAAAAATTTGGGGAAACAAATTCAGTATAAGCCTGCAAAAATCTCTTTTTTTTGCACACATTTTACTTGAATTATGGCCGTTCATAATGTCCTCTTAAATTGTAAAATTTCAAGAAATCATTTTCAAACATCTATTTCACAAACTTGTAAGACTTACTCAAAAATACGTATTTGTAGTTCCAACACTCGCGAGCAATAAACTGGAATCACTTCATCGTCCGCTGCTCGAAACAAATTTTTACAACTTCTATGCAATGAACTATGGATTATGGCATATCGTTTGAAAGGCAATTTTGTTAGCTTTTAACCTCTTTATCATAACCAAAGATTATTCACCTTATGTCATGGAACGTAAAACAAAAATCATAAATTTTTAAAACTTAATCATCAGTCTAATATTTCACCTCACTGGCAACACTTTTATGGGTTACTTATATTATAATTGTTTATGTTGCTTCTTTTGTGTAGGTACCTAGTTTGCAAATATTTCGACACAAAATTATTTTTGTTATGAAATAAATAACTTGAACTTGAACTGAAGCTAAAAAGATAATGGAAACCACACCTGTAGAAGCCGGTCAGGTCATCATCCTAATCCAGCAAGGATTGTCTCAGCGTACTATCGCTCGTCAGCTTCATTTGAGCCAGTCTTGTATCTCGAAGGTATAAAAGAGGTTCAGGAAGACTGGAAAATTAGTCCGGAGACCAGGATCTGGACGACAGCAATGCACTTTGGTGAGAGATGACCGATTTATTGTCACCTCTTCTCTCTGAAATCGACAACTGACCGGCGTGGACGTCCAGCAGCAGCTCAGAGAAGTTTGAGGGAGGGCTATCAGCGAGTGGACAGTGAGGCTATGACTCAAAGAAGCGAACTTGACCCCGAAAAGACAAGCCACGGGGCCTAAATTGTCTCCAGCCCACCAGGCCAGTCAGGCTTCAGTTTGGTCGCGATCACATAGATTGGGATATCGAGCAATGGAGGCGAGTCCTATTCTGGGACGAATTCAGGATGTGCTTGCGTGGTAGCGACTGTCGACAGAGAGTTTATAGGAGACTGGGGGAGCGATTCGCACAATGCTGTTTTGTGGAAACAGTGGCATACGGGGGTGGTTCTTGTATGATGTGGGCGGGGATATCTATTGAAGCAAAAACGGAGTCAATATTCGTACCTGGTGGAGGTCGGGGAGGGGGGCTAACCGCAGAAAGATACATCAACGACATTCTGCTAGGCCATGTGCTCCTCTACTCACTACTACATGTGCTCCCGGTTTATTGGCGAAGATTTCCTGTTAATGCACGATAATGCCCGCTGCCACACCACTGCAGTAACTGGACAGTATCTTGTAGAAGTTGGGATTCCCACACTAGACTGGCCAGCCCTCAGCCCTGACTTAAATCCGATCCGATCCGATCCGATCGATCCTTGATCCGATTGAACATATATGGGGCGAGCTGAAAAGGTGGTCAATAGAAGACCTGAAAACTGTGTGTGTGTATGTGTGGCAGGAAATCCCACAGGATTCCATCAGGAAACACATTCAGTCAATGAGAAAATATACAGTCTAAATATACATTACGCCATAAAAATAGGTTAAACTTACCAAGCTCTAAGTTAAAAATGCACTCAACAAGTACATTAGTCATGTAAATTAAGATATATATTAAATTACCAGAAATAATTAAAGAAGAACAAAAATTGAATATATTCACTAATAAATTAAAACAATTTCTAATAAATAAATGCTATTATAATATAAATGAATATTTCCCTCTTCAATAAAGCCCTCTTCCTCTCTCCTACTTTTGCTGTGCCCGACAGGGTCCATAATGATCATATTTGTAAAACCTACCACCTAAGTTCACATGTGGAAGCAATAAATATATTGAGTATTGAGTATTGAAAAATCATTTAGAGGCAGTCATTAGAGCCAGGGGGTCTAATACAAAATATTAAATTATAAATAAATATTGTATCTTTTAACATTTTTTCCTATTTATTTAGACGTCCACAACTTCGACCTATTGCAATAATTCTCAATTTAGGTAAAAATGTCTTGAGCAACGTGCGATGAAGTGATTCCAGTTTAATGCTCGCGAGTGTAGTTTTATGAAATTTCTGCACACTATTTTTTGTTCAATATTATCGCGTTCTCACTTGCTCTTTAGTAGTTCTTTCTCACTTGCGCTGGATGGAAGAACAAGCATTTCGACCATGCTCGCACTGATGATAAGTGGTCTGAAAAGATCCCTCTTAAAGTTGCATATAAGTGTTTTTATTCTAGGTACCTATGTTGCATCGAAGTTAAAACCGTCACATTTACTCGAATTGAGCCAGGCATGAATAAGATATAGTAGATTTAGGGTCTTATCACACTGGCGATTTGCGAGCGTGTTTCAAGCGAGGCGGTTGTTTAACGAGTTCGCTACGAGTGTGCAA